>OX465268.1:15015588-15361588 GCA_949987775.1 Aproaerema taeniolella | reverse complement strand
CTCAGTTTTCGTTTAGTTTTTGCGCTCTTCTTCAGGCCCGTACTTATCAAGCTTCAGCTATTCTTAACACTTGATATCTTTACCTTTATTTTTGGAAAAGACAAGTTATAGAACAATCGATAGAGTTCATGAAATGTGTCGAATGCTGCATTTAAATCGGGCTCTGCATATACAGATGACCATGAAAGTGCCGATAGGCATTCTCTGAACTTTATGATATTCTCACGACAAAAATCCCGCTTCAAAGTGAAATAAGAGGTTGGAGTTACAGTTTTGTGTTGTACTGGGAAGCTAAGAATTTGTGCTGTGTCATCGTCTGAGTTGCATTCCTATAATGCCCTATATTACCATAATGTCCTTATTACCATAATGCCCTTATTACCATAATGCCCTTATCACTGTATGCCCATATGTTATAACATGTGAGTGCACAAAATTGCTTAGACCTTTCCCTCACATGCATATTTTGTCGGAGTGCCCAAGTTATGGCCTCAGAGGCGGAGGACCACTGAGTATGAGGGCAACATAAACCCTCCTCCCTCCCTTAATTGGAAAAGGGGAGTTTTTCCCATGCGAACCCCGCTGTAAAAAAAAATAATGAAAAGAGGCCAATAACAAAGGAGGGCCATTGAGAGGGGACATAACCATGTCACTCACAATGGGGGGGAGGCAGTTGTGGTATGCAGACCTTCATGGAGGATCGGGCATAACGCAACTTCTTTCTCATTCGGTCATTTCGAAGAAGATAATTTGAATATCAATTTAAAAGAATTGAAATAGTATTCGATGTCAACATTCGAAATGATTGAAGATCTGGTCTTAGGCCATTGATTATTGTGGATTCATTGTAGTGAGCTCGCGGAATAAGTTCTTGTATGCGTTTGTAGGCGTGCAAATAGCACTTTACTAAGCATTGTTGAATTATTATAAGCGTGTAGACGTTGTAACAATAAAATAAGTGTATAAAAGTGGCGGTAACTGTTTATAAAATTATAGTACCTGAAAGAAGAGCTACGAATTTACTTATTTGCCCGCAGAACAGTCACCACAGTACCGTAGACCATATCCACACAGTAAGGCTGGTTATGCAGAAGTGCGAAGAGTATAACCAGCCACTGTGTCTAGCTTTTGTGAAATACGAGAAAGCCTTCGACTCAGTCGTGACCTGGGCAGTTCTGGAGTCCTTGCAGCGTTGCCAAGTCGATTGGCGATACGTGGAGGTGCTGAGAAGCCTATATAATATGGCAACGATTACAGGCAACCAAGTATAAAACCACCGTACAAGACCAATCCAATTGCTCAGAGGTGTTAGAAAGGGGGATGTCATATCCCTGAAACTGTTTAACAATGCTCTAGAGGACGTCTTTAAGACGCTAGATTGGAATGGACTAAGCATCAATGTCAACGGCAAATTTCTATCACACCTCCGCTTCGCTGACGACATAATAATATTGGCAGAAACACCACAAGTCCTGCAAAAAATGCTGCACAGTCTTAACGCTGCCTCAAGACGTGTCGGCCTTGGGATGAACTTGGACAAGACCAAGGTCATGTTCAATGATAATGTCGTGTCCAGGCCGATTTCTGTTGACGGTATTACGCTCGATGTTGTTCAGGAATACATATACCTCGGGCAAGCGTTGCAGTTAGGTTCGACTTCGAGCGGGAAATCACCAGAAGAGTGCAGCTTGGCTGGGCAGCATTTGAGAAGCTGCGTCATATCTTTTCGTCGCCACTCCCGCAGTGTCTAAAGACCAAGGTCTTTAATCAATGCGTCATGACCTACGGAGCCGAAACGTGGAACATGACAGTGAGGTTGGCTCACCGATTTCATGTCGCTCAGCGAGCAATGGAACGCTCCATGCTCGGGATCTCGCTAAGGGATAGAATCCGAAACGAGGTCATCCGACAGAAAACCGGAGTGATGGATATTATCCAAAAGTGTAGCAAGCTGAAGTGGCAGTGGGCTGGCCATGTCTGTCGCAGAACCGACGAGCGTTGGAGTAGACAGGTTCTCGAATGGAGACCACGTCTTGGCAAACGTAGTGTAGGACGCCCCCCAGCCAGATGGTCAGATGACCTAAAGAAGATAGCGGGTAGTGGCTGGATGAAAACAGCGGATGATCGTGCAAAGTGGCGCACCTTGGAGGAGGCCTATGTTCAGCAGTGGACTGCAATAGGCTGATGTGATGATGATGAGAAGATTGAATTAGACACAAATCGGAAACTTAATTTGCTTCAAAGACGCAATTAATCAATGAAAACACTTGCGCGCCTTAACGCTACCAACGGCTAACTGGCGTGGACAGTCACAGTGACGTCACAGCCTACCGCGCCGGCCGGTCAGTGAACTCCGATAGTAATTTAATCATAACTTCGTCAATTTTTATCGTAGAACAAAAATTTTTGCACTTTATGTTATGGATGTCGTAGCTCTATAAATCTGGATTCTCAGCTAAAAACGTTACGGATCCTCATTAGTACATGTAAATTATCCTACATTCAATTTAAAATGTCATATTTTTAATTAACAGACTTTGTTGTAGTTGATAAGAAAAAACAAGAAATAGAGTTGCATACTTGCTTATTTATAATGTTTATTTTGTTCTTTTAAATATTTTCGGGATTTTCTGTGGAACTTGGCGCTCATTTAGATCTCAATACTTTTTTCGGCGAAGTCCACAACCAAACATATTCTTATTATTTAACTTGGCTGCCATTTTTCACATTTCTATTTTTGGTGGGATATATTTTTTAACCGACTTCAAAAAAAGGAGGAGGTTCTCAATTCGGGGGATTTTTTTTTTATTTTTTATTTTTTTATTTTTTATGTTTGTTACCTCAAAACTCCGTCATTTGTAAACCGATTTCAATTTTTTTTTATTCGAAAGCATCTACTTCCAGATTGGTTTGAATTTTATCGAAATCACTTCAGTAGTTTAGGTAAAAAATAAAAAAAAACTGAAATTTACGGTCATATATGTGGATGATAATAGATCATCAATGTAAACGAAGCAAAAACGAAGTAGTTCCCTGAGACTTTTAAGTTGTTTTTTGGGGCTCCTTTGTGGGGATCTACCGTTTAGTGACCGGTAGCGTATATTACCACCACACATCTTCCCTGTTGTCTGGTAATCGGTTGATAATATCACTCACCACCCCATATCTTTCATGCCATCTGGCGATCGGTTTGAGAATTGTACTTACCCGTATCTTTGTTGCCATTTTGCGAATGGTTATGAATATCACCACCCCATATCTTTCCGTGAGGTGAAAGTAATTGATCACTGTATCGCTCTTTAATCTCGAGTGATTTAGTGCTTTATAACAAACTAGCTTTCCGCCAGGTGCTCCGCCCGCGTGGAAAATTGACAAAGTTTCATACAAACTTTCATTCCCTATTTCATCCCCTTGGGGAAAGAATTGATCAAAATCCTTTCTTAGCGGATGCCTACGTCATAACATCTACCTGCATGCCAAATTTCAGCCCGATCCGTCTAGTGGTTTGGGCTGTGCGTTGATAGATCACTATGTCAGTCAGTCACCTTTGAGTTTTATATATTAAGATTTTAGTTTATGGGATTTTAAACTAATTGGCCTATTATACTCTTTGTTGCTTTAGCCTTTTGTGCAGTAGTCCCTACTAATATTATAAATGCGAAAATAACTCTGTCTGTCTCTTAGACTAATAGTAAAAGTTAAAACTACTGAACCGATTTTGATAAAATTTGGAACAGAGATGGCTAGTTTTATATTAGATATAATACTTAAAAACTAGTTTAAAAGCTAGTTTTATATATAATTAGCTTTCCGCCCGTGGCTCCGCCCGCGTGGACTACAGGTTATTTCGTGCCCAGCTGTGGGATAAAATGTAGCCTATGTCCTTTCCCAGGCTCTAATCTATCTCTGTACCAAATTTCATCAAGTTCGGTTCAGTAGTTTAGGCGTGAAAGACGGACAGACAGACAGACAGAGTTACTTTCGCATTTATAATATTAGTATGGATCTACGAGGGAGTTATATGAATGATAAATGATAACCTTTAAAAAGAATAAAATAAAATATTTTTAACAAATAATTGACCCACCTTCAAAAAGGGTGAAATAATTTTTTTAAAGCTCTGTTCACGAGTAAGTTGTGGTTACGGGTAAAACAGCAAATAGGTGAATTCATAGCGGAATATGGTAAATAGAAAGGAATTTTTTTTTGACGGCGGCGCCGATTTGAACAGGACCTAGTTTAATGAAATAAGTATTCGCACAAGCTTTTTGGCAGTATAAAAACTAAGATAGTTATGCCATGCGAGTAATTGTTCGGCGCCGACGTCAAAAAAAATTCCTCTCTATTTACCATATTCCGCTATGAATTCACCTATTTGCTGTTTTACCCGTAACCACTACTTACTCGTGAACATAGCTTTAAAAAATTATTTCACTCTTTTTGAAGGCGGGTCAATTTTTTGTTAAAAATATTTTATCAGTATACTTAACTGATTGTTTCATAAAAAAGTTTACACTTTTCTCAAGAACGCGAAATACAATATAAACAACATTTTGTGAGATGGTTAAGATAACATTAAACTATTTATACTTAGGAACACTTAGTCTATTAAAAGCACAAGTGTAACAAGGGAATATCCAATAATAAAAGCATTAAAATAAGCCATGCTGGACTGGGAGTAAAAGAAAAACATAAAATGTACCAGCTGCCTACTCTTCCCAGGCATAATGTAAAAGTCAGTAACTGGGACGCGAGGGTTTCGTTGACGAAACGCTGATAGCCTGTCACCACTTACATCACATTTCATCTTATAACCCTCTGAATTTATGTCAAACGTGGCATCAAGGGGTTTTAAAACCAATGATGCTGTGCCTACACCGATAGGGATTATAGGCGTGAGCGTATGTATGTGTATGTATAAAACAACTATGTTTGAGCTTTGTCTTCAGGTCGAATTTAAAACATTATTGCCAAGTTTTCAAAAAAAATATTATTTTTACTAATCAACGAAAATATGAACTAAATGGTGCATGAAAAAAAAAAAGAAAATTTCATGTATAGTTCCGTCAATGTAGTGTACTCTGTTTTATAAAAACAATTACATGCAAACGAAGTTGCGGGCAACAGCTAGTTTTTATAATAAAATGTTATTTCATTACTCATTCTCTGAAAGTAGGTCTGAAGTTACCGAAGGAGGGTCTTGAAAGTAATACTTTTCAGGCCTAGGGAGAATCGCTTTCAACTGACAGCTGTCAAATTAAGTACTATAAAAACATGTTCCGACATCCTATACAGCCACTCGATTACAGCGCGATGTAAAATTGAAATAACAAAAGTGAAGTATTCATTGAAAAATACATTTTTTAAATTACTTTATAATAATATAGTTTTAGGTATTTCTTTAAAATAACATAGATTTTGGCAAAATATTTACCATTTTTTTCAATGATGAAAAAGAAAAATAATGGCTTAATAGCTGGCCAGCCACAGAAAAAAAACATAATAGGCGGGAAAATGGCATTTGTTTTTTCGAGTTGTAAAGTTTTGTTCATACTACTGGATTGCAGAGAGTTGTAGAATGCAATAATTTCAGCTTATTGGTGTTATTTTTCTTGTATTTGTAATGAAAAGCACAGTGTTTACCTCGGATGAAAGACTTATTTAAGTCCCGAGACGGGGTTTTGCGACCGAGCGTAGCGATTTTCACCCCTTAAGTAACAATGCGCTATTTCACCTTCGGAAAATAAGAGCAGCACATTAAATCATAACATAGCGGAAAACATTTGAGAATAATTTAAGAAAAACTAAATAATTTACCTTTTCTCTTAAAAATACTTACCACAAAGTTAGCAAAGAGAAAATCATTTTTCGTGATTATACCATTTTCAGATAATGGATTTATTATTCTTCTTTGTGATTCTAGATCTATAAAATTGAATTAGAAATTAAAAGAAACACAAAATAAAATTGCCGCAGTCTAGCAGTGGACACGTTACGGTTACTGTGAAGTTTATCAGTTTATTGCGAACACAATAACGTTAGTCATCCCAATTGCAGAAACGTTCATTAAAATTAATGCTGCTTTAAATGTCATACTGTCACTTTCTGCCTTGCTAACGTAAACAAGGACGGCATTACATTTAAAGAAGCTTTAAGTTTAATGAACGTTTCTGCAACTAAGTGTTACCCGTTACAAAAACTTTTAAAATAATGACAAAAGGAACAAGAATACTGGACATTTTAGAAAAAATCACATTTCAAGTGAAGTCGTTTTATAATAAATTTCTTTATTCAGGCAATAAACGCACAAAATACAATACAGTATAAAATAAAATAAATATATAAAAAACCTATAAAATTTTAAACAATTCACTTTTTATTTGGCTTCCGGTGCACATCGATCCAATATTTAAATATTGGACTGGACACATCTTCACACACGACCCTCAGAATGCTGTTTTCACTGGGTCCTAATCTCTCCCAAAAAGAAGAACGATTTCCAATTATGTAAGTAGCAGTTACTTAGTTCAGTTAGCTTTTATAAATTTAGATTCACCTGTCCCGATGTTTGTCTGTAATCAAATTTGAAAGTTAAATTTGATCCACTTCCCGATTATCGATTGACATGAAATTTTGCAGAATTTTTAAACTGGATTACAATGCAAAATTATTATGATATGGACAAGAAAATTATCACGACCTGTGCCCAGAGAACCAGGGTTATACAGCGCTAATTTAATGAATTTGTTCGTAACCATCATTAATAAAATATACATGAGATATGTAGGTATTTATAATAGTAGAAACAGATATGGACAGTAAAGTGGTAGTTAAAAGGAGAAAAATGGTAGAATTTATATAAAGATGGCTTAATGACTATGGTGGCATATGAGTTTTCTTATTTGGTGTATGGGTATTGTAGGCAAGGTGTGACATGTGTAACGAACTATAGAGGTATCATTGGAAATAGGTTCGCAATAATTGTTAGAATCTATACTTCTTTTTTGTATGTAACGAATAAACTTAAAAATTACTGGACGGATTTCAAAAATTATTTTACCATTAGGATGCCACATTATTTTTGAGTAACAAAGACTATATAATTTTCCCGAATTCCACGGGAACGAAGTCCCGTGCGGAAAGCTAGTCATATACATAATAATAATTTAACAAATTAGCTGCAAATATTAAATTATGATGAGATGGAGAGACTCTTTTGTATTGCGCACTGCCAAAGATTGGAATTCTCTGCCGGCGTCTGTATTTCCGAGCTCATACAACCCGAATATCTTTAAAGTACGAGTGAATAGGTTTCTTCTGGGTGAGCTCGCTACATCCTCGACTGCATCTTTGCCCTGATCTAGATTGTGGTCAAGAGCGAACCCATCCCTAATAATAAAAAAAACTATTTGAACGCTTACAATAGTTATATGAAACATACATAATATTATAATTTCACTACTCATACACTCACTCTCTCTCACACACACACACACACACACACACACAAACACAAATATACACACCTAATCCATATGTTATGTATTAATATTAAACTGTATAGTTTTTATATTGAATTTTATAATAGTGTCGTGATTCCTAATTTTCAATGTGTTTCGTGACAAATTTTTCTAAACATAGGCACAGTTCTTGGCTCGCGATTGATAAAACGTTGACCAACCACGTGCTAAGAACGCCATTTTGAAGAAGGGAGTAAAAAAGGGAGAGGGAATACGGCCGCTGGCCGAGCCCAAGCAGTCAGTTATTAGCGAGCACACGAGTCGAACAGTTGTCTAGAAAGAAGTAAACCAAATATATTGCTAAGAAGTAAACCAAAGTTGTAATTTTACTAGTAGACAATTTGAAAAAATAAATCAAGAATATCAAGATATACTGCACCACAATAGTTACCGAGGGAGGGCCTGGTGATGAAACCTAGTTAGGGCACCAGTCTTCCACTTCAAATAATAATTGTTGTGTAAACCATTGCAAAAATCGTGCACAATCATACAAAAACCACACAATCCGATTTTTATAAATAAGAATTATTAATAATTAAATTCTAAAACAGGTCTGAATTCGCGTAAATACCTATTCCCTATTCCGTATTTATTTACCTATTCCCGACGTTTCGACGCGGTTGCACGTGCCGTGGTCACAGGTAGACTTGTGGGTAGACTGTTGTTGTCTCAGCAAGATGTCATCGAACTGGTGGATCTACCCTCAGCGTAATTAAATTCACTGCGGGTCGAACCATAAAACTCTCTATTCGAGTATGACGTTTTAATTGTTTATCTCCCGGCACACCGTACTCACAGTTGAGGCACGTTCCGAAGATATGTCCGAAGATACGACACTGGATATTATTTTCTCGATTACTGGTCCCCAGGCGGGTGACAACTGAAATCCATCTTCCCTGTTGAAATTCTTCGAATGTTTTTTTTAAATTTCAATTGCCTCACGTACTATCCGTGGATAGGCGGACGTGAAATACCATGGGATACAAAGGGGTTGAAATTTAAAAAAATAAATATGGGTGTCGAATATTTATGGTTTTTTGAACACATAATTAAATTCTGAAACGGGTCTAAATTCGCGTATATGTATTTATTTTATTACCTCTTCCTGACGTTTCGACGCGGTTGCACGCGCCGTGGTCGCGGGTAGACTGTTGTTGTCTCAGCAAGATGTCATCGGAGTGGTGGCTATGGGGAGCCCAGTGGCGCCAGTGATTGCCAACATCTGGATGGAACACTTTGAAGAGTTAGCGCTAAGTTCAGGTCCTTCAATAGTGAGCTTGTGGAAGAGGTACGTGGATGACGTATTTGCCATTTTGAGAGGAGGCATAGATGCTGTCAAGCAATACGTTGGCCATCTGAATAATGTTCATCCCAAAGTAAAATTCACATATGAGACCGAACATGATCGAACCTTACCCTTCTTGGACGTAAAAATAGTGGTAAGATCAGATGGCTCTTTGGCACACACTGTGTATAGAAAACCTACACACACGGATAGGTACAGTAGCGTTCTTTAATGGAGTCATAGTTCAGATACTGCCAGAGGGCGCTGACATGTAAACATCGGCTCTGTAGTGTTTTTGTTTTAAATAATATCAAATGCGATTATTATAGACTTTTTCTATTAAAAAACAATTTACCAGTGACAAATTACATCAGTGACTATAGTAGCGACAAAAATACGTGCGTTTAGTGGCCACAACTGTTATAATTAATTTGAACTACGTGCAAATAGCATCGAAATTAAACTGTGCGAAACAAACCTATAGTGTAACATGTGATAGTGATAAATTAGTGAAAATCAATATGATACCTTGTTGGAATTAAGGATTTAAATCGCAAGTATAAGTAATATTAAGTTAATTTATTATGTGTTAATTTATTCACAAAAAATTTTTACTTTTGTACCGACATTACATTAAAATTGGATCCTGACGCTTAAGAATAGCAAAAACACAGAACTAGATTGCTCGGTAACTTTTAACAGGAATATCAAAAATGTTTAATAAATGTGAAAAATGTAAGAAACTACTACCAAAAAAACAATTTATTACGTGTTCAGCATGTAATAAAAGTTATGATATTGATTGTGCTAGATTAGAAAAGCTATTCTTTATAATGGGAGATGATGGTAAAAACAACTGGAAGTGTAGAATATGTTGGGAGAAAGCCGGTTTACCAAGTAAGGAAATAATTACATCTACGCCCACTGCAGAGCATGTAACTTGCCGGAAAAAGTTCAAGATTAATATTCCTACGTCAAACTCTTATGAATCATTATCCGATAAAGAATCTGAAAGTGAAGATGAATTTTCTTCCTTTCATGACGATATGGATTTTAATAAAAGTGCTCAAAGTGAAGATATTATTGAATTAAAGAAAATTGTATCAAGCTTACAAGAACAACTTATAGCTGCAGATAAAGAAATAGAAAAGTTGATTTCGGAAAATAGAACATTAAAAAATCAAATAACAGAGAATGACAACAAAAAAGAAAAGTTAACTCGAGTATGTGATTCCAGATCTAAAAAAACTGAGACTCAAAACAAAATCGACATAAAAACTCATCAAAATCATCAAACTCAGCCAAAAGAGGATACGGAGAAAACTAAAGAATTAAGAATGCAAAACGAATCAGAAATAAAACAACATTCCGAAGTAAATACAAATGAAACTAAATCAAAACCAACTATTTACATTTTAGGGGATCAACAAGTGAGAGGATTAGCCACATTAATGATAAAAACAAGGACTGGGAAGTGGAGCGATATCTACAACGTGTCGAGTATGATTAAAACGCATGCTACATCTGACAAGATATTATGTGAGGTCGAAACTCTTTCGAAGAAGTTGAGAAAAGATGATGTGGTAGTTCTATCTGTTGGTTCTTACGATAAAAACCCAAACCTTTGTTATTACCAACTCAGCAATGCATTATTTTTATTAAAAAATTGGTCAGTTTTTTTGTTAAGTGTAAAAATGAATCCATTCTTAAATACAAATTTACTAAATAATGGATTACATATGCTAACAAAGGCTTATGAAAATTGTAATTACATAAATATTTCTAAAAATTATAATGCTCTTGGATTTAATTCGGCGTTAAAAACTTTAATTCGCTTGAAAGTTAACCAAGAAATTGATTATTTACAATATGAACAAAGATTTCTCATAAAAGTAAAGAAATCATCAGAAATTAAATTTAAGCAGAACATAAAACAAATAGAATACTTTTGAACTAATACAAGATTGATAGTATACTTTTGAATAACTAATACAAGATTTGTTTGAATATAAGATAAAAATATAGCGAAAAAAGGGACAATTCCTTATTATTTTAAACCAGTACCAATTACATCCACGAACATAAACAAAGATAATCACGATAAGGAAAAAACTTGTTTTCGTCCCAATTGTAAATAAAACTAAGGAAAATATTATGACCCAGTCTAATTTGCATGGAAAACGTAACAACACATGTTTTAATATTGTTAACAAATTGTCGATTTTTCATCAAAACATTGCCGGTGTATGTAAAAAGATTGATTTTCTTAATCTTAGCTTATTTGATCTAAAAACTAGTGGTACGGAGGTTGATATAGTGTGCCTTACTGAGATATTTATAAAGAGTGGTACGGAAGCAAATATTCAACTTAGTAACTATAAATTAGTAGCGTCTTACTGACGAGGAAAAAGCAGAGGTGGAAGCTGCATTCTTGTAAACAAGGCGCTGCAATGTAAGTCATTAGAAACTTTAAGTAATTTAGCAGCAAACTTCTATTTCGAATGTTGCGGCATAGTAGTTGTAGGATTGAACCTTGTGGTTGTGAATATTTATAGGACGCCAAATCCAAAGAAGGCTCATGTAAAGGTCTTTCTGCACAAACTTGACAAATTTTTACACATTTTGAATGATAAATATAAGAAGAAAAAAATTGTCGTCTGTGGCGATTGGAACATAGATCTTCTTAAACAAAATTTTGCGTCCGGAGAGCTCTTATCTGTGCTTCACAATCATAATTTCAATGCACACATTGTAGTTCCAACTAGGAAAAAAGCATGCATTGATCAAATCGCAAGTAATTTAAAAGTTGTTGAGTCTGCTGTCCACCAGTTAAATCTTTCTGACCATGAAACAGCCCAAACGATTACTTTTAAAACTGAAAATAAGCAAAAATCTATTATAACATGGTTCGAATTCAAGCGCGACTTTAGCAACGACAATTTTAGGAAATTTATTAATTGTATATCTGCACTCTCATTTTCCGAGGTCTTCGAGTGCAAAGACGTTCAGGAAGCATTTGAGAAATTCCATCAAGTGATGTGCATGTTTTATAATTTATGTTTTCCACTAATTCGCGTAAAAATAAATAATAGATTTAATAAAATAAAGTGATTATCCAAAGGTCTAAAGAGATCTTGCAAACTAAACGTAAATTATATTTTAATAATCAACTTAAAGACTATGTTAAAAAATACTGTAAAATTTTAAAAAAGTGTATTGACGTATCGCATCGAATAATTAACAAGAAATATATAGATAAAAAAAATGGACGTAACTCTAAAGCAGTATGGAACACTATTTCCACAAGTGTTTCTAATAATATCCATAATAATGACATAAATGCAATTAATTTAAACGATGTAAGTATCAATGACCCACAATTAATTTCTGACATTTTCAATAATTTTTTTATTCAATTGACTAATAATAATTTTGACATAAATAGAAACCGAATAAATTTAATACCCAATAGTAATAACACAATTTTTCTGAAACCCGTTGATGACAAAGAAATCTACAGAATTTTAATGTCATTAAATAACAGCAATTCTTGTGTTTTTGAATTAAGCACGAAAGCCTTAAAGCTATGCGCAATTTATATATCAGCCCCCTTAACGCATATTATAAACTTGTCTTTTATACAGGGACGTTTTCCAGAGTCACTTAAGCTGTCTGTAGTTAAGCCGCTTTTTAAAAAAGGAGATAAATTAAATCCTAATAACTACAGACCTATTACACTAGTGCCAATCCTTTCTAAAATATTAGAGAAGGCTATGTTCAGCAGATTAATAAATTTTTTCACGAAACAGCATACTGCGACCTGAACAATACGGATTTCGCAAAGGAAGATCTACGACATTAGCCTGCTTCAATCTGATAAAAATGGTAGCAGAGAGTATTAATAATAAAACTCGTATTATGTCGGTGTTTCTTGATATGAGTAAAGCATTTGATTTTGTTAACCATGATCTATTATTAAATAAGCTGGAAAGGTACGGGGTTAGAGGTAGAGCTCATGATTGGTTACTTAGTTATTTAAAAAATAGAAAGCAATATACAGAAATATCCCAGATTAGTATGAATAATAATACTGCAGTAAAAAAGAAATTTAAATCTATCCATATGGTCAACAATAGCGGTGTGCCACAGGGGAGTGTCCTCGGCCCTTTACTTTTCCTTATCTATATTAATGATCTTCCCCTTGCTACCTCAGAAAAAACAATTTTATTTGCAGACGATACAACTCTCATTATAAAATGTGATGATAAAAAAGTATATGAAGCTAAAATAAGTAAGGCTTTATCAGACGTAGTGAATTGGTTGTCTGATAATAATTTACAAATAAATATAGAGAAAACTAAAATTATGCAATACTTATCATACAACTCAAATGCTTTCCAATTACAAGTCCAATATAATAATAACTTGGTACATCAATCGGATAAATTTAAATTTTTGGGAATACACATCGACAAACATCTGAACTGGAAAGGTCACATAGATTCTGTTTGCAGTAGGTTGGATCGATTCGTGTTTGCCTTAAAACGCGTCAGACAGACAGTTTCTAAACAGGCAGCACTGACAGCTTATCACGGATATGTTACATCTGTCCTGACTTATAGACTAATATTATGGGGTAATTCAGTTGAATTCAATAGGGCATTCGTTATGCAGAAGAAATGTATACGGGCTATAAGTAATTCCTGGTACCTAGATAGTTGCAAGCCACTTTTTATGAACCTGAGTATTCTTCCTCTGCCTTGCTTATATATACGGGATCTGTGTTGCTTCGTAAAGTTGCATCCTGAATATTTTAAAAAAGTCACAGAAGTAAGTAACCGGCAAGTTAGGTCTATGTACAAACATAAGTTATATCAGCCCCCGAGCCACTCTTACATGTACCAGAAGAACGTATATAACATGTATGTATGTATGTATGTATGTATGTATGTATTTATTCTTTATTGTACATGAGTGTAAGTTACACAAGACACAATATAAGAAAAACAGTACAAAGGCGGACTTATCCCACAAGGGGATTTCTTCCAGTCAACCCATTGAGTGTTTGAGAGGAAGGAGTAGTCGGCAGGTAGCATTAAATGTACAAAAATAGTACAATATAATATATTAATATACTAATAATATAGTAAATTAAACATGTACATATATAATATATAAATATATAATATAAGTTTATACATATATATAATAATAACATGTGTATTGTATTGTATAATAATATTCCTGACGAATTAAAAACTTTAGATACCTAGTAAGATTTTTAAAAGGAAAATAACTAGTTGGCTGCAAGAGAAATGTTTTTATAGTATTAAAGAATTTTTAGAATAAAAATAAAAATGTAGATACTCGTAGTTACTTAATTTATGACATTTACACACCTGCCTGCAGGTTAGATACATGAGTCGAAATATTATCAACTCCATCTAGATCTTGTAATCATTTACTGTGTTCATGCAAATAAATTGTTCTTATTCTTATTCTTCTTAAACCACTTAGCGCGTTGCAACAGGGACTATGTTCCTCTGAACATAGTTCACACGATTTCTCACGCACACAAGCTTGTAGCCTCCTCTAAGAACATTATTTTGGTAAGCGACATCTATTGGCTCCTCGGTGAAGTTTTCGTAGGATGCATTCACCCAACATTGCACTGTCCTCCACTCACCGCTGCTGATGAGTCATAGTCAGTAGTCATATCAAACAATCGGTAATGTAAACATGACGTAGTGTATCTTTATTTTGTCGATCTTACTAACGTTATGTATGGTCCAGCGGATAAGCTCTGTCCTAGCAGGGAGAAAGGTTCACGGGTTCCAATCCCAGCCGAGTAATTTCTTTTTGTAATTTATTTTTGTTTATTAAAGCATTAACAACTATTTTCACATATAATATTACATTCATAATAATAATGTTACATTATTGTTTCACTGATAAAGCTTTTGAATAAAACAAATATGAAATTCGACTAGGTAATTTTATTTCCTACTAACTTCATCACATTTTTTTTCTGCAACTTGATCACTTAACAGTTTTATTAAGGTTATAGCTTAAGAATTCGTTTTCGTGAAGAAAAGAGTATTGAAGCTAAACCTCAACAAAAATTAATATTCAACTTGCACTACAAGGCAGTAGATATATAGTTTATAATAACAAAAGGATAAGTTACAGATAAATATCACAATTTTACACATAACAATATTTAATTAAACTTGTTAAGCCTTAGAATCGATGAACTTCATTTATCTTCCGCATGAATCCATTATTTTCATACTTTTGCATCATACGCTGTGATTCATTGATAATGATAAGTCGCGAGCGTCCACTGCGCGGTCGAGATTACACGTTACCCTCATTCCGCAACGATTCACCGAACATTGCACGGTCCTCCACTAAAACCAAAATAACAAGATTAATATAATAAGGAACAAAAACTATGCACCACTAATAAAATGCATTACAATAGTTAAGCTAACCATTTAAAAACAGTGTTAAGTAAACATTAAAATACAGTAAGACCAGTCTCATTAGTAATTTGGCATATATTATATCCTATATTGTGCAGCACAACAATACGCTGCCTCTCCTGCAAACTTATGTATTTGTATAAATGTCGAAAAAAGAAATCTCAGTAAACTGCCGATACGGTAAGAACACACGAGCACTTTCGCTAATGATCTAGCAATAACAAACAGGTTGCATCAGGATCTGATGATGGAACACCGAATCGAATGAATCTAAACTAACTTCATTGCATTCAATTTTTGTATGGTATGGTCTATGACTATAAAAATGTTTGAAAACCAAAACATATCTTTAACGGAACGCAGTTTAAAAAAAAAAGTATATTTTGACAGCTGTCCTGTCATTTATACGTCATTCACTTATCTAGCTGGTGAGTTGTAAGCAGATTGTGTTTCTATAACTAAAAATAAGAATATTAATACTTGTTGTTCTATTACTAAAAATTCAGCATCAATAGTTTCAACATCATTTTTTGAATAAACTTTTAATGTAACTTTACCCCTTGGGACTAATTTCCCACCCCCAAAGACCTCTATAACAGTTTTTGTCTCAGACAGTTTTAACTTATCATCATCGACAATTTTCATCAAATCATTAAAGCCAATGACATTAATTTGGGCCCCCGTGTCACATTTGAAACTCACTTTTTTATTTTCAACTCTCAAGTCCTCCTTCCATTCATTCTTGTTCAAATCTATTGAATAAACTAGTCATAAATCATGAACATTGTTCTCGGGCTCAAAAATACAGTTATTAATGTCATGTACTTGTTTTTTAGGAAAAGTGCAACCTACACTAAAGTGATTAATTTTTTGACAATTATTACATATTTTCCAAAATGCAGGGCACTGTCTTGGCCCATGCTCAGTACGACATTTCTTGCAAAGGAAAAAATTACTGTTGTAATGAGTTCTATCTTGATTATTGTTATTGAATCTTTTATTCTGTATTCTATAATTATTATACTTAGTGTAAATAAAACACTAAAGTCCAGCAGATTCAACTGTATTATTTCTATTACAATCACTTTATAGTCTAATCAAATTAAATATACACTTATTTTAAAATTCTAAACTAGAACTCGACTATCACGCCTTCACCGTCCAAACGCCCATCAAAATGTCCCCCTTTTTTAAAAAAATCCAAACGTTCGCCCGTTGTCGCCCCACTAAGTCGCCCCACACTACACAATCTAGTTTTTGACGGCATTATAGTTTTAAATTTACTGGCTTGGATACTGGTTATTACGAATAAAGTGTGGCCACTTATTGCGAGCGACAACATCCGGCCGTCCTGCCCACGCATCTGTCCTCAGATGTGTCCGTGTCTAGTGCATCTGTGGAGAACAAAATTGCATATTTAAATATAACGTTCTGATAAGGTCTACTGCTGGGATACCCAAATGTATTGTGACATCAACGGTCAATACACTTGAATTTGTAGCAAGTGTGCATGTATCCAGTATGTTATTCCATCAGCGGCCAACATATCTAGATATTAGCATAATAATCATGTTCTTAGTGCCAATTAGTGCAATTTAAACACACCCAGATTCATGCAATTTTCTTAAGCTTATTCCATCGGCGGCCAGCTTACTTAGTCAGACAATATCCTTTAGGAGACGTCTTAGACCATCTCCTGTTCCCTCGTATTGAATGACCATGGTGTATTCGAAACATATGCACTAGACATAATCTATAACCTTTAGCAAAGTAAGTATATAAATTTTAAGCTTAATTTACAATAAGTAATAGTTTTTTTTTTTTAAAACGCTGTACACTCAAAGGCCAACACTAAAATTTTACCTTGTGTCGTGGGTCCTTCGAAACACACATAAAGACAGACACAAACACTCATGACCCGAGAACAAGCAGTTGCTTTTTACACAAATTATATCTTAAATTTTCATACCTCTTGACAACATCCGTGTATCCTCGATTCTGCCTCTTAATCTTCCATATCTGTTAATTTAATCCACGGTTTCATATTCTCTACACATGTGACTCCTTCATAACGCTTTGATGATCTCTCTGCTCCTCTCATATCTGTAACTTTATATCTGTCGTGACCTAAACCTTCACTAACCTGAAATGGTCCTTTAAAAACAGGCAACAATTTAGTACTTTGGCCCTCATTTGAATGGCTAGGAATTTTTATCACAACCAGATCTCCAACTTTGTACGTCGGTGCTTGTTGTCTTTTCATATCAAATGCTTTCTTTTGTTTTTCAGCGTTTCGTTTTATATTTTCATCAACAATTCGGCGTAGAGATGTCACATCAATCGGTTGTTGAATTTCGTTGTCCGCTACTCGATCTGAATCCATCTGTAGCCTATATCCAAATAATACTTCACTGGGCACAGCTGATGTCGTCTTGTTTATGGTTGAATTGATACCTTGCTGAATTTTTGTAATGTTTTCGTCCTATTTATTATTATCTGTATTTGCACCCATGCTTCGTAATGCTTCAAGGATCGTTTGATTGTATCTCTCGACTTGGCCGTTAGAGCGGGGCATGGCGGTGGCTATCACATGTAGACGTATCCCTTTTTCTTTACAATAATTGACAAATAGTTTGGACGTGAAAGCAGTTCCTGCATCACATATGAGTCGCTTGGGGTTACCAAATACTTTAAAAATTTTGTCTAGTTCGTTAATAGCCGATTTACTTTTTGTGTTTCGTACCGCAGAGATGAATCCACAAGAACAAGTAAATACATATTTTGTCTCGTAGTTTTCACAAAAGGCCCCAAGTGATCCATGTGCAATGTATGGAAAGGTCGAGCGTACTTAGGAATAGGAAACAACATGCCTGGCTTTTTACCGTGTACATTTTTGAAATATATACAGTTAATACAATTCTTTACGTATTTATTTATAACCTTCTTCATATGTGGGAACCAGTAAGATCCCTTAATTCTTTCTAAAGTCTTGTCAACTGCAAAATGCCCAACATCGTCATGGTTTGCCTTTATTATTTGCCACACACATTGCTTAGGTACTACCCAACGTCTACCGAACTCTGTTCGCCTATATACCTTATTTCCTAATAATTCATAGCCGTTAAATATTTGTTTATGCTCCTCGGCCTCACCTGACTCAAGAATCTCTCTAATAGAACAGATATTAGGGTCCTGCAGTTGTACAGACAGTAGCCAATCTGACTCTGTTATACACATTACGCTATCGATCGTTACTGTTGTTTCTCCTAATGGATTTCTACTCAACGCGTCTACATGTTGCATTTGTGTACCTGGCTTATGTACAATTTCAAAAGTAAATTCCTGCGTTTGTAAAACTCATCTCCCAATACGCGGATTAACGTCCTGTTTGCTAATTGAGTATTTTACCGCATTACAATCAGTGACAATTTTAAATGTACTGCCTAAAAGATAATGCCTAAATTTTTGTAACCCAACTGTAATTGCTAAAAATTCGAGTTCAAAAGAGTGATATCATTTTTCTTCATTAGTCGTCTGACGACTGTAAAAATGAATAGGTCTCTCGCCTGCATCCGTAAGTTGAACCAAAATACATCCTAATCCATCCCGACTCGCGTCCATATATAAAGTGATTGGAAGTTTAGGGTCAAAAATATTCAATGTAGCGTCAGCTAAAGCTTGTTTTAAATTTTGAATAGCTTTATCATATTCTGGGCCCCATTGCCTAGTGGCATCTTTTTTTAAAAGATTAGTAAGTGGTTTGCATATGACAGCACAATTTCTAATAAACTTCCTGAAATAGTTAATCAACCCTAAAAATTGTCTAACTTGGTGTATATTTGTTGGTGTAGGGTATTTTTTTACAGCTTCTAACTTCTTTTTTCCAGGGCGAACCCCGTCAGCTGATATTTCGTACCCAATAAAATCGATATTCTTTTGAAAAAAATTACATTTTTCTAAATTTATAGTTAATCCGTTATCTTGTAAAATTTTTAAAACTTCTTCCAAATTCTGAATGTTTTCTTCTATTGTTTCTGTAGCTATCAACAAATCATCCATGTAACAGATAATTCTATCAAATCTAAGCTTCCCCAGCATTGTATTCATTAAACGTTGAAAAACTGATGGCCCATTACATAATCCGAAAGGCATACGTAAAAATTCGTAATGTCCATCTTGAGTTATAAAGGCTGTCTTTGAAATTGAGCTGTCATTAATTTTAATATGGTAATACCCACTCTTTAAATCGAGAGATGTATAATATTTACAACCCTGTAACCTGTTAATTAAATCGTCTACAATAGGCATGGGGTATTTTTCCTTAACCGTGATTTTATTTAACTGCCGATAATCAACACAGAGTCGTTTCTCCCCATTAGGCTTATCGACTAAAAGCACAGGGCTCGCGTAAGGAGAACTGCTTTCCCGAATGATACCATTTTTTAACAAATCATCAACAATTTCGCGAGTAGTTTGTTTTTCAACCTCAGACATCCTATAGGGTCGCTGAGCAACTGGTTTACTGGTAGTCAGTTCAATATCTAGTTCCACACACGAAGCTTTTCCTAACGCGGACAAATCTTCAGCAATACAATGTGGGTATTTTGAAAATATTGAATTTAAAATGTTTATGTGCTCAACTGAATCTGTGTTTAACATGGGTCCCCTACTTGATTTCGAAACTTGATTATACGAATTTTTCTACATCGATGACCATTCACCGATACTTTGTAAATGCGATACATTGCTTCTTCGGTGACTTATTACTTCGGACCTTTATTTCATCGATGTAACTTTACTTCGAAAATGTTACTTCAACTATTGCAACTTCGGTGTCTCATGACGCCGGAGTTTTGTTTGTACGAAAAACGTTACTTCGATTACTATTTCTGCGACTTTTTGTTAAATCTTTGTCACGGCAGTTAAATTGATCACAAAATTTCCGCCTTTTCATTCTTATCTATCTATCTAACTACTGCGATCGCCGATCCGTCTGCCAAGCGAGTTGATTACCTATGGCAATTCCTCCCAAATACTGTATTTTTGTTTTGCATTTGTGAGAAGCCCTTGCCCAGGACTGGGTATTAAATTGGCTATTTAAAAAACAACGGGACAGCTGATTGCAGTGTACGAACATCCCTAGCGATATTTCATTTATATTGTTAAATGTAGGATCTTTGGCAAGAACTCGGCGGTGGGCGGTTGCTGTTCCAATTTAATTTTAGTTTTCTATATGAAAGAGTTGTTTTATGCATAATAGTGATAGGTATTATGTAGTAAATTAACTAAAATTCGTGTAGTGATAAAAGATTCAAGTAAAAACAGTTTTTCTGCTCGGTTTGGTTCCGATAAAGATCCTCGCGGTTGTGCTTCTCGCCGCCAGTTTTCGTGAACATGAGGAGCTTAGGACTTAGGTTAAAAATATGGAGAAAGAAGATTTTTCACTGTAGACATGGATGTAAGGACACAGTTTCCTTTGCCTTTCCCGAAAGGGATAAATTAAAAAAAAATGTACGTAGTCGTAGATTTTCTTTTATATATGCCAACGCGATTTGTTACCAGTCAATATACTGCAGGTTATATCGTACCCATCAGTGGAATAAAAAGTAGCCTACGTCCTTATCCGAGGTCTAATGTATCTCTGTACCAAATTTCATCAAAATCCGTTCAGTGGCTTAGTCGTCACAGCCCGACAGACAAGTTACTTTCGCATTCATAATATTAGTAAGGATAAGGATTTCACTAGCTTTCCGTGCGGGACTTAGTTCCCATGGGAATTTGGGTAAATTTTGTAGTCTGTTCTTCCCCAAGGTTTAATCTATCTCTGTACCAAATTTCATCAAAATCCGTTCAGTGGCTTAGTCGTCACAGCTAGACAGACAAGTTACTTTCGCATTCATAATATTAGTATGGATAAGGATTTCACTAGCTTTCCGTGCGGGACTTAGTTCCCATGGGAATTTGGGTAAATTTTGTAGTCTGTTCTTCCCCAAGGTTTAATCTATCTCTGTACCAAATTTCATCAAAATCCGTTCAGTGGCTTAGTCGCCACAGCTAGACAGACAAGTTACTTTCGCATTCATAATATTAGTATGGATAAGGATTTCACTAGCTTTCCGTGCGGGACTTAGTTCCCATGGGAATTTGGGTAAATTTTATAGTCTGTTCTTCCCCAAGGTTTAATCTATCTCTGTACCAAATTTCATCAAAATCGGTCCACTAGTTTTATGTTTAATCTTTACTGGTTTTTAGTATTTGTTGTTATAGCGGCAACAAAGGTACATCATCTGTGAAAATTTCAACTATCTAGCTACCACGGTTCATGAGATACAGGCTGGTGACAGATAGACGAACGGACAGACAGACAGACAGACGGACAGACAGCGGAGGCTTAGTAATAGGGTCCCGTTGACACCCTCGGGTATGACGGAACCCCGTAGGAAAACCGTATAAAAACTTTTCTAGGTAATATAACATAGAATAAAATTACATCGATATAAGAAACCACGAAGAAATATTACATAGGTCAAACAAACATCGACAGGACAAGCTGTCGAAGTAAGATTTTCGAAGTATCGTGACAGTGAACAAAAGATACACCGAAGAAGCAGTGTATCGCATTAACAAAGTATCGGTGAATGGTCATCGATGTAAAAATTTTCGTATAATCAAGTTTCGAAATAAAGTAGGGGACCCTTTTCACATGGCCATTATATGTCGCTCTTTCAAGAGTAACCTCTAAAGAAAACATGTTTGTATTGTCTAATAACAAAAAAAAACGGTGAACGTTGTATATAAAGACATTCTGTAGTATATCTATGTATTATCAGCATTGCATCCGTGCGAAGTCGGGGCGAGTCGCTAGTTTTAATTAAATTTCAAGCTTGAACGATTTCCATTTATGTGAGTACCAGTTACTTAGTTAAGTTTTTATATAAGAGTAGTTTAAATAAGAGAGGTTTACATAACCACACTTGAGGCCAGTACAGTAAGCATTGATTTGCTTGTGTTCAAGGTCATAAATGAGGTCGACGATGGAGCGAGTTAACCCAGAAAATGCTAATTAAAGCACTGGTACTCGCACGCACGGACGGAACACGGCAAGCCGTTTGGCGTCGGACTACGGTAGGAGGGTGGTCGCGAACCAGACGGCCCTTCACAAAGCCTACCACACCGCACGAGACCATAGGATGCCACCTAAGATTCAAAACAAGTTGAGGTGTCGTTGCCTGGGGTGGATTAATAGGAGGCAGGTCTCATTAGTGTTTCCTTAGTCGCTTCTTACGACACCCACGGAAAAAAATGGGGTGGTGTTATATTAACCTCGCATTGATCTTTATAGGAACGCGAAGCTGATATTAAAATTATTTTGTATTTGCAGAACGCAAACAGGAAGATTCATAAAGAATAATTTTAGAAAAGAAAAACATTCGATGCGAGTGGGATTTGAACCCAAGACCCCAGGACATCATCATCATCATATCAGCCTATTGCAGTCCACTGCTGAACATAGGCCTCCCCCAAGGTGCGCCACTTTGCACGATCCTCCGCTGTTTTCATCCAGCCACTATCCGCTATCTTCTTTAGGTCATCTGACCATCTGGCTAGGGGGCGTCATACACTACGTTTGCCAAGACGTGGTCTCCATTCGAGAACCTGTCTACTCCAAGACCCCAGGACAATAATCATAAACAGGTTCCGTCCTTGTCTTAATCTACTTCGAATAAGTGGTATGAGTCTGTAGTTCTCCATACGAGATGCAGATGGCGCTAACCCACACGCACGACATAATGTATTTAATAAGAGTATCAGAAATTTCGCCACTTGACTTGAAGGCACGACACCTTATTTGGTTAGAGCACCAGTTGATCTAACCCTGGTATCGTGGGTTCAAGTCCTTTCGCGCCGAACATTTTTCTTTTCCTAAATTTATTGGAATTTTTTGTTTTTTATACTTTATAGTAACGTCAGGAACTCACCTAAAGCGACTTCAAATTCATCTACGAGTAAGTCGGAGTAAAGATAATCGAGCCAAGAGCTATAGCCCGTGTGGAGCGTTGGTGCGAACCATGGCTCTATGGGATTTTTTTATAATTCGAACGGCACGGCACGGCAATTCAAAATTTGTATCACTATTGCCCTTTATGGTCCCGCTTCTAGTTTTACTATAACGTAGGAGGCAATAGTAATACAATTTTTCCGTGCCGTTTTCGCATTATAAAAAGGCCCATTCAGGTACCTCATGTGACGCAAGCCCCGTGCTGTACATTTGGGGGGAACTTTAAGTGGCACCGACTGTACCAATGGTGCAGAGTGAAGTTACTTCACATGCTTTTAAGTTGAAATCCATCGAGAGTTATTAGGAAAGGGGAAAGGAGGTGAAAACAATGTGTTGAGAGGGGGGAGGGGCACTAGCTCGCGGTAAGTGAATAACATGCCGCGGTAATGGATCTCAACGACATCGAGATTCTCTGACTGTTTCGAGTTTTTATTTCTTTGTAGTCGATTTGGGTTAGGTAAAGTATAGATTTTTTGTAAAGATTGCTCTGGATCATAATTTATCTGGGGCTAGTTTGTGGTCGAGGTAGTTATAGCGAGCTCACTCAGAGGAACTCAGAAATATAGACTCAGTTAGAGCAGTCCATCTTCATCAGAGCGTACTTCGTTCCCGTGGGAATTTGGGAAAATTATGTAGCCTATGTCCATCGGGGATAATGTAGCTTTCTAATGGTGAAAGAATTTCAATGCAAACTAACAAACAATAAAATCTTTCCTTTTTATAATATTAGTATAGACTAGCTTCCAGCCCGGGACTTCGTTCCCGTGGGAATTTCTGAAGACTGCATTAAAATCCGTTGAGTAGTTGAAGAGATTTAAGCGAACAAACAGTGGAAGCAACTTCATTTTATACCATGTAAAGCTGAAGAAGGTAATAAAAACCTGGACTCAGACACTGTCTACAGCATAATGCTGAGTCAGCACCTCTTCGCTCCCGTGACGCTCGTGGTGACACAGGCCCGTCTTCTAATTTGTACTCAATAGTTCAATAATTTGAATCATCATGCTATCATTGTGATTGGAGTGAATAGAGTTGTTTTTAGTAAATCAATTTTGTCGTAATCTGTTTCCCCGAATCTGAACGATAAAAAACCAGTCGGACTCACGCACGAAGGGTTCCGTACCATTATCTATAATAAAACGGGCAAGTGCGAGTCAGACTCGCGCACGAAGGGTTCCGTACCATTACCTATAAAACCAGCCAAGTGCGAGTCAGACTCTATAAAACCCATTATCTCTAAAAAACGGCAAAAAATCACGTTTTTTGTATGGGAGCCCCCTTAAATATTTATTTTATTCTGGTTTTTAGTATTTGTTGTTATAGGACCACTAAAAATAAATCATTTGTGAAACAACTGTCTAACTATCACGGTTCATGAGATACAGCCTCGGACAGACTTTCTATAAAAACGAGCAAAAAAAATCACGTTTTTTGTATGGGAGTCCCCTTAAATGTTTAAATATTTTATTTCACTGAAAATCAACATTTTCGTCAGAAATAATTATTTTGATAGACATAAACACTCTTTGCTGTCATTCTATACAGCCAGTATGAAGCTTTATAAACAAGGTAATATTCTTATTTGTCAAAAGGGTCACTGAATTATCAAATCAGATACTTGCGTCATAAATTTTTGTAAGTAACTGCATTGTAAAATATTTAATTTATTCTACTTTTTAGTATTTGTTGTTATAGCTGCAACCAAAATACATGTTCTGTGAAAATTTCAACAATCTAACTATCACAGTTCATGAGATACAGCCTCAGACAGACTTTCTATAAAAACGAGCAAAAAAATCACGTTTTATATATGGGAGCCCCCTTAAATATTTATTTTATTCTAGTTTTTAGTATTTGTTGTTATAGGGCACAAAGAAATACCTCATCTGTGAAAATTTCAACTGTCTAACTATCACGGTTCATGAGATACAGCCTGGCGACGGACGGACAGCGGAGCCTTAGTAATAGGGTACCGTTTTTTCCTTTTGGGAACGGAACCCTAAAAACGGCAAAAAAATTAATTTAAAAAATAAAAAAAACCCGAAAGCGTAGTAAAAACTAAAAAAGAAAAAAACAAGTAAGTTCAGTAGGCGAGACTTTTAATGAATATTATTAAATAACATAAAGATTTTAGCAGTCGGGACCCATTATTAGGACGCCGAATTTTTGATATGGCCTCTGACTTGGTTTTAACGACTGTAGTCAATCGACAACATCCGGGACCGACAGCTTAGCGTGCCCTTCAAAGCACGACTGGAGTAAATCGAAAACAGCTTACTTTTTTTTTTATCTACTATATAAAAATAAGTCGGGTTTTCCTTCCTGACGCTATAACTCCAGAACGCACGAACCGATTTCCACGGTTTTACATTCGTTGGAAAGGTCTCGGGCTCCGTGAGTAAACCTCATGGAGCCCAAGAGCAAAGAAAATTCAGGAAAAATTTCAACAGAAAAGCGGGAAAATCTTGAAAATCGATATAACCTGTAGTCCGGGCGGAGCCGCGGGCGGAAAGCTAGTTTGATAAATAAATTCTTTTATTAATATATTTTTTTCTTTTATTCTTTTATTTTTTCTTTTTTTCTTTTATTCTTTTTTTTTCTTTTTTATTATAAGTTATAAGATGGGTTAACTACTTGACCTCAATCTTGACCATAAAGGTCAAAGATGAGATTGACGATGGAGCGAGTTAACCCAGAAAATGCCTATGAAGGCACTCCCACGCACCGACGGAACACAGCAAGCCGTTTGGCGTCGGACTTTGGTAGGAGGGTGGTCGCGAACCAGACGGCCCTGTACAGAGCCTACCGCACCGCATGAGACCATAGGACGACACCTCAGATTCAGAAAAAAATGAAGTGTCGTTGCCTGGAATGGATTACTAGGAGGCAGGTCTCATTTGAGTTTCCTTAGTTGCCTCTTACGACACCCACGGAAAGAGATGGGGTGGTGTTATTCTTAACCGATCACCACATGGATCACCTTTGGCTTAACGTGCCTTCCGAAGCACGGAAACGCTCGTGACGAATGGTCACCTTCACTTTTTTTCGTTAAGGTGACAGTTCGGACCCCGTACTTGACCTAGCTGACCGATTTCGAATAGAGCGCGCCACAGGGCTACAGACCCTGTAATCTATTTGTGTGTGTTTTATCGGTTTTTCATACAAATGAAATAATCTTTTTCCTAGCGCTTGGTCCCGTTTCTCATTCGGGGTACGCTTGACCATGATCCAGAATTTGACAGGTCAAGTTATTGCAGTGGAGCGAATGCCAACTGACCTCCGCGACCTGCTAATAGGGGAACTTGACCGGATTGGATCATGGTAACACTTTCAGTCTCCTGAATGTGCAGGTTTCCTCACTATGTTTTCTCTCACCGTAAGAGAATTTAGTGTTCAACTAATGTACATTACTCCGAAAACGAGTCATTGGCACATAGTGGCACTGGGGATCGAACTCGGTACCTTTCGCTTACGAGTTCGACCCGCTAGCCGTTAGACCACCTACGCTCTGTTCTCACAATTGAAATATCTTACGTTTTTTGTATAGAGAGGATAGTTCTTTTCGAGCTATGTTACTTAGAGCAAACTGTTCAGTATTGTCAATCAGTGCATATTCTGAAGTATTCAGAGTAATTCCAGACGCACTGCGGAGTACCACCCTTATCTTGTTGAAATCTCGCGGATTCGCACTGAGCGCTTTTCATCATCATTTATATTGCACACTTCCAAGGAAAGGAATTCCGAGCTGGTATAACCGGAATCTCTTTAAATTGAGCGTGAATAGGCTTCTTCTGGATGAGCTGCTACATCTTTGACCACATCTTCGCCTTTATACTAGATCGTGGTTAAGAGCGCAACCGTTGTCTATACTAATATTATAAGGGGGAAAGATTTGATTGTGTTTGTTTGTTTTCATTGAATAAGCTACGAAACTACTTTACCGATTTCAAAAGTTCTTTCACCATTAGAATCCTTCATTATCATAGGGTACATGATTTTCCCGAATTTCCATGGGAACGAAGCCCCAAGCGGAAAGCTAGTTAATAATAAAAAACAAATTAAAACTTCACGGTGTAGAATGTCCATGTCCCTGCCTGTAATATGTAATCCGTCGCTCTGCCTACCCCCTGTTTCTCGCCACCAGCCTCCGCTCCGTTCGTTCGCCGCTCTGCTTCCATTACACTTCAATTCGTTTCTTGAGCCCGCAGCCGCCGCCGCCGCCGCCTCCATTAGCGAACAATACGCGTGTATTATATCGATAATCATTACGGCTTCAACCGATACTTATTGGAAAGCTCTTCACTTTTTTTCGCTAAAAGGTTGTGCAGTTATTACGTATTTAATATCGGTTATATCGTTTATTACTTCTTATGTTGAACAAAAGCCTAAGTATTTCATTTTATGTTCCGTCCCATTCATCCTACTTCCTATGTAAGGGTAGCTGTTTGATACTCCATCACTTAAAAACTACTGGAAATTTCCAGTTCTTGCGTAGAGTTATGAAACCAAATATTCTTAAAAAGTATTATTAGATTCGTATTGGATATAAACAAAGGTAAAATACCTTTTAGTATTTGAAAAATCAAACCAAGTTTTGCTGCATTGCTTTCACTGGAAAACGCAAATTCAGCAGCTTGAGTTTGAGTACGATGGTGATAGTGCGCGGAATGCGCCGTGGCCCTATGTCAAAATGTCAACATTGACTACGCCAGAAGGCGAGCAAGCCTTTGCGAGGGCCCTCGCGCAATCAAAGTTGTTGAAAATGAAGAAAACATCGATAAACGCCTGACGTAATTATACGAGCACTAGCGAGGATGACCAGAGATTGCGTTCACCTTTTACTCAGGGCATTCTCTCTCTGTTTTATACCGTGTCTACAAGTCATTGTTTTTTTATAATTCTAAATTTTTTATAATTCTAATAGAAATAGTTTTACAGTTGTTTATCTAAGTAAAACTATCCACGACACAAGGGAAAACCTTAGTGTAGGCCTTTGAGTGTGTAGCGTTTATTATTATTATTAAAGTCTCGTGTATTATTTTATTAGGTTATGGGCCCAGCACGCTTTCACTGCAAGTAAAATTTCAGCATCAGCCGAGCGGCACGCCGGCGAGAGTTTGTCGCCATCGTGTCCGAGCAGCTGATTTGCATAAGGACAGAGCATCAATCAATTTACTGAATTTATTGAAGTTTACGAAACACCGAGACATATCAATTTTCAGTAAACCTCTCTTGCGCTATACAGCTGAAATATTGACAGGTTCTGACATATCGGTCGTATACTTACAGAAAAGATGCCACGATTCGAAAATCGTGTAAATTATTGATTTTCTAGAATCGTAAGAGAATATCTTCGTGTAGCAATTAGACAATTGCTTCCGGTACAGCTGTATTTCAGCTTTATTTGGAAAAAAAATGTTTATATTATGACAGTAACTTTATAATAAATGGCTAATTAAAAGTATGTCTACTTTGTCGGTGCAGGTACCTAAGTACCTAAGGACTACCTTAAATATTTAAATTTTGACAAGCATTTCTGACGAATAAGAGTATGAAGTATACTGTGACAATGTAATTTAATACCTTAATTTATTGAATTGAATTAAATTCAATAATTAATTATTATATTATTTTTAAAAAATATGGGACTACAAATGTTATATTGTTATGTGCCTGAAATAAAAATTATTTTATTTATTTATTTACAGCGCCCGCCCGCGCCGCGGCTTCACCAACTGTACTTAGTTCAAAGCGGCCGCTAATGGTCGCAAACAGCGGCAGGGGGTCGTGGGGCGTTGCAGGGGTTCACGTGGGGTCGCGGGGGGCTAATTGGTGGCTCCTTCCTTCCGTCGCCGGCTGATTTAATCGCGACGCTCCATTGTTACATCTGTAAGAGACAGCGCTCCTCAGATACACCTTCCGTTGTATTTAATGTTACAAAAAGAAGAGGCTTTTAATGATTTTGCTAACATTCTAATGTCGATATTTGAGTCTGTTTCTTGCTTAGCGTATTGTCATTTTTAACATTTTTTACCTCCTTTATTCCGTACATGTAAGGATTCAAATCGCACTTGATAACTCAAAGTTTTTTGTCTGTTCTTCTTGGAAGCAAACTGCACCTTTGCGAATAAATTAATTATAATCCATTATCAATATAAAAAATAGATATAGACCCTTTCACTGTTTGTTTTTCAGTTTTCTAAAGATTTACTATACACTAGCTTTTTTCCCGGGTTTTCGTCTCTGTTAGAATTTGGAAAAATTATATAATTACGTAACCTGATTGAATTTTTTAAAATTGGTTCAGTAGTTCCAGAGATTACTTTTGTAGAAACAATTTTACAAACTTCACTTCTTTGTAATACGAGAGTTACAAGTTTATTTTTTTAACCGACTTCAAAAAAAAGGAGGAGGTTATCAATTCGGGTGTTTTTTTTTAATGTTTGTTACCTCAAAACTCCGTCATTGTAAACCGATTTCAAAATAGAGAGGAATTTTTTTTTGGCGTCGGCGCCGGTTTGAACAGGACCTAGTTAAATGAAATAAGTATTCGCACAATCTTTTTGGCAGTATAAAAACTAAGATAGTTATGCCATGCGAGTAATTGTTCGGCGCCGACGTCAAAAAAATTCCTCTCTATTTACCATATTCCGCTATGAATTCACCTATTTGCTATTTTACCCGTAACCACTACTTACCCGTGAACATAGCTTTAAAAAATTATTTCACCCTTTTTGAAGGCGGGTCAATTTTTTGTTAAAAATATTTTTCTGAATTACATGTTTTCCTTTACTTTTCTAGAATAAATGTGAAAGAACGGAGTCTCTTGGTATAGGCATATTACATGCTTAAAAGGAGGCTTCAGCTACTTTAAGGTATGTGTATTGGTCTATATTAAACATTGGACTATGATACGAACGAACGGAGAGAAAGCGATAAGAAAATTGATTGCGGTAAAACTAGTCAGCCGGTTTGGTTGAGTGGTAGTGGCGCTGCCTCTTTATCGACGGGTCCTGTTTCGATTCCCAGTTAGGGAAATATTTGTATAAAAAGCAGAGTTTGTTCTTGGGTCATGGGTGCTTGTGCCTGTCTTTAAGTGTGTTCCGAGGGACCCACAACACAAGGGAATACTTTAATGTGGACCTCGATTATAGGTAGTTTGAAGACTTCTTCAGAGGACTTACCTCTACACAACCCTGAAACTACTGAAACTTTATGAATTTATTCATTTTACAAGCTTTTATGTGACTTCCCCTGTTAGTAGTGTGGGACAAATATTGCAAGTTAAATTTGATCCACTTCTCGGTTTCCGATTGAGCTGAAATTTTGCATGCATGTGTATAACGCGTGACGATGCAATATTATGATGACAGGGAGCTGATCTGATGCTGGAGCTGGAAGGTGGCCATAGGGACATCGCAATAAAACGACACAACTCCATCGAGTTTGGGCTCGTTCGATTCGTATTGACGAGTACTTTGCTCCTATATGGCAGAAAAGCTTGTTTAAAAAAAAAGTTTTTTTAATTTAAAAATTATTATTTTGACACTAGTTATTACTTTGTGCGAACTGTTGTTGGGATTGAAGTCGGTAACTCGCATTGAGCTATTACTAGTACATAATACTTCAATGGTAACTCGTACGTATTTAACGTGGAAGCGCTTGTAGCACAGTGGCTCTCACTGATCTCAACCGATCAGTGAGGTTAAACAACAGAGGCAGGGAACCTGATGGGTGACCAAAGTGGCAATTTATCAAGAGCGTTTCCGTGCTTCGGAGGGCACGTTAAGCTGTCGGTCCCGGCTGTTGTCGATTGACTACAGTCGTTAAAACCAAGTCAGAGGCAATTGTGCGGTTTGAAAACTCTGACACCAGGGTTAGTCAAGTTCGCCGCATACTTGTCTATACCTACACGATAAGAAGAAGAACGTGGAAAATAATGTTTTAAAGATATCATTGTCTGTATTATAGTGCGTCAGTCAGTGTCTGACGGCGAGACTCGGCGTTAAATGACTTGGAAGCTGTTCAAAGGAAGAAACGTCAAATTTATTTCCGACGATTATCTCGTGTCTTTGAGGGCAGGCAGCGGCGGGCAGGAAGCAGGGGGAGGGGGGGTAAAGAGTGGGGGGGTTTAATGGGGGCTATTATTTTATTTTCCGGCGGCAATTGGCTTAATTCCCGCGACTCGAGCGCTGAGTGATGTAATGATGGGTTACAATCGGCTACATGACTGCAGGAGGATCGCTTGTAGAGAGATAATCTTTTGATAAATCTTGTGACAGTTGTTTCAGTGATTGTATCAAAAAACTTGGACTGGGAGTGAAAGAAAAACTTAGAGTGTGCCAGCTCAGCTACCTACTCTTCCCAGGTATACATTAAAAGTCTGTAAGTGGGATGCGAGGGTTTTGCTGTATAATGGTTGCCCACCTCTAACCATTACGCAACTTGTTCCATCTGCTAACTCTCACGATTTGTGCCAAACTTGGCATCTGTGGTTCTAGAACCACTGATGCTCTGCCTACCCTGTAAGGGACTATGAGCGTGAGCGCATGTATGTATATGTTACCGGAAATGTATGAAATTTAGGAATTGTATACAATTCCTAGGAAATGTATACAAATCCGAGGCTGTCTAGGAAATGTATAAAATATTGTTTTAAAGATTTTTTAATACACACATATCCTAGGAATTGTGTACATTTCCTAGGAATTGTAAAATTCCGAAATTGCTCTAGGAAATGTATAAAAATAATGTTTTCAGTGAATAAAATTAATAAACCAACCTAACCTAACCTGAATAAGCGACGTGATTTTGTCTTGGCCACATTGTAGATTTGCTCACTTCATGAAATGTTCGAGAATTTCATGAAATAGTTACATTTCATGAAATTTTTCACTGTCTATTGACCACATGCGACAACCGCCTAAATGCGACAACCGCTTACCGCAAACATAATCGTTTCTGGCACTTCGCCGGACGCTGCTGCGGCACGCTCGCTTCGCTCATTCGGCTCGTGCGTTGGGGCCGCAGTTCTAACCTAACCTTACCCAACCAACCCGTTAAGATCAGGCTATTAACAAACCTACTTGTCGCAGTTCCGTCTACCACAATCGAACAAAGAAGTCGAATGACTTATGAACAGAAAAAATCAAACAGTTTATAGATTTCCGATTGTTATTTAGGAAATGTATCAAATATAATTCATTTCACACATTTTCGGGCGATTTTAGGAATTGTATAAAATGACGGATTTCACACTTTTCCGTTAACGTATATAATTGTGAATAGTGTTGTTGGTTGTGTATAATTTAGCCTTTAATTGTAAGACTGTCTTATATCAACTTCTGTACACAGCTGTTTCCTATTCCAAATAAACAAAAAAAAAATTGTATAAATGAGATACAACTGAGACGTATAAACTTTAGGTGGCTATTCTTTAAACGATGGAGGATTACGGTTTTGCATTTAACAGTTGCTAAAAAGGTGTTGGTTTCATTGCGTAGTTCAACCTGTGCTTTATTTATATATTTATTTGTGCTTCATAGGTTTACAAAAATACTAAATTTTACGCTTTAAACTTCGCGTAAAATACCACGGAACCCTCCGTACAAGGCTTTCATTCGCACTAAGCTATTTTTTTTTCATCTTTCTAATTTTCATTCAATTTCAACGTTGGAACGGGCTGAGTTGAGCTGCTTATTGTAAACGTTTTGATCTAGTGACTCTAGTCCTTTCAAAAAAGTGTTGTCATCTCATTTATAGACAAGGATGTAAAGATTGTAATAAACTCTTTCTGGATAAAACTATTCCTAGTTATTCCAGGGTCCCGTTTCTGTAACTTAATTTGGAATGGATAAATGGAATGGAGGCCATTATATCTGTTCAGGTGGCGAAATTGAGAACTATTTAATTTTTAAGAAACATTTCATATGTTCAATGAAATAAACACTTGTGAGTTTGAGTTTCATATAAATACTTGCTGACAGCCACCCCGACCATTGATCGCTGAAATACCTACATTGAATGCATAAAGATTATACTATAATATAAGAAGCACACTTTAAAAATAGCACTCCATAATATTTTTATAAATAAAATCCGCTAGAAATGTCACAAGAACGACGTTCCGGGATTGTCTGATTTCTGTAATTATTCATTAAGGAGTAATATATTTTTTTAATTTTTTTCTTTAAATTTAATTAAAACAAACAAAATGTATAGCTTAAATTACATCTAAGTAGGTAGTAGATAAGTAGATATACAAGATAAAGCTATGATCAAGTCAAAAACTCGCAGCTTACTAAAAATGGAAGTAGGTAAAGATTAACGCTAACTATTTCGTTCAAAGCTTTTTAGAAGGGGGATTATCAGGGTTTAGAACTGTTCACCTCTTACGAATTGAATTAGTGTTTTAAGGTTTTTTAAATTCATTCATTCACAGCAACTTTACAGACAATAGGTAAGCGCGGGGGACGGGAGGGGGCGGGGGTGAGTGGCGCCGGCGCAGGGTCGGTTTAGTTAGGATATAATCTCCGCTGTCTATGGTTTATAAACAATAAGTGGCGACTCATTGTACGAGAAACAGATAAAGAAAAAGTTTTCTCTAAAATATGAAAATGTTAGCATCATCAAAACAATAAGTGGAACTCATTTACGTAATTTGCCTGTCACGATAAAAATGAAAAAAGGCTTCATCGGATGTATCAGCTATATTTAAATAAATAAATAAGATCGACACGAACATAAAAAATCCTTATTATTTAAATGTGGAAGTGTTGTTTCTTTGTTTATCGTTATTTTCCGTAACGAAGCAGCGCATAATTTTCTGAATCAACCAATTATAAAAGAACATAGTATATTCTTTTAATAGTAGTTTTTTAACCAAGGGCTGTATGACATCAATTGCATACGAGGTTTTTGGCGACCGAGCGCAGCGAGGGCGCTAATTAGCCCGAGTATGCAATTGATGCTTACACCCGAGATAAACACTCTGCTTTACATATTGATTGTAAGGTAAATAAAAAAACAAGAAAGCAGGTTTCTATGAACATTTACTTAAGATAAACATGTGCATTTAATTAAAATTAATAGTAAAATTAGAACAATTTGTTAAAGATATGGTCAAGTTCTTTTTAGGAATATTTACAGTTTGAGTATGAGTTTGTGATGATAAGACTTGAGTTTGAGTGACTTCAGGTTCTTGCATCGTAAATGGCGGCAGTTGACTGGTACTATTTTCTTCAGTAAAAAATGGCTCAGACGATGTGCTTTGACGTGGCGATTTCAAGTTTATATTTTCTGTTATTTTAGAAGTAATTTTGCTTTTGTTTTCCACCGAATCTTCGATATAACCTTCGGCCACTTTGCTGGACTTCCAGCCGCCGTGCCTTTTTAACAGAGTGAGGTTGGTGCCAGAATCAGCCAATAGAGTCGCTGATGTTCTGCGAAAGCAATGCCCGGTGTATAACTCTACGTTACTCAGTTTTAAATATGTGGCTATTTGCTTTGGCATGCCTGCAAATTTGTTTTTTCCTATTACTTGTCTGTAGCATTTTCCTTTACTGTAATTAAGAAAAAACGATTTGTATACATGTTTTCAGGCAGAAGAGCTTGATATTTTTCAACATAATTTGCAAATTCTTCAGGCACAACAAATGACCGGTCATTTTTAGTTTTCGTGCCAGGCAGTTTTATGAGTAGTAATTTGTTATGTTTTTCTACATTTTCTGTTGTCAAGTTTGTCAATTCCACGGTTCTGCAGGCACCCGATATCACAAAAATTAGAACAACCTGTAAAAAAGACATAAGTTGTATTATATGCACCAAATCCGCATAGTATTTTTATGAAATATTTTGGTAACTTATTAAAAAGGGCAAGTGAATACGTACCTTTATTGCTAAATAAATTTCATCCGGAGCTTCATTTAAGAATTTTTGTACTTCTTCTGCAGTAAATACCTTCGATTTCTTGCTTTTAAAGCCGCCAAACTGCCTTTTCAAGAAAGCAGTAAGTTTTGAAAAATCTTTCAAATTCACGTCATGTTTTGTCATCATTATAGCTTTTAGCATGGAATAAAAGAACCATAAACTGGAAGGTTCTAGCTTCTTAGATAATTCATTAAAATATGATATAAAAACACTTTCAGAAAGAGATTTAACTTTTTTTTCTGACCGCCACTTCATAAATTTGTCGTATGCCTTTACATATCTTTCTTTCGAGTTTGGCGGTAATAGATTTTCTAAAACTGTTTTTGCTTATTCTTTTATAAAATCGGGGGTTAGATCCATGTCTTCGTCACTTGACATTTTTCAAAACTTTTGAGAAAGAACTCCAAAACACGAAAAAAATATAAATATGATATTATCTGTATATAATAAGCTGTATGTGCATACATATATTTTAGAGGTAGAGTCTAGTTTTTAAATCACTTTGTAATTGTTTTGCTTTTGAAAATAATCAGCTTGTGATTTTTGTGCCAAATAAACAAATTAAATAAAAAAACAACCTTCTCCCACTGTACTCATGTTTTATTTTCTATGCTTTTTTTATTTTTATTATAAGATAAGTTAACTCTTGACCTCAATCTTGACCATAAAGGTCAAAGATGAGGTCGAAGATGGAGCGAATTAACCCAGAAAATGCCTATGAAGGCACTGTGGTACTCCCACGCACCGACGGAACACAGCAAGCTGTTTGGCGTCGGACTTCGGTAGGAGGGTGGTCGCGAACCAGACGGCCCTTTAGAGAGCCTACCAACCGCATGAGACCATAGGACGATACCTCAGATTTAAAAAAAATGAAGTGTCGTTGCCTGGGATGGATAAATGGAGGCAGGTCTCATTTGTGTTTCCTTAGTCGCCTCTTACGACACCCACGGAAAGAGATGGGGTGGTGTTATTCTCAACCGATCACCACACGGTTAACGGTTACGGTTGCTCCTTTTAGAAAGACTTTCATTGGCGTCAACTTTCGGTTCCGCGTCTTAGTGACCTAGCAAAAATAAGTACCACTGAGAAATAGGGAAATGCGTGTATTTTTTTATATATTTTTATAAAATAATTTGAATCACTAAATAATCGTTAAAAAATATCTACGATGAAAAGTAATTGAAGTATTTTTTTTCGATGGTTAAAAGTAGCTAACTGAAACGAGAACTTAAATCAGCCACCATTTTGGCGCGCTTAGCGGGACGTCGCATTACATTCGACACAGAATTTGTCTTAATTTCACTGTTTTTTAATGTATTTTGACTAAAATTTCACCTAATTCGTCATGAAACAACACTCTCCATCGGTCTAAAAAACCAATGTACGAGTATTAATTCATTTGAGTGATTTTGTTGTCATGTACTCGTGACATCATTAATGTCATTATACACTCTGACAGCAGCGTCACGTTTCGGATATTGGAATTTTCCGCAGTTTTTCTGCAGGTTTGAAATTAATTTCTGACTGAAAAGTAGAGTACCTATAATCAAAAATGTTCAAATAGACATAATCGTGAAGTGCTAAAGATTAGGTATGTAAAAAAAAATTACCTGTATTTGAATTACATGCATATTCCTTATTGATTTCTTTAAGTACTCTCTGCCACAATTCGTAAGAAAGTCATGCAGCAACTTGGAAACATTTAAAACTCTTTATACTTTTTAATAAATGTATTATTATTATTGTAAAACACGAACGTATTCTTTATATCGAATGTGGCATTTGCCTTTAATTGTGTACTCGTTTAGTTTTTAGTTCGAAGATTTGATTTGTATTAGCGATGTTAATGTTGGAAAATCTTAAAACGAAATAAAAAAAAACAAAGGGTTGCACTCCAGGAGTGCCGGCAGAAGTGAAAACTAGAACATTGACGTTGTGCATTAACATTTAATTTATTTTTTTCTATGCTGACACCGGATGACATCTTGACATTTGCAGTTTTAATTTCCTATATTTATTAAACAGCCCTCCGCCTTACGGATTTTCGATCAGGGTCACGTGACAGACACATGACCCTGATACGAGTTTAACATTTTTTACCCATACTTCAAAGTGCACAACGCCGCTAAAGAAGTTTTCACTTTAAAAATACTATTACAATAATAGTTACCCTTATGGCAAACGAAGTCAAAGGTACCCTTCGAGTGTTTCGCTGAAAACAGCTCTGTGAGTAGAATTAAGTTAGTATCTATTAGTTATTAGTAGAATGTAACTCATTATGCCCCGGCACAGGCACAGCTCGCTCGCGACTCTACGTAACTTTAAAAGTGTGTATTTTATTACAAACAAAAGTTGTGAACAAATTGTAAGCAAGTTAACGACAACAGGTCGGGAGGGCACCGCGGCCGGCCAATCAGAGAACGAGGCGGGGCCATAGAGCGAGACAGACAGATATAGGAACTAGAGCGAGCGAGTAGGACGGCTGTAGGGTCGAATTGAAGGCAATTTGCGTTGAGGTCTGACAGCAGTAACTAGTCAATCGCTGCGGCGCGCGGTACCTTCTCGCTCAGCTTGAATCACGGACCGCAACGAAATATGAAGTCAAATTATAAATTAAATTAACACATAATTCTACAAACAAATCTAGTCAAAAGTGCTCGTAATATGACTTTATTTTAAACTTTACAATGAATTTTAATTTAATTTATTTAGTGTAAAAATATTTTTTGGAAATAAATATGAAATTGAATCGAAATTCTAGTGAGTGCGCGGTGTAATCTCCCGCCGGACGCCGCGGTTGTGTGCATAGTGTGTTTAGTTACTGTATAGTAGTCTGTACCAGACGATGTCGGCGACACGGCGCGGCGCCGCGTATACTATCGACCACATCCTCGGCCGCACTGATTCCTCTCATCGTAAGTTCTGCAATTAATTATTCTGTTTTATAATTCATTAAACGTTCGCGCGATTCTTGCACACCCGTGTGTGTGTGCAAGATTTATTGCGCATACGCCGAAAACAAGCGCACGACGGGTTAATTGTTTTTCAACCGTGTTAATGGACTACAATACAATAACTCATACCTACTCTTTACTACGAAAAGCAAAAAATAATACTGAGTTTAGTGCTTTGGACCTAAAATCAAAATCAAATTATTTATTGCGATTCACAGGTAAGTAATTACAAATGACAATATATTCTAAGAGCTCCGTGCTCTGCCATAACATGAAGCATCCAATATTTTAAATACAATTCTAATGTACATTTTCAAAAATACAAGATTATACAAAATTATGAAAGTATCAGGATTGTTATAATGTCAGAATGTCAATACTGCAAGTAAACATCAATCCATTATAAATTATGAAACGCAATCTGTCGGACACATCATCACCGTAATAAAACAAAAGTATAAAAAGGAATGCGGCAGTCTTATTTCTAGAAACAATTTCTTCCAGGCTATATCACCCACTATCCAGCCCTCCAGCTATTCTATAAAAATCCCAGCTATCTGTTGCTCATTAAAAGCCTTTTATTAAAAAAAATCTAAATATTACAATCGAAATGTTTGAATTTTAAAGCTTCATTGAATCTTAAAAGCCTCATCATTAGTAAATAAATACATAACAAATTAAACCATTATTTCAATTCAAACTCTATATATTGTAACCAAACTCAAAAATAAAATTCTTACCTACTAATAAATAAACGAGAAAGTTTTTATAAATGTATGGATGTTTGTTATTATTTCACGCTGAAACGGCTAGACCAATTTAAACAAAATTTGATATGAGGGTAGCTAACACCCAGGGTGTATAATTTTATATTTTTTCCAAATTCTTACGAAAACGAAGTCCCGGGCGGAAAGCTTGTAAAAAATAATTTCCAAAAATAAACACAACGGCCAAGCGTACACTATAGATTTTTAAACTGAAACATGATTCGTACGGAGGACTTGCTATTTGTGTGCATAAATCTGTTCAATTTTTTACGAAGTCTGTAGCTATGCCAAATATTGGCATAGAAACTCAGATCATTGAAATCAGTAACATTCAAGGTTTAAAATATATAATATCTATTTATTGCCCTTCTTCTGTGCGAACTACTCAAAGTGATTGGGATTTTATTTTTTCTATGTATAATAGTCAGAGTATTGTGGTTGGAGACTTTAATGCACATCATTATCTATGGTCTTGTAAGAAAGATGCTAGAGGCGAGTTGGTTTATAAATCAATGTTTGAGAATGATTTCATTTGCTTAAATGACGGGTCTCCTACGAGAATTAAAATGGTTAATGGTAAGCTTCAGCAGTCATCGCCGGATGTTTCTTTTTCTAGTTCGGATGTTGCTCATAAGTTTACGTGGTCCCCTACAAATGAGTGCTTGGGAAGTGATCACCTGATGTTAAAGCTCAAATTCGGTTATGATAGGGCCGAATTTAATACTAAGAAAAGAAATTATAAAAAAGCTGACTGGCCTAAGTTTAAGGAAGGAACTCAAGTTGCTTTTAATAATGTCCAACCTCTGTTCGATGTACAGCGTGACTATGATACCCTTTCTAGTATTATTTCGGCTGTAGCTGACGAGTTCATTCCTTGGATTAAGTTCTGTCATGATCCTTGTAGCCGGTTTAAACCGAAACCTTACTGGAACGCGGAACTTTCAAAAGCTGTAGCTGAGAGACGTTTGGCTTTGAAAAACTTAAGGCGTAACCCTAAACCGGAAAATCTGAGTGTTTTTAGAAGTAAGGTTTTGAATGCTCAAAAACTGATTCGAAGAGCTTCTTCAGAAGGGTGGCGTAAATTTTGTTCAAGTGTGGACCATGAAACTAGCTCGTCTGATATGTGGAGAAAGATGAGGTGGGTGAAAGGGGGTCGTTCGACAAGAACAGCCATTCATCCTCAACAAGCTTTAACGTTACTACGTTCACTTACTCCAGACACCGTGCAAGAGGCTCCTCCGTTATGTAATTATAATAGTAATGCTGTTTTGGAAAAAGAAATAACGCTTGTAGAATTAGAAAGTTCCTTAAAGCGAAAGGACACTAGTCCAGGTTTCGACAATATCTCATATTCTATGATTTATAATCTAGCTCCCTCTGGTAAAATGTTCTTGGTATGCATTTATAATTTAGTTTTATCAACTGGTGTTCTTCCTGAACAGTGGAGAACTATTAAAATTACACCTATACCTAAGGCTAATTCTAATTTAAGTTCTAACGCTTCTCTCAGACCTATTTCTCTGATGTGTTGTTTGTGTAAAATCTTTCATTTAATCATCATGAAAAGGTTAGAATGGTATGTTGAACATAAACAATTGTTATCGGATGCTACTATAGGATTTAGGAGGTCTAGATCTAGCCTTGATAATCTTGTGAGCCTTGTCTCCACGGTTCAGGTCTCTTTCTTTAATAATTGTTCAGTGTTGCCATGTTTTATTGATATCGAGAATGCCTACAATAATGTTAATGTTAATAATCTTGTAAATGTTTTAGGTAGGTTGGGCGTTGGAAGAAGAATATGTATTTATTTGTGGAATTTTTTGTCGAAGAGAAAATTGCAAGTTACTTTTAATAATATCGATTATGAGAGATTCACAAGTTTAGGTCTCGCTCAAGGCGATCCTTTATCTCCTTTGCTGTTTAATATTGTTACAATGGAAATTACTCATTCTATTTCTAATATCCAAATTTTGCAGTATGCAGATGACTATGCTCTTTATGCTGTTGTTGAGAGCAGGAATTTTTATTCAGTGGCAGAATCACTTGCTGAGTCAATTTTTAGTTTTAAAAATTCATTAAAGAATATTGGGTTAACTATTTCAATGGACAAAACTAAAATTTGTGTATTTACAAGGGCTAGGAAAGATTTGTGGTCGTCCTGCATTTCAAATAATGAGATGTTGAGATCCATTAAAATTGTTAAAAATATTAAGTATCTTGGCATGTGGCTGGACCAATCGTTGAGATGGAGCTTACACATAAAATAAACTTGTGAAAAAACCTATAAGTTTATGAATGTTCTAAAGGCTTTGGCAGGTAAGTCCTGGGGCGTCCATCCTACTCATTTAAGGAGGCTTTATTTGTCTCTTATAAGAAGTAGGTTAGATTACGGTAGTTTTTTGTATGGATCTTGTGCTAAAACTCATTTAGATAAATTGGACGTGCTTCAAAATCGAGCTTTACGTATTTGTGGTGGGTTTATTAGAAGTACACCGATACATGTGATGGAGAACGAGCTTTGCATTCCACCTCTTTCCATTCGCCGCCAGTGGTTGGCGTCCAGATACTGGCTCAGAGTTAAATCCCTCTCGCGAGAGTCGATTTTGACTATTATAAATCAGTTGGCTACTAAAAGTATTTTTTCGGGTAGTAAGACAGTCTCTCCTTTGGCGGTTGTGCATGATCTGTACAAGAACTTAGAAGTACATTGTAGTCCGGTACTGCCTATGTATACTGTTGGCATTTGGATTTCGTATATTGATGTTTATTCTTGTATAAGTTGTACAGTTAACGGTATTGATGATGCAAAAAGAAATTTATCTGTAGACAGTTTAAAGCAGGCCGTGTTGAGCATGATTTATCATAAGTTTTGTTCATCCTGTAAAATATTCACTGACGGCTCAAAGTCTGTTAAGGGTGTTGGAGCTGCTTTCTATGACTCTGAAGCAAAAGTGGCTGAAGTCTTCAAGTTGTCAAATAAAATGAGCATTATGAGGGCAGAACTTGTTGCCATTTACGAAGCTTTGTCATATGCCAGATCTCGGCAGATAGATTCCATTGTTATCTTATCAGACTCGAAGAGCGCACTCCAACACCTTGCTCGATGTGTTTTAGGTGGCCAAGGAATGCCTATTTCTTACGAAATTTTAAAAATTATTTATTATTTTCAAGTAAATGAAATCTCTGTAAAACTTCAGTGGATACCATCGCACATTGGTGTAGGTGGTAACGAGATTGCTGATAAGTTGGCTTCTGAGGCAGTTTTGAATGGTGTAGAAATTACCTGTAAGCCCTTTGGCACAGAGATTCTCCCTGTAGTTTGGAAGAATTGTTTAGAGAGGTGGCAAAATTTATTTAATAGAATCTCTGTTGCAAAGGGCATCTGGTACTACACGTTTCAATCAAAGATTTTCCATATTCCGTGGTTTGACAGTGCTGGTCTCTCTCGTGAGCTTCTGGTGGCAGCTTTCAGACTGCGGTCTGGTCACCTGCCTTTAAATAAATTTTTACATATGATGCGTGTTTCATCCTCGGATCTTTGCTCGTGTTGTAAAAAGACCGAGGATTTATGGCACTTTTTGGTTGAGTGTGACCTTACCAGAGTCAATAGAGTTAAGTTTTTAGGTGCAGGAGTACTCCAAAATGGAGAAGTTAATGTAAGGCTAGCTGTTCCACTAGCTCCTGAAGCTCTTCAGCTGTATCGCTTTGTGATGTGTTCATTTAATGAACGCATCACGGAGTGATGGGGTTGAGGAGTTTTCAGTTATTTTTATTCTTTTTAAGAGGCTGACAATGAGGCTGGCATGGACACGTATGTGATCTAAAGCCTCGTTTTATTTTTTGAAATCAGATAAAAAAAAAAAAAAAAACTGAAACATGAAGTACCAAAACTAGTAAAGAGTAACTGGAAGTTATTTAATTAGCACTCACAAATAAATTATAGCTCAAATAAAATTATTTTATATTTATAATCAGTCCGTCGGGATCTAATTTACCAAGATTAATTTAAACAAAAAATCTTAGTAAAATAATGAAAGTCGAGTGGTTTATAAACATAAAACAATAATAATAATAAATAATTTATTTTCAAGAATGCAGTCGGAATTATCTTAAACTAAATAGGTGATATGTGCATTCAACCGGCAAGGTGTGAAAATATTAACTGAAATACAATAAAACATGTCAAACATTTCAAAAATATCCAGCTAACAATCCATAAGATGTCAAAATTATTAATTCATAAATTATAATGTCTAAAATAATCTAATTCAAAACCCAATGACGAAATAAAAAGTCAATTTAAATCATATAAATTCCCTGATACTGTAAAATCTGTGTTTCACTAATAACAAACAAAATATCACAGGCCTATATCGAGATAGACGGTAAAAGTTTACCTACTCTGCGTGTAAAAAGTGTGATCCACGGTCACAATTTTGTCCGACTTAAGTCAGTCCGCTTGAGACCTATGCCGTAAATGATAATTGATTTTAAGCGGACTTACATTATTATTTTACTTAATTAAGCGCCTTTGAATCGTTTCCGCGCGGTCTTGATTTCCCATCACTAAATCTCGCTCGTGACGTCATCTTAAGTACGAAAATTCGACACGCTAGGTTCTCATACAGTTTGAAGCGCTCTTTTCGTCCATCTCGATATAGGTCTGTGCAAAATATACCTTGCAATTATTGCGGTTTTCCACGTTTTGTCACAAAAGGCAAGTTTCACCATACAACTGATCTGAATGCAGCTGTACAAATGAATCCTTTATTTAAAAATCAGTTAATTTTAGAGCCTGGTCTTACTGATCGATTAATTATTTAGTTCACGAACACGACTCGCGCTTGACCAATATTTAATGCGTTTTCTTTTGAGTTTCCTTAAAAATGTTGCTTAATGTTAGCAAATAATAATTAAAGCTATTATTTTTCCTAAATAAAAAAATCTGATTTTTCATTTAATGTATTTTATATTGTTCCGCTTGGCTACGAGCTACGAGTCTCGTAGCGCGCCGCTACGCCTACAAAAGACATTAACGCGCTACTATATCAAACGAACAGCAATAAGGCTACCTACATTTCATTTCAAACCAACTGTTCTACGATCACAAAATCAAAATGCTGTTAAAAAACTTTAATTACCATCTTCTTCCCATCGTCTTCTTATCGTGTAGGTATAGTCAAGTGTGTGGCGAACTTGGCCAAACCTGGTGTCAGAGTTTTCAAACCGCACAATGGCCTTTGACTTGGTTACGACTGTAGTCAATCGACAACAGCTGGCACTGACAGTTTAATATGCCCTCCGAAGCACGGAAACGCTTCTGATAAATTGCCACTTTGGTAACCCATCAGGTTCCCTGCCTCTGTGTATGTTGTTTTACCTCACTGATCGGTTGAGATCAGCGAGCGCCACTGAGCTAAATTCTTCCCATGAAAAGCCATACATATTAACTGCAATAATAAGTTTGTAAAACCAACTTATTTTTACAGCCCAAACAATACGAATCAATGTAAAAAATTATGGAGAAATAGTTTCATTTCCACAAAATAGCCTTTTATTCATTGGATAGTTGTGAATGGATATTACCTCAAACAAATATAACACCAATGAAACAACTTAAAATACAGTTTAACTTTCTTGTGTTTTGTATTGTTTTATTTATTTATTGTTAACGTCTAATTACGCTCATGTCAGTCTCATTGGAGACTTCATAAATGAGAAAATAAATAAAAAAGGAGTATAAATCAAGGAGAATTCATAATTTCCGAGTTATTTCTAACATACCTATATCTGAATGCGATCGGCTCAGGACTACAGAAAACATATTTTTTGATAAATAGGTACAAACCTATATTTTTTATAATCCCGTTATTTTATAGTTATGACATTTTTTTCAAAGTAGCTTAATTTCATTGAATATGAAAATAAGACGAAGTAGTGAAGTACTGGCGGCCGTAACTCAGGTTACCACACGCGTGCACTCTGTGCTGTTGTGATAGAAGCGGTTTTGCAATGAAAATGAAGTAATCTGATGCGCTGACCTCTGTACATTAAAGGGTTTAAATAAATACGTGCATTTTTGTTGTTTTGACTCTACGGCTACGCCTATCCGCAAAGTTGCAGTCTTCTCCAGAGAAGAATAGGCAAGAAACTCTGAAAGCTCGAGCAATACAATTTTTAAGTTAATCTTCGCCCGCTTGTTTACGGCGCGTGCGATACAAATCCTGCACACACGGGTGTACAAGAATCGCGAGAGGGGTTTACATTAAATACATATAAACATATTCGTTCATTCAGGACGTTACAGTAAAGGATTTAAATACATACATACAATATACATACTTATTCGTTCTTTTGCACCTTTGCCTATTCGTAAAGGTGCAGTCTTATTGTATGTAAGTCTGATTCAAAAACAGTAAACATAATGACAATGGCTTAACATCCGTCGCGAGCGCCGCCCCCCTCCCCCCGCTGAGAGATCACACAGTGACTGTGTCCTCGTAGCTACTTATAACAACAATTAGGTACTCATACAAAAAGCCACTCCACTAGCACAATGTAATATAACGTATAAATAGTCCGTTATATTTTGTAAATTCGAAAGTATAACATAAAATGAGATATATATCACCGGAAAATTTTTAAAACCATAAAATTACAATTTCACTAATTAAATTATAATTTCTCGCGACATTACAATTTGACTAGTAATAGTAGATTGTTAACCGAGGGTCGAAAGAATCAATTCCCAAGGTATTTAGACTATAGTCCGAGTAGGAATTGATTCTTTTACCCGTGTTAAACACTCTACTTTTAATTTCGAATATGAGGAAAATAAAACTAGTTGTTTATCTAAACTATTTATTGATAATATATGAGGTTATTACCTATTTTTTTTGAATTCCGTCACAGATACATAACAGATTAGTATCCCGCCAATTTCTGTCGACTTTTAAAATTTTAAATATGGAACTCACCGCGTAATTGTTGCGGCTTATTCCGCTCAAAGAAGTTTGCGCTAAGTTCACACTGGCTGTTTAGAAACTTAGTGGGCGCCCCACGTATTTATTTATTTTTTACCTCAAATCGGTGTATAGTTTAGCCGTTTGGCACAGGCATACTAGAGGTTAAAACAATTTTTTTGATCCGCAGAGTAATAATAATTTTTAAAACATAATTATCAAATTTGGGGACCTACAGATACGATATGGCTAATTTTTTTTCGTAAAATATACCTCAAATGATAGGTAATATTCTCATATACAACGTCTAGAAAGCAATTTTGAAAATAATATCATTTATTATTATTTTTTCATTATGACGAAGTGAGAAAGTTCTACTTAACTATCTATTTTAGGGGATTTAAGGAATTGTACTGCAGATACGGTACATATTAATCACAAAACGATACGTAGTATCCATATTTCCAACTGATGATACCCCATTAACTCTTTTACTGCATTTTCCATCAGTTGGTATAGTTTATAGTTTGTTTAGTGTTTAAACAAACTACACCTACTTAAAAAATTGCTTAAAATTTAATGGGAGATGTTTTTTCCCGTTGCTTTTATCGTATATTTACCATATAATTGCTTTTTAAAATTATTTTTCTTCTTTTTCATATTTTTTCCTCTCTGTCTTCCATATACTGCAAATAAAAAGCAATATTCATAATAAACGAATTCACATATCTACAAAAAACGGGTAAAATGAGAAAATTATAGCGCACCTCGTGTTCTGATAATCACCGTGGCAAATTTTGCAAGCTGGGGTGCAAGGGAGATTGTTTTTTTTGCACGAGCATCGGTTGGTTTCGCAACCAATTTGGCATCCACACCTATCCAGCTCCTTAACTGCTTCCCATATCCAGTTAAATTCAGTCCAAATAGGCTGTAACGACTGGTCAGGTCTTCTCTTCCATCCCCACTGCTCCGGAGATGGTCGAGTTGTTATTGCTACATGTCTTTCTTATGCACGCCCCCATATTTTTCCACCCTGATACTTAGCTCTTTTTATATGCTAAAGGAGAGCAGCAGCAGTAGGAGAGTTTAAGTGAGGGTCTTCTCACCATTAACAAACATTTGGCGTCAAATCGCAGCGATGATTATACATTTTGATGGTGAACGTCTCTAGCGATATGACAATTTTAAAAAGCAATCATATAGTAATATACGATAAAACAGCTCCCATTCAATTTTAAGACATTTTCTAAGTAGATGTAGTTTATTTACACACTAAACACTAAACAAACTATAAACTATACCAACTGATGGAAAAACGTAGTAAAAGGGTTAATGAGGTATCCTCAGTTGGAAATACGGGTATTACGTATCGTTTTATGATTAATATGTACCGTATCTGCAGTACAATTCCATAAATCCCCTAAAATAGATAGTTAAGTAGAACTATCTCACTTCGTCATAATAAAAAACTAAATGATATTATCTTCAAAATTGCTTTCTAGACGTTGTATATGAGAATATTACCTATCATTTGAGGTATATTTTACAAAAAAAAATCAGCCATATCGTATCTGTAGGACCCCAAACTTGATATATTTAGGGAAACTTTTTTAGGAACTGCGGATCAAAAATTTTGTATTGACCTCTAGTATGCGTGTGCCAAACGGCTAAACTGTACATTTTTGCGGTTTTTGTTTGCATAGGGTTTCAACGCAACATTAATTTGTATGAGTTTTTCATTTTCCACCCAATTATCAGCATTTCCCACCCAATAATCAGATCCAAATAACACTACTTTCCGAGTAGAAGAAATGAAAAATTATAATTCCATGCAACACCTGCATGAAATTTGGATAATTTTGGTTCGGTTAGGTTAGGTTGCATTAATTTTATAAATAATTTTCCACGTCAAAAACGTAAGAGTCACCGATTTCAATCCCAAAAAGACAATTTTTTCGAGAGTTTCCCTCAATTTCTTCAGGATTCCACCATCAGATCCTGGTTTCCTTACCATGGGACCACCTTTGGGATACTCCCTTTCCAACAAAAAAGAATAATCAAAATCGGTTCAAAAACGACGAAGTTATCCGCGGACATACATAAAATATATATGTATACGGTCGAATTAAGAAACCTCCTCCTTTTTTGAAGTCAGTTAAAAAGTAAATGTGAAAAAAATTTAAGCAGTTAGTATCGAGAGATTTAAGCAGTTAGTATCTTACTAAGTGAAATTAAATATTATGGGTTGTTACGGTGACATACAAAACAAAACAAAGAGTGGTAAATTAATAAACTAACGTATTAGATCCCGGGCCAGGCATTTATTTTAGTCCATCATTTCCTCTCGGGCGACAATTTATAAAATGCTCGTCAAGAAAATCTGTTCTTAGCTCGGATACCATAAAGTAAGAAGAAAAGTTGGATTAGAGAGATCAAGTTAATGTTGATAAAAAGACAAATCAATAATTTTATGAAATATAAATGCAGTTTTGAAGACAATAATGTTCCCACAATAAATAAATATAACTCAAACGTTTTACTGCATCTGGTAACAGCTCGAGCATGATGCGTGACAAACTCGCGCGGCACGCCACTCGGCTGATGCTGAAACTTCACTTTGACTGCGCCAGGGTCCCACGCAAAGGCTAGCTCGCCCTCTGGCGTTGTAAATGTTGACATTTTGACATAGGACCGCGATATATTACGCGTAAGAGCACACTGTGCTCGAGCTGTAGACGTCTAATAACTATCACGTCAATAATTAGACGTCTAATATGTTTTGAGTAGCAGCCCTTCAAATTATTTGTTGTAAATGCCATCAAGTGATGCTCTGCCTGCTATGATCGGGAATAAAGACGTGATTAATGTACTTACGAGACAAAACCGAACAAAAATCTGTTTATCCGAGGTGCATGCATTAAAACATCCTGTTTAAATAAATAGGATCACAAAATACAAAGCGAGTTCGATTACAAAAGAAAAAATAAACAAAACGAACAATCGTAACTTAAAGTTGAAAAGAAATATCGTGTTTTGATACACTCGTACTAGTCGATACTGTGCGCCTGTCTACCCCACAATGGCATTACCGTGATTCTAATTGTTCGTTGAATTCATTAAATTCGCATCAAAAATTTCCCACCGATGTAAGCTGCATTGCTGATGTACTAATTGCACAAAACTCAATTGATTTTTGACCGTATTTAAAAGAGGAATAGGTTTACAATTGCATAATAGGGTTGTTAGGTAGGGTGACCCTACCATTTGCCGGCAATAAAGCTGTGTTTTGTTGTGCACTTAACGTCACTCGTTCTGCATGTCTCGGTAATACTATTTGATAACAGTCCCTGTAAGCCGATCACCGGCCTGTTACCCTGTTTAATTTGACAGATACACCATTATAAGAGCCGACAGAGGCTAGTTAGAGGTACAGGGTACAGGGCACCCTCAACACTAAAATGAGTTCTTTAAATGAGAGATTAAAAATGTAAAAAAAATTCACTGACACTGTTTAGTTGAAACTATGGCACAATTTTCTAATGTGATATTTTTCTCTCCGTTTGGGGTAGGCAGATTAGAAAGTTATCCTCCATTCATTCTTGTAAAAATCCTTGTAAGATTGATAAACTATATACATACATACATAAGTTAACGCCAATTGCTACGATTCAAATAAACCTCTGTCGCTTCCTCTACATTTTTTTTTTAATCTGAGGTATCGTCCTATGGTCTCATGCGGTGTGGTAGGCTCTCTAAAGGGCCATCTGGTTCGCGACCACCCTCCTACCGAAGTCCGACGCCAAACAGCTTGCTGTGTTTCGTCGGTGCGTCGGAGTACCACAGTACCTTTATAGGCATTTTCTGGGTTAACTCGCTCCATCTTCGACCTCATCTTTGACCTTTATGGTCAAGATTGAGGTCAAGAGTTAACCCATCTTATGATAAAAATTAAAAAAAGCATAGAAAATAAAACATGAGTACAGTGGGAGAAGGTTGTTTTTTTATTTTTTTTTATTTATTTGGCACACAAATCACAAGCTGATTATTTTCAAAAGCAAAACAATTACAAAGTGATTAAAAAACTAGACTCTATCTCTAAAATATATGTATGCACATACAGCTTATTATATACAGATAATATCATATTTATATTTCTTTATATTTGTAAATGATGTTCGTTATTATTTGTTACTGCTCTACCTATTTATACTCTATTTGAGAAAGGAAATAAAATCGAAAGGATTTCCGGAAAATGCTTTGTAGAGCTTAACTGGTGTCGCATTATGAAATCGGATTGCCGACTCGATCGGCCCGATTGAATCGGGTCGGCGCGGCGGCGGCAATTAGTTGTAAAAATGTATCGGAAGAGCATATCAAAGAGGTGTACCGAGGACCACACAGTACAGACATTTACATGCAAACTGAAAAAAAATATGCTGCCTGTCAAATCCAATTTATCAAACGTATAACTAACACTATTCCTACATAACTGGTTAACTGTTTTGATTATACCCACGCGATAAGGAAAAAGTAAAGGTATTGTCGCATAACGTTATCATATGTATGAAAATGACTTTCTATTTTATTTTTTTATTAAAAGGTGGATTAACTCTTGACCTCAATCTTGATCATAAGGTCAAAGATGAGGTCGACGATGGAACGAGTTAACCCAGAAAATGCCTATAAAGGCACTGGTACTCCCACGCACCGACGGAACACAGCAAGCTGTTTGGCGTCGGACTTCGGTAGGAGGGTGGTCGCGAACCAGACGGCCCTTTACAGAGCCTACCACACCGCATGAGACCATAGGACGACACCTCGGTTGAGAATAACACCACCCCATCTCTTTCCGTGGGTGTCGTAAGAGGCGACTAAGGAAACTCAAATGAGACCTGCCTCCTAGTAATCCATCCCAGGCAACGACACTTCATTTTCTTCTGACTTTCTATTTATTTATTTTGTTTTCTTATTCTCTATTCTTTTTTATCTCTACTGTTGCGCTACTCCCGGTTTTCTTGGGTTTTCCTTTAGCCTTGGGTTGCCTGGAGGAGATTGTTGTTTAGCGATAAGGTCCGCCCTTGCACAGTTTGTATCGTATGTTTTGTCTTTCCTTTTTAAGTATACAATAACGTATTTATCTATCTATTTATAGCCCTTCCACACAACCAAAGAGTTTGTTTTCTTTTCTGGTCTCTGACTGTATCTGTGTTTGCGTGTGATCAAATACCACAACCTTATATGGACTGTTGATGCCACACACTCAAAGGTCCACACACACACACTTGGAGAAGCACTACAATTTAGTAAATTTTTAAATTGTAAATTTGTGTTAAAAATTGTATGCCATACTAACTTACGGATAGGGAAGAGCGGGACGTCCTGGCACAGGCATTAACATGCTTAAAAGGGGGTTTCGATACTTGCTATTATATAATACTAGCTATCCTCCCGGGACTTCATTCCAGTGGGAATTTGGAAAAGTAATGCAGCCTGTGTGTTAATCCTGGTGTCAGCTACCTCCATACCAAATTTTATCAAAATAAGTCCAGCCGTTTGAGCGGGAAGGGGAACAAACACCCGTACGTAAAACTTTAGCGTTTTTTGTTTTTTTTTCTATGGTAAAAGTAAGGATTGTTTTTTTCTATGGTAAAATTTAATTTTTTGTATGGTTATACATCACCTGTGCGGCACGGTGTACAAACTGAACATCCTCAGTAATCCTGTCAAATTGGCACTCGGCCAGTCTAGGTACTGTACACGTTACTTGTATCCTATTCACTTGTAATACGGTCTACATTCGAACGACAACATCCCATCTGTTCCAATCACTCCACCGTGTCGGCTTCGCTCTGCATTTATTCTCAATTTTTCTCTATTTATTTGAATGGCTATTGAGTTTTCAAACGAGGTGCACTGTCATCTCATATCGATAGTAAGATTACTCTTGAAACGTCGTTCTTCTTGTTTTTGATGCATTTTATATTATTTCATAAATTAACCAAAAGAATATATTAAAGACAAAGGCAATTCTGTTTGTGTCGTATAGCGGGTTAAGCTGTCGGTCGCGGTTGCTGTCGATTGACTACAGCCGTTAACCCGTCGCGAGCTTTTTTACGGCGCGTGCGATACAAATCTTGCACACGCTGATGAGCAAGAATTGCATGAAGGTTTAAAAACCAAGTCAGAGGCCATTGTGCGGGTTGAAAACTGACACTAGGTTTATCCAAGTTTGCCACACACTTGACTTTACCTTAACTACACGATAAGAAGAAGATCATAAACAAAGACAGACACAATATACTCGGTACGGTCTAACAAAATGCTAATTTACTTAAAAGAGAGCTTACGTGACAAAAATACTTACTAGCTTTCCGCCCGGGGCTTCGTTCCCGCTGGAAGTTGAAAAAATTATGTAGTGTTAATCCAGGGTGTCAGCTACCTCCATACCAAATTTCATCAAACTTGGTCCAACCGTTAGAGCGTGAAGAAGTAACAAACATGCAAAAACACATACACACAAATTTTGGGCCTTATAATATTAAACCTTCACGTCTGGATTGAAGTCGGTGACTCATACGTTTTTATAACATGGAAAATTATTGAACACATGTTGTACGAGATTTGAATCGTACGCGGCGTAAACAAGCACGCGACGGGTTAATATATACTTATAATGAGATATGATGTAGCTAATTCCTGACGTAGCCGATTTTAAAGTCAATTGTAATATTAAAATAATAGACTTAATTTATCATAAATTGATATGTATTCAATTTTATTATTGAAGTACGTTACGTAACATGGTGAATTTAAAAAAAATTGGTAACCTTAAGGCGACCGATTTCATCCCGCCTCTGAATCGATGGTTCCTGGGTTCGATTCCTGATTTCTGCAAAAGCAGTTGTTAGGGTCTAGGTTTTTGTGTTCGTCTTTGTATGCATACCGAGGGATCCACGGTACAAAGGGTACACTTTAGTGTGGTAGGCCTGTGAGTGTGTGGCGTTTATTAATTTACTGTTTGTGTTCATGTAATCCGTATAATGATTTAGATTGACTTTCTATTTTGACATTGGTTTTCATACATTAGAATTTCTGGATTATTAATTTTGACATTTTGTGGATTGTTAGCTGGATATTTTTGAAAATTGGTTATTATGTTTTTTAATTAATATCTGCACACCCCGCCGGTTGAATGGACAGATGACCTATTTAGCTTAAGATCATTCCAACTGTGTTTTTGCAAATAAATGTATTTTGCACACTTTTGATTGTAAGATTATATTGTAAATGTTTGTTTTTCCCTGTGAAGTATGCAATAAAGTATTTATCTATCTATCTATCTGTATTTATTTATGTATTTGTGTTCAGATGAGCTGGAGTTGAAGAGTGAGAGCGCTCCGTCCGACTCTGAGCACGAAGCGGACGCTCCCCCCACTCCTACTCCGCGCACCCCGCCCGCTGGGGGAGAGGGGGAGGAACACAGCGATAGCATCGACAGTCGCCCGCGCAAGGTAACTTGCTCATACTGTTATAACAACCCGAAGACGATCTTCTTATCGTGTAGGTTTAGTCAAGTGTGTGGCGAACTAGACTAAACCTGGTGTCAGACTTGGTTTTAACAACTGTAGGAGTCAATCGGCAACAGCCGGGACCATCAGCTTAACGTGCCCTCCGAAGCACGGAAACGCTTGTGATAAATTCCCACGTTAGTCACCCATCGGTTCCCTGCCTCGATGTACGTTGCTTAACCACACTGATCGGTTGAGATCAGCGAGTGCCACTGGGCTACGAGAGCTTCTTGGTGAAAACTGTATGAAAAAAATAATAAATGATAAAAGACCTGTACAATGCCTTCCCTAAGAATCTTTACATCGATTGGTCCTGAGCCTAAGCATGCAGTTTCTTCCTCTTACGGTGAGAGAAAACGTCACGAGAAAACCTGCATATTCAGGAGACTAAATGTATAACCATGTCTAACCTGCATACTTCCACGCTGGACTGGGAACTTACAAAAGAAAACTTAGAATGTGCCAGTTGCTTACTCTTTCCGAGCATCTGTACAGATGTGTGACGCGAGAGATTTGCTGACAACCTCTCACCACTATATATCATGTTTGATTTAATACTTTATGAATTTATGTCAAACTTTGCAAGTGGTTTTCAAACAACTGAGCCTCTGCCAACCCTGGTAGGGATTATAGGCGTGAGCGAATGTATGAGCGTAGGTTGTAACCTAGTTGATTAAGTAATACTGACGTTAAATAATGTGCATGCTGTGTTCACTGTAGACGATTCCCACATGCTTACTATATGCTAGTTTAAGATGGATAATAATTAGAGTCTGTACCCAGTTTGTGAACCTAAATAATATATACATATATATATTTCTAACCAAATAAAATTAAGGACTAAGCGTTAGGAAGCAGTTGCATGTGACCTTAAGCTGAGTGTTATGATGACGTAACTGATTGGTGTGTGGTGTGTGTGTCAAGCAGGTGCGCCGCAGCCGCACGACATTCACGACGTACCAGCTGCACGAGCTGGAGCGGGCCTTCGACAAGACGCAGTACCCGGACGTCTTCACACGGGAGGAGCTCGCCCTCCGCCTCGACCTCAGCGAAGCGAGAGTGCAGGTCGGTCATACTACCACGTTATTTTTTAATCATTACCCAAATTTTTTGTACGTAAACTTACAAAAATTTAAGAGACCCGTATAGTTGTTGTTAAATATTTTAATGTGCTGGCTATCTTTGTAGTGTCAAATAAACTTATTATTATTATTATTATTATTATTTTTATTATTAGTTTTATTTTATATCGTTTCATATAAAAATTTCAAGCTAGATAGTCTGAAGCATGAAAATAAATCAAAATTTTCGTATGGAAAAACATAACATAGTCCAATTGACTTGTACTCATCAACACGATTTATGACACCCGTGTTTCTGCGTTTTACAAACTTCATCCTCTAAGACGTTTAAAATCTGAAAAATTTGGAAAAAAAATTTTTTTTTCCTCCTTACTTACGTTCTATAAAGAGACAAATTTGCGTACTGATTAAAAAGTCACTCTGTATATGTTTACTTCTTCTTCTTCTTATCGTGTAGGTATAGTCAAGTGTGTGGCGAACTTGGCTAACCCTGGTGTCAGAGTTTTCATTTCATTTCAGGCAATCTTCTGGTACAGTAGGTTTTTATATGAAGTGAACTTTTGGTTCAATAGTTACAAAATGTTTTCTGGGTAAATTTTTATAACAATAGTTGTTTGTCCACCTTTGCTATTGATTAAAATGTAGAGTTTGTATTTGCAAGGGAAATTTACTGTTGGCCTTTGAGTGTACACACGGCCGCTCATTAGGCTATACATCTTGACCTTGTCTTCGCCCTAATTTGCCTAGAAATAGCGTTGGTTTTCGCAGTGCAAAGGGTAACCTGACGTGTCTGCACAATAGCAATAAAATTAAAAGCCTATGCTGTTATCATAATCAGTCATGCATGACTAATTACAGGTAATATTAGTTCAGGCACATAGTGTTAAGGTTTTCCTTTTATTTTGGACACCTAGCCCTTAGTTTGTTACTGTGAAATTCTTGGCTGAATAAAATACATTTAATTTATTTATTTATTTTAATTAACACGAGTAGATCACCAAGTAACAAAACAATGTCAGTTTCCAGCTGAACCGATGACATTCAAATTAACTCGAAACATCCCTCGTCAATAGCGAGTGACAACAATACTCGGGCACGCTTGATACGATTGTTGGGGGGTCTAGGGGGGCCTGGGGGACGCGGGGGGTCAGTTGGCTACAATTTGCGTGCATTGTGTCGCCGCGAGAATAGAACTAATTTTAATTACACCCTCGAGCGGAGCGCACTCAGGACGCGGGAGAGAGGCCACAATTCATAATTTTAACTTTTCTCTATGTACTTCTACTTAATTGTGCTTACTGTTAAAATTCCATCAGCTGCATCTACTTCTTTCCTTATCATGTAGGCGTAATCCATGATGTGAGAACTTCCTATCATCAAGATTTTATAAACTGAGAATTTCTTTTTTGTCTGAGAAAGTGCATGGTAGAGATATTACTTACTTACTTCGCTGGCTAAACAACCCAAAGTGGATCTTATATCTTGGTAGAGATATTGCTTAGTAGTATTTCAAGTAGCATTAAATGAGGGTACCTACTCTAAAGTTTTCTTTTGTATTTATAAGTACTTTTAAAAAAAATTAAATGAATAATTATGAAATATAATAAAAAATCATGAAACATGTCACACAAAACATGAGATATACCTACTGTAAATTCTTGACATTTCATGTTCTTATAGCAGCATTATCAAAGTTCTTAGTTTTCTGTCTTTTCCCACTTCCCATTATTGCGGGTGGCTCGACTTAAAACAAACCAGCTATAGTCTATCGCTTTCTAAATTATATCAACCGGAGGGTCAATATGTACAAGCAATGGAAAATAGGTAAACACGTTGATTTGTCAAAATATAAGTGGATTTAGTAATTATTAGTTAGTAATTATTAAGAACAAGTAGACACATACCAAAATGCATGCAGATATCTTTCTTTTTCAATTGTTTTTTTTGCTATTAGTTTGTTTTGCACTAGATGTCTATACTACACATATTAAGTCCATGCCTACCTTTTGACAGTTGTATAGATTCCAGGGTAAGGCCTGGTGACCTGTAGTACAGGTTAAATTACCTAGTTTAGGCACCAGCCCCCACAAATAATGTAAAGTTTTTGTTAACTGCTAAATAAGGTTTAAGGAAACAATGTAACAGATGTTAACTGATTTAATATCTCTTGTGTAACCTAATTTTCTTTGTGGTGTGGAAATAAACATTTTTTCAATTCTATTTCTATTCTATTCTATATGTATGTTAGTCTGTAAGGTATTTATGGGTCTAGTTGCCTGAAAATAAATGTTTTTTTTATTTTATTTATAATATTAGCGTTGATTCCGGTCCTGTATAACCACGGAGTGATTACGGCCCCACCGCAGGGCCGGCGCTAGTTGCCTACTATTATGGCCCCATTCTTCCGCACTCTGTTCGCCGCCATTCGAGGATACCCATTGTGTTTCGTTGCCAGTTAGGACCTAATTTGTTAGGTTTTTGTTCCGCGTCATTTTTGTAATTATAACCAATTATGTAGAATAGTTGCTCTTGCTATTGCATTTACCCCAAATAACACTACAAACTCAAGGCCCCGTCTCAGGCTTCTCTTGTGATTCCTTTGGAAACATATTTTTAATACTCACAGCTTTTCCTAAAAGTGTTTAGATTCAATCGTTTAGGTCGGTATAAAAACATTTTGGAAATGTATTTGCATTTTGGGAATTGAACGTGGTATTATAATTAATTAAACCATTATAAACTAATGCACTGGAAACCACAAACTCGTAATAATAATTATGAAATTGACAATTAATTTTGCATGATGTTTAACCATAATTACTTGTAATTACCGAATTAATAACTAATTTACAATAATGGCACAATTAATTAAGTTTTTATCTCATCACATGTCATTTTCTACGCAATCAAGTATATGGTAAAGTTAAAAAACCGCGGTGTCAAAGTTTTCAAAGCGCTAAATGGCCACTGATTAATTGGCCGTCATGATTAATTGCCACTCTGGTCACCCCATCAGGGTACCTATCCGGGCGTTTGTTGCTTAACCTCACAGATCGATTCCAAGCAGTGAACGCAACTAGGCTACTAAAAACTTGTACTAAGCACTAACAAGTAAGTAATTTAGAGGCCAATATGTGGTTTGAAAACTCTGACGCCAGGGTTAGCCAAGTTCGCCACACACTTGACTATACCTACACGATAAGAAGAAGAAGTAAGTAAGTAATATTGTTCCGAATTCCCCAACTATCATTTACGCCTTACCTGATAGCTCAGTGATCGGCTGCAATTCTCCTCAAGCCGGCTCAAGCCGTCAGCTCGGCTTGAGAGTCGCCGCGGTTTAATCCGCTCATTCAACCTGTAATTACATCTGGAGAGCAGCTTCTAACTTCATTCACTCGCTCGTTACGCGTAGTTCATTTGGGTGATTGTTTTAAGGGCATAAGGCCGCCGTTTGGTGGTTGATTATATGTAATCCGAAGAGATTCGAATGTGACGTTAATGACTGAGGTTGGAATAAATTTCTGTTAAGCCGTAAAGCTGGCTAATTGTTCAATTCATGATGATACCTGCTAAAATAGTTTACTAGGGATTAGAGTAAGGAGTTGTCAGCTTTGATGTAAGTACCTCTGTGTAACATTTCAGAGGAAACCTTCGCGAGTCTGAAGATTCTTCTGCTCTGGGCTAGATTGTGGTCTAGAGCATTGATTCCCAAAGTGGTCCAGGTGGACCCCCAGGGGTCCACGGGAAACTCGACGGGGGTCTACGTTGGCGTGACAAAATAAACGGGGTTCACAATTCGTAAGCGGGGATCCACGAAAATTTATCTGGTTGTGAAATGAAATGAAATCATGTTTATTGCTAAAGTTAAATATACGATACAATGACTTTATTTTTTTTTATTGTGATAGTGAAGCACTAAAATTATTTATCTCTAAATAAAATAAGTGAGAATTGATTGGTTCCTTGTGCTCTGAGAAGATGTCAAAAGAGTATAGTTGGATGGAATTACTTGTTTGATCGGCCAGCTTTACTTTTTTGACATCCACTCACAGAACAATCTATTAACCAATCAGTTCCCCTAATTTTTTTTCGAAAACTGTGAATTTATGGTTACAACTCAGCCGCAACGCAAGTAGTTAGGTCTAAATCTTCACATATTTTGTCGAGTTTTGGGAATATGGTAGAAATGGTCCTGCAGGGGGTCCACCGGAAGCAGCAAAATTTTGAAAGTGGTCTATGTGAAAAAAAAGTTTGGGAACTTATGGTCTAGAGCAACCCATGTTATTAATAAACAAAAAGCTGAAGCTTCAAAAAAATCGCTTCTAATTTGTGAAAGTAAAATAATGTTTGTAAATGTTTGTGGAAGCAAAATATCTTCCAAGCTGGACTGAGAATAAAAGAAAAACTTAGAATGTGCCAGCTACCTACTCTTCACAGGTTCATATTGTCATTTTCGCTTAATTTTTTCTTTTGTTTTGTTTCTTTAACTCGTTATATTGAGTCTTGAGCGGTTACATTGGGTGATCCTTCTTTTCTCCTCTTTCAAACCATTACTATATAAAATCTAAATACCGATAGGAAACTCACTCCAGTAACATTGCTCGTACTTTATACAGTAATAATTTATACGGTAATTTAATTTTGTTAGTATTTATACACATTGGTAACTGTACTATGTTTGCAAATGTTTTCCACCTCCTGTTTAAACTAGAAAACCTGTAATTGGCTTTACAATTAGACCTAAGCTAGCTACTAATTTTACATGTCTTGTAATTAAGCTGTTGGTTTTGTACAATAAATAAATAAATAAATAAATAAACTTGTTCCATCTGGTAACCGATAATTAGTGTCAAACGTGGCATCAAGTGGTTCGGCAGAACTTAAAAGTATTTTTTTTATATTTAACCCCGGCTGAATCGATTTTGGTCAAATAACTTTAAGAACCACTTCGATCACACAAACTTTCAAAAGAAAAAACGCATCGAAGCCGGTCCATTCGTTTAGGAGCTACGATGCCACAGACAGACACACAGATATACACGTCAAACTTATAACACCCCTCTTTTTTATCGAGGATTAAAAAGAAGAAAACCCTGCCATCAGCATCAGTACCTACAGAATCAAGCTAGTTAGCATCCCACCCTTACCTCTCCCGTCTCGAGTGACTCGGTGCGGTGGCTAATGGACAAGTAATTACTCGAATTACCGCCATTACTCGCGGCTCTTGCGGGGCTGGTAGGGAGTAACCACGCTTAATCAACCCATTGTAAGATACACTCGTTTCCCGCTTGTGAGCGCTCTGCGTACGGTTGTAGATTGTTTAATTCCCCTTAATATACTAGTAGAACTCGCGAGTTAACATTTTCGTGCCAAAATATGATATTTGTGACTTTAATTTAATACTAAAACCGGTCTATATTCGCGTATATGTTTTCACTATTGTTCCCGACGTAAGTAAAAATGTAATTTTTACGCGAATTTAGACCCGTTTTAGTATTAAAAATGTGTTTAAAATTTTAAATCGCGAACGTTGAAAGTGTTATATTTTTTACGTTTTCAACCCGCATGGTTCCGTCATTTTGCAAAATTTCCAAAAACTGAGGTAACAAAAAAAAATCTAAATAATTATCAAACCTGCTCTCAAAATTTCACGGAAATTGGCAGAAAAATGCGGCCTGTAGAAGAGAACAGATAGACACCCAACCGGACAAAATGCGACCTGTAGACGAGAAAGACACCCAACCGGACAAAATGCGACCTGTAGAAGAGAACAGATAGACACTCAACCGGACGTCCGCACAGACTTACTAAAGTATATTTTTGCCCTAAAACTGAAACGAAGACGCTTCGCGCTCGCTTGGTCAATAATTATGGGATGAATTCAAAATTGGTTTGCAAAACTTTCAAACATGAATCTTCTTTTTCCCAGGGAACAAAAAGTGTTAAATTTTCATACTAAAGTAGAATTCCAGTGTTTTGTCCTTCAGACAAAGCTTATACTGAGCTAAGGCCTTTTTGTTGCACTCTGAGACACACACACATACACACAACACTCCAGAATAACTTTCTTTGTAACCTTTTTGTTTATTACGTGTATTTGTACCTGTGATTTTTTTGTAGGTATAATAATAAACAATCTCTCTCTCTCTCTCTCTCTCTCTCTTAGCAACCCATATACGTCCCCACCGAGGGGCACGGACCTCCCTTCGAAACACGAAGGGGATTTAGGCCATAGTCCACCACGCTGGCCCAATGCGGGTTGGTGGACCGCTCGTCTTTCGAAAATGAATTTTCTTGGACGGGCGGGTTTCATCATGATGATTTCCTTCAACCGTTGGGCAAGAGATAATTAGAAATCCGTACATAAATCCGAAAAGACGAATTTACAATAATAAATAAACAATAAATAAATAAAATTATTCATTCAACCAAGAATTTCACAGTAAAAAACTAAGGGCTAAGTGTAAAAAATTAAAAAAAAAACTTAACACTATGTACCTACCTGAACTAGGTTAATTAATATTACCTGTATCTCAGGCGTTACAGACCCCAAACAAACTATCACATGCAAAAAATTTGAATGTTGTGAGTATGTTTTAAAGCAATTAATACATTCTATAGTATCTTTGTTTATACTAAAGCAATAAAATGATCGCACAGGTTGTAAGGAAACGCGAAATTGTATTTTCGTGATGCCACTCATGCAGGAAAAGGTCTTCAGTTAAGTAAGCTAGTTCACATCCTTAATTTTTGAAAACTAGATTACAGTCACCTAATTTTCACTGCTGCGAAAGATAGAAATGGAAAGAAAGGTGCCGTCTTCGCCACGTTGCTTTAGGTTTAAACTAGTCTGATTATTTAATTATTCAGTGTGACTTGTCTATTGTTATCGGGGGAAGACTGCAGCATTATGACAAAGAATTGATTAAAAGAACTTAGATTATTTTTCAAAAAAAATGTTTAATGTGGTTTTTCAAATCAAATCAAATATCTTTATTGTGTATCGAGAGTTCAATATGGATGTTATTTGGTTCATTTGCTTAATTTTCCCCAACATTAACCTACAGTTAGAGAAAATTTAGAGTAAACTTTCTACTACAAAACTGAATTTCCCCAACTAGTGCAATAAAATCTCGAGTATTAAACTGCGCGGTGCCTCCCAAAGAGGGTAGGAGCAATCAATGAGGAGAATTAAAAAGCACTTGTGTCAATTCATTAAACATCGTCAAGTGCGTGTAGCGCACCGTCAAGTGGCTTGATCAAGTGACTGGCGGGTTGAGAGTGTTGGGGGCCCGCGGCCGGCTTTGTTCCTCGTTCAATTGCATTCTGCATTTGTTGGTCGTAAATTGGAATTATTAACTTTGATATCACCACTTCACTGACTCATGTTCCATCTATCAACCCTTCGAATAGTGGTCAGTTTTGTTGTTTTGTAATTCGGGAGATTATAAAATATTCACTATTTTAATTCACTGCCAATCCTATCATTTATTAGCATTGATTTGCCGTTCATTTGCATTCGAACTTGAAAGCGTTATGATATTAGGGTCCTCTTTAGAGTCATGCTTTAGAAGCGATGCATTTTACCTAGAAAGATTAGTAAAAGATTTATAATTAAAAAAATACTACATTACTATTTTTTATATTAAAATTACTTCTTTAAGAAAAGTAAGCTGTTAGAGTTTATTTTAGATTAGTAATAGGTCAATAGAATGAAACCAACAAAAAATTCAAATCGGATTTAAATCCTACAAGAGATTTTATTGTTTTAATAGCTTCATTTGTTGCCAAATAAGACTATCCTAAGGTTTCCCCCTCGGCGGAGGTGTGCATAAGTGGTGGGGGGTAAAAATGTACCCAAAAAGGGATATTTTTGCGATTTTTCGGTTATATCTCTTAAAGGATTTACAATATCGAAAACTGTCCTTCATAAAAGTTGGAGGGCATTTAATCCTGCGTAGGATAAGACCAGATTCATATTTTTTGGACTACTCGTTCTCATGCTTTAGCTCATCAAAGTTGGATAAAGGATCAAGCAGGCTAAGCGAACAAGAGTGGCCCCCTAACGACGGATTTGGTCATTCTTTCAGGTGGTATACTGGCAGGCCCTAAGAACACTCTATGCTTAATATCAGTCCTCGATCTTCTTTTGTTTTCGAGTTATTTAGGATAATGTCGAAAAATTATGTTATCACTGAAAGTGTCATATTTTCTAAACTGTTCAAGTTAGATTAACCAAACAAAATCATGCTTAATAATAATAAAATAGACTACAAAATGCATATTTTTTACTTGCATCCTATCCTTAGACTTCATTATAAAAAACGATTTTTCTTTTTCTAAAAAATTAATCAGAGTATTTCTTAAAGTGTCATATTTCAAGTTAGGTTAACCAAACAAAATCATATTTAATAGTAATAAAATAGACTATAAAAGGCATATTTTTAATCAGCATCATATCTTAAACTTCATTATAAAAAATGATTGTTCTTTTTCCTAAAAAAAAAGCAAGAGTATCACTTGAAGTGTCATATTTTGATCGTTAGGGGGCCACTCTTGTTCGCTTAGCCTGCTTGACCCTTTATCCAACTTTGATGAGCTAAAGCATGAGAACGGGTAGTCCAAAAATATGAATCTGTTCTTATCCTACGCAGGATTAAATGCCCTCCAACTTTTATGAAGGACAGTTTTTGATGTTGTAAGTCCTTTACGAGATATAACCGAAAAATCGCAAAAATATCCCTTTTTGGGTACATTTTTACCCCCCACCAATTATGCACACCTCCGCTGAGGGGGAAAACTTAAGATAGTCTTATTTGGCAACAAATGACGCTATTAAAATAATAAAACCTTTTGTAGGAATTAAATCCAATTTGAATTATAAGCCGATTGGGCTATAAGTATTATGTAAAAAATAAGATAAATATTATTTATCTGAGGCGTAAGTGTAAACTGTCTACACTCTTTTAAAAATTGCCGAGCCCTACCGGGTCATACTTAATGTGATTCCTATTTTAAGTGACCACCTTGTACAACCATTATGAGAACAATAAAGAATTGAGAATTGAGAGAGAGAGAGAGAGAGAGAGAAATACATTTATTCATGACACGGCACATGCAACATATCTACAACACAACTCAAAAAAACAATTAATGAATAAAGTTAAGTAAACATGTAGGTACGTACATGCACCGCATCGGTGAATGGGCTTTGGCTCAGCTTAATGTTGTGACAGTGCCACAACGCTGTTAATTCTGCCAACACCCAAAGTGCTTCGGAACGCGTCCCATATTAATGTATAACAATAATAATACTGTAAAAAATAATAAATAAAATATTAATGTAAAAGTGTACGAATCAAGGTAAGTAAAAAATATAATAAATTCAAAATTAAAAATAATTATGTATAATAAAAACAAGACTAAACCGAATGAATAAATAAATAACGCACAAAACTGAGCTTCACGTCGGTCCGGACATTAAAATTTGTTCGTTCAACAAACTAACTTTGAGTTTATTTTTGAACGTCTTTAAAGACTTTATGATACGTAAAGGGGGAGGAATATCATTCCAGCATTTTGTAGCTCTATAACGGAAACTTCCGCGAAAAGCTGCAGTTCTGTGTTGAGGTACAATTAGTGGGATGGAGCAAAGTCTTACAGGACAGTTGGGTTTATGTTTACGCCAAGTGAGTTTTGTATACAGATAAGCCGGCTTTTTGGTCTTAAGTATCCCAAACAACATACAGGCAAGATATAGTTTCTGTCGTTGTTTCATTTTTAAAAAACCAGAATTATTTAAATATGGTGTGACATGCGTTCTGGGGGGTATTTTAAAGCAGTAACGTGCACAGGCGTTCTGCACGCGTTGAATCAAACGCTGAGATCTTTCTAATAAACATGAACCATAAACGGACAAGCAATGATTTAGCTTCGACAAGACAAAGCGCCTCGCAAAGCTGCACCCTCAGGTCGACACTCAAATAATCACGACACCGGTAAATAATTTTTAGTCGGTAAAAACAGTTTCGCACAATGTTAAGTACATGATTCTCAAAACGCAATTCGCTATCCATGACAATGCCCAAGTTACGAGACGTATCAACACGTTCAATATCCGAACCCATCATCTGAACTTTAGGACAAGATTCAGTTACTTTTTTAACCATATTTAATGAGCCAAAAACCATGTATTTTGTTTTATTGGGATTTAAAACAAGGCAATTGGCTTGTGACCAGTGAGCTATTCGATTAAGATCCTCATTTAAGTTTTCCACTGCCGAACCTACTTCTTTTTCATGAAAATCAAGGTAAACCTGGAGGTCATCCGCGTAAAGATGATAATTGCTGTTCCTAATACACTTCACCACGTCAGAGGTATAAAGTATAAATAAAATAGGTCCAAGAATGGAACCCTGCGGCACACCTCTGCTAACAAACTCTGTTTTGGACTTGGATTGAGATCCATCCAAGGTGGTGACAATAACTTGCTGCGAGCGGCCACTTAAATAACTTTTGAACCAATTGACTGCTGATTCATCAAATCCATAGTATTCCAACTTGGTTAGTAAGAGTGTATGATTGATGGCATCAAAGGCGCGGGAATAATCCAAAAGAACAAGTATTGAAGCTCTGCCTTTATCTCTAGCAGCAAGCACATTATCTATGACGTCGAGCAAGGCAGTAGAGGTACCGCGGCCTTTTCTAAACCCTGACTGGTGATCTGGAAAGATATTATTTTCCTCGCAATACTTCACTAATTGAATGTAAACAACCCTTTCAAGGATTTTTGATAGATAAGGTAGAATACTTATCGGGCGTAAATCTTTAATTTCAGAAGGATTGTTGTTCTTTGGAATTGGACGAACCAAAGCTGTCTTCCACAATGTGGGAAATGACGAAGTTTCAATTGATTTATTTATCAAGGCAGTAATAATTGGAAGCGCACTGGGTAGTGAAAGTAGAACCATATCCCTACTCAAACCGTCTACACCGATCGCGTTTGATTTAATTGAGAGAACGATTTTTCCTATATCAAACTCACTAACAGGCGAAATTTTGAAAGTACTTGAGCTGAAAAATGACAAATCCGATGTTTTCACCACATTACTACCAGGAACATCCAAAAAATGAGCATTTATTGTATTAGGATCGTTTAAGTGAGATGGGAGATCACAAGAATGTGAATCAGGGATAACAAAGCGCTTAAGATTGGTCCACAGTCGTTTTGGATGGTTAATGTTACCATTAATGTGTGAATTGAAAAAAGCCTTCTTCTCAAAACTCATGCTAGTTAAAGCCAGACTTTTTAGTGATTTGTAGTGTGCCTTCAGTTTCCCTTTGACATATTCGTCAGACGATTGACGAAACTTTGCATACGCTTCATTTCGCAAATGCATTATATAACGAGTATTACTATTTATCCAAGGGGCTTGTCGGTCCCGTATGCTGTGCGACTTCAGTGGCGCATGCAAGTCCAGCAACTGTACCAGGCAGGTAGTATACTGATCTACCATTTCGTCAACTGTGTCTGCCCCCACAATATAGTCCCAATTGATTTGAGAAGTATCAGCATTGAAGGTGTTCAGATCGATATCTTTCAAAGGCCTATAGGTAATTCTGCGGATAGGAATTCTAGGTTTACGAACTTTCAACTGTGCCACAATAAAAGCATGCTTACCCAAATCGGGTATGTGATCAACTAGGACATTAGAAATAGGGCCGTCGGAACAAACGAGATCAATAAGAGTCTCAGTACCACCAGTGAAGTGCGTTGGCTCGGTTACATAGTTCTCAAGACCACAGTGCTGTAAAAATTGCTTGATGCGAATTGTGTTACTGTCGCTATCGTGTAACAAATTGATATTAAAATCACCGAGGAGAATCACTCGGTCAGACTGCGAAAATGACATTAAGGACTCGGTCAGAGAATCTAGGAAGTAATCAATGCTTCTAAGCCAAGGAGGACGGTATGCTGTACCTATGATAATGCGAGTCGAACTGATGGACAAGGATAACCACAATTGAGAAACACTCATTTATATCTCACTGATTCTTATAGTCTTCTTTTTTTTATCGGTAGGTATAGTCAATTAAGTGTGTAACGAACTTGGCTAACCCTGGTGTCATAGTTTTCCAACCGCAAAATGGCCTCTGACTTGGATTTAATGACTGTAGTCAATCGACAACAGCCGGGACCGACAGATTAACGTGTGCTAAGCACGGAAACGCTCGTGATAAATTGCCACACTGGTCACCCATCAGGTTCCGCGTCCCTGTGTACGTTGCTTTACTCACTGATCGGTTGAGATCAGCGAGCGCCACTGGGCTACGAGTGCTTCTTATAGTGCGCCTGGAAAATGTTGGAGAAATATAGATAGATAAATACTTAATTGCATACTTAAAACTTAAGACAAAACATACAATACAAACTTTGAACTAGAAGTGTGCAAGGGCCGTCTTATCGCTAAACAGCAATCTCTCTCAGGCCAGCCAATGTGGAGTTTGCACATTAATTGCAGGAGTTGCCTTTTATTTCATCCTGAATCCTCTGAATCCTGTGTGGGGGAGGTCAAAAATACCGCAAGCCGACGGCCGGCCGGCCGGCCGTTTGACGGCCGGTTTGGTCGAGTGGTAGTGACGGCCGGTTTGGTCGAGTGGTAGTGACGCTGCCTCTTGATCGGCGGTCCTGGGTTCGATCCCCAGTCGGGGCAAACCTTTGTGTAAAAAGCAGATGTTTGTTCTCGGGTCATGGGTGTTTGTGTTTGTCTTTGTGTGTTTTCCAGGGGCCAGGGGACCCACGACACAAGGGAAAACCTTACTGTGGGCCTTTGAGTGTGTAGCGAAAAAAAAAAAAGCATTTAACTAGTTTCCAAATGAATCGTTTAAAAGTCGGAAATGTGTAATGGGTATAAATGACCCTCGAACGACTGTCGACTGACTGTTCAACCCCTCGCGAGAACTAATTCGTACTGAGTGGATGTAATCGGAAGGAGAGAGGGTTAGTAATGGGGGGGGGGACTACGATAGTCTCTGCAGTTGTACCAAAAGTAAAGAAATTAGCAAGAATTTATTTTTATTATTTCGTATGGGTTCCTCGAGGAAAGTAGTTCAGTTTATGGGGAGAACTACCCCTTTAAGTTTTGCTAAACCCAAATCAAAATAGCTTTATTTCGTAGAACATTCACGATGTTACTTAAAATAAGCTAAAGTTACATTAAATACATACAAACATATTCGTTCATTCAGCATGTTACATTATAGGATTTACTATTTTCGTTCTTTTGACCCCACTGACTCTATACTATTTGCAAAGTGCAGTCTTCCCCAGAGAAGAATTGGCAAGAAACTCTGAGTAACTAATTTGAAATCACCCAATATAATAACAAAGTGTGATCATAGCTAAACTGTGCCATAGACAGTAATGCAGTTGTAAATAAAGACCAATTAACCAAACATAAACCACAATTCCTTAAAACCATTTATTTTAAAATCGTTTAATACAGTATCGGTTCAGCAGCTCTCTCCGTCATAAAATTACGTCATTTTTTCCACAATGAACAAGTTCTTTGTCGGACACGTATGCGTAATCGCTTTCATTACGTCCTATTGTACTTGAGGGGGGGAGGGTAGGGGGATGGTAAAATTGCCAACAATTACACAATAAAAAAATTATAACAGAGCGCGCGGCGGCGGACGGAACCGAATGATCACCGCGTCTCGCATTGTACAGAGAAATAAATGTTTGAATTTGGATTCAGAAAGAGTTGCCATTGGTTCTTAAATGTAGAACTCACACAATTTTAAGTAAGCCCACATAGAGTTTAGTTTCGTTTTCTAGACAATTTGAGCACACACAAACACAATTTACTACTTGAGAAGAAATGTTTATAGCTAATAGCGTTATTTAATCCTATATTCTTTGAAGTAAGAAGATTTAAGAAGACCCAAAACTAAGAACTATAAAAAGTGGGTAACTTTATGACATGTATCTGCTTATGAAAATAAACATATTATTTACTCACTATTCTTAAATAACTTATGTGACAAAAAAAAACTTACTTGACGTTTCACATAAGATCAAATTCCACCCAAGATGTATAGATCTTCTTCTTCTTATCGTGTAGGTATAGTCAAGCGTGTGGCAAACTTGGCTAACCCTGGTGTCAGAGTTTTCAAACCGCACGATGGCCTCTGACTTGGTTTAAACGACTGTAGTCAATTCACACCGACCTATGTATAGATAGAGTCGGTTTTCTTATTTTATTTCGACCTATGCTTGTTTGGAAAAGTTGGGAATTAATTAATGTTTTTATTGTATAGGTGTGGTTCCAAAATCGACGAGCGAAGTGGCGCAAACGAGAAAAGGCGCTGGGCAGAGAACACGCGCCCTTCTTACATCACGAACACGGTAAGCATGGGGAAGGATAGGGTACTACCAGACCATAGGGGGGAACGCGAGGCTGAGATGACACAATGCAATCAATATGACTGGCCTTATAGCACATCACTGTTTAGGTAAGGTTTTTTTATTATTATGAGATGGGTTAACTCTTGACCCCAATCTTGAGCAAGGTCAGAGATGAGGTCGACGATGGAGCGATGGTTACTCATAGGAGAGTTGAGTAGCATGACCTTACTTTTAATTTTGCTATGAATATTCTGAAGAATTTGTGAGAAGTGTAGGTGTGTATGTGTAATTATGTATGTATTTACAATAAAAAAAAAATGTATATATTATGTATGATGTGACTTTAAAATAGTTAGCGGAACTTAACAGGGTGAATCTCGACAACTTTCCCCGGGGCAGCTATATGAAATTCTGAAAAATTTTTTTTACTCTCCATACAAAAGCAGATATTAGCTGATCGCACATGTTATATGAATTCATATTTTGACACGTTTCTTAGGAAAAGTTGTTCAGTTTCATGAACTGATTTACAGCCTCAATTTTCGCATATTAATTTAATTAAGGTAACATTCTAAGGACGACTTTTACCAAAGCTGTAAATATATACAGCCTAAACACATTTAACTCGGTTGTCAAAGCAACAAAATATGTCAAATTAATTAAAGTTTGCCTTGCTAAATACGTTTGGCACTTTAGTGAAAGTCGCCCTGAGTACGTCAGTCATCTAGCACCCCCAGTACAAGCCTTGCTTTTGGAGTTACTTAGATGGGAATGCATGTGTTATCCAATATTAAAAAAAAAAGATCACTGCCTACCCCACTGGGTCAAAGGCGTAAGCTTATATATGTATGTAATAATACAAATAAAATTACGTGTGAATTAAAAAAAACCGTTAGGCCGGTTGATGATGGCCACCCATCACGTTTAAACTTCCATTTAATTTGCTTAACCCCATTAATCGGGGTCAATATAATCCACTGTTCGGTGACGCGGTAGTCAGATGGGCTGTCATCAGTAAATAAATGTTCAAAGTGTTTACCTGGGAATGAACCCGCGATACGAGTACAAGGGGCGGCCTGTGTCGCGCTCACCTGCCATTCACACCTTTACGTCATCACTACATATGTCGCTATAGGTCAATGACCTTACTCTTAAGGCATAATACTTTTTTCATCCTAAACCAAAAATATAGAAATAGACATCTCTGCAATTGTATACTTCTACTAGCTTTCCACCCGGGACTTCGTTCCCGTGGGAATTTGGAAAAAGTCTATGAGTTAATCCAGGGTGTTACCTACCTCCATTTCAAATTTTATCAAAATTGGTCCAGCCGTTTGTGCATGAAAGAGTAACAAACATCCATACATCCTGACAAACTTTCACATTTTAATATTAGTAGGAATGAATGGAATTCGCATTTCCGAGTTAATAAAACTCAAACCTCTATAAAGTTAGAATAAATAGGCATCCTTGGGTGAGCTTGCTATAGGACTTTGCCCCTGCGTTAGATTGTGGAATAACTGAGGGCACAGACCGATGCTATTATAATAGTGGGCTTCTTCTGGGTGAGCTCGCTACATCCTCAACCGCATCTTTGCGTATTATTAATTTTAAAAAAATATATACGCTGATTGAACTGCTAGAGGCTTCTTAAAAAGTTTCATTTCATAAATAAAAGTAAACGATAGCTTATCCTAACTTGATATCTCTAAAACAAGAATGCGCGACCAAACAATGATTTTGAAACACTGGTTCAAATAACAAACCTCGTTCAAAACGTGTATATTAATGTTTTATCAACCCAATTCCGTCATGGAATCACACCATTAATGACATTTTCCCGGTAAACGATATACCCATAGGTAACACGCGGCGATAATTAACAACTGTGTAGTTAGCAGAGTAAGCTTTATGTTGCTGGCTGATAGTTATCGAAAATTTTGGTAACTTAATATAATAAACTTTGGGGGGTGTAATGGACACCTTAGGTAGTAAAACTTACAGCTGAAATTAAAGAGTTAGCCAAGTTCGCCACACACTTGACGCGATTAGAAGAAGAAGACCTGAAATTATCTTTGGGGGAATTTTTGAAAAAAAAAATAAAAAAAAAATTTCAAGTGCTTTCTCTTTTCTGTTGTACAATTGTGTATTTTGTTACAATGTTTTATGTAAATGAAAATTGCAGGTTATAATGAACCTATCGTGAGCCAGGTTTTTGATTACTTCTGAAATGAAAATCAAGCTTTGAGTCATAAAATAGCAGAATTTAGACCTCTGAAAGATCGGCTATTTATCCCTAAAATAATTTCATCACATTTAATTTTTGGCTGACATAATAAAACACTTTACAGACATAATTATGGAAAATTTTCCGAAGACTGCATTGTAAACTTAATTTTTATAATTACTGTTACTAACGTCATATGTGGTTTTGGGTTCCATAACATTTCACAGCCGTAATTACCTATAGAGCGATTTCCGAGCACTGCATTATAAATCATATCCTGACTATTCCAACTAACTACAGCGGAATACTTTACAGCTATCAATGTGCAATTGGCGTTTTGTTCAGAACACAACGACACACCGCGTTACATAATACATGCTGCGCCATCTAGCGGCGGCGCGAGGAACAATAAGCAGTTGGAGTAGTCATATCATAAACTTTGAACTAATTTATTTTTAACCTACTCGTATCATCAATCACAATAGGAAACGGTAACCTTTTTCGTATTTTAAATGACCACGGCCGAGGCTTTCCAATCGGGTCATCGATTTACGATAAAGGAGATGTAACAAAATTGTTTTTTTTTTCCTTGTTTCATATATACATACATACATACCACATATTGCTACTTGCTACGATCCAAACATACCTCTTTCGCTTCCTCTACATTCATAATTGTCTTCATAAATGCTCTTCGCTCTTCGTTTTGCTCCATCTTAATGAACATACTAGCATGGCTAGTACGGTCTGCGACAAACTCGCGCGTTACGCCACTTAGGTGACGATGAAACTTCACTTAAAAGTGCGAGGCCACCACGCAAAGTTTGCTCGCCACCTGACGTTGTCATTTCGACATTTGACCGCGAGCAGGTTTTGCTTGAGCCGCTGTTTTATTTAGTGACAGGAAAATACGCTTCCTTTCTATGCGAATCTATAATGCGCATAGTAGCTGAAATAAATAGTAACTGTTACTGATACTTCTATCCACCAACTTCTTCTTCTAATAGTCAAGTGTGCGGCGAACTTGGCTAACCCTGGTGTCAGAGTTTTTAAACCGCACAACGGCCTCTGACTTGGTTTTAACGACTGTAGTCAATCGACAGTAACCGGGACCGACAACTTTACGTGCACAGAAAACGCTCGTGATAAATGCCACTTTGGTTACCCATCAGGTTCCCTGCCTCTGTGTACGTTGCTTTACCTCACTGATCGGTTGAGATCAGCGAGCGTCACTGGACTACGAGCGCTTCCCTACCACCAACTGAGAATCTGGACCATTGCACAGGGTTTCCACTGTTAAGTGGCTCCTGATTAAAAAAACATCAGTTGAAGTTCATTATCATCGTTACCTATATCGCATTCATCTTCTGTACAACACTCAACGTTTTGGTCGAAACACAGCGATACCGCGTTTCAAAATACACGCTACGCCATCTAGCGGCGACGCAGAGAACTATCTTCTTCTTCTTATCGTGTAGGTATAAATAAATTGCAGGCATAGTCTTAGACTTTGAACGAAATCGTTTTTTTTTATTTGTGACGCAATGGTTGTAATTATTTAGATTTTGCTCTATTCAATTCAAATGGTATAAACATACTGGGTTAGGCTTTTTTCTGCAACTTAGCAAGCGAGAAGAAGTAGTTAGAGACAACGAAATCGAGCAAAAAGAGTCTCATCTATATTTTTTAATAGTTAAATAAATAAATAATAATACCTAAATGAATATTTTTCCATAAATTACACAACGCCTTTGTTCTCGGTTATGGATGTTTGTGTTCCAAAAGATTTAAAAAAAAACCTTAAAATTTGGTCTTGCACTCTACATTAGAAGAAAATCCCAAAACTTATTTCTAAAGCAGCAATTATTTTAGATCTATTGTACTTAATATTCCCTTATCTATGTCCCAAGGACCCAGCCTGTAACGGTTAAAACTGTACAACTGTAAGGGTTAAAATCAGACGTTATCGTCCGGTGGTATCGATTTTTTTTAGAATAGAATAGAAAAAATAGGACATTCAGGATACCACTTAAAACAAGTCAAGATTAGATGAAATACATGGTTATAATTGAAGTCTAATTTGTCATACATTGCTTTTGCACAATGTGATAGTAACTAAAGGAGTGGACCAAACGCATCAATGTATGTACGACCCATAGACATCAATGAACAGTGTTTGTATAGCCCCTTGCCGTCAGCTGAACCGGAATCGCCACAATCACCGTTTATTTGTCACTTTCCGCCCGCGGTCGGTAAATGATATTTATCACCCGGTCGGTAATGATATTTATTGTATCGATAAGGCCATTTACCGCCCTCACTTCCACTGGGGGAAGCTAAACGTGTTAAAGCTCTCCCTATCATTACATCCACTGACAGTTTTCCCTCGTTATTAAAAACAAATTTGGAATAAATCACGAAATCTGCCCGAAATGTACGTAATCTGTTATTAGTTTCAAACGATTCTCACAGATTGTCCACATGTTTAGTGGGCAGTTAATTCCACGTGTGTCATTATCACTTCCCCCCCTCGAGCAGTAAATAACAGTTCTACATCGATTAGGTATCTGATTGTTTTATTGTTTTGTTTACGATGTTCACCATGGTAGTTGGAAGCGCCAGAAACTGAATAAAAATAAAAATAATTTCGTTTTATTTGCTTTCTCACAAATATATTACGTCAAATTGTACTTAACATTTTAACACTGAACTAAATGAGCGTACACAACTCGATTCTTGATAAAAGGGCGTCCACGTTTTTCGTAATTTTGCCAGTGTTTGAGTATTTTAATGAAGAACTTTTTAAATGGCGAGGTAAAATGTCGAAGCCACCAATATCACATAACCTTAAAGAAACTCTTAACAAAGTAAAGGGTATTAGTATAATACGTCAGACTTGTTCGCAGATAAACAGGGTGCACCGCTAGCAACCAAGGATGACGATTTTGAAGCACTGACATGTTATGATCCCACACACCTCGCAAATGCACTCATGACCAAATTGTTGACGTCACTTACTCTCTACCTTATATTTACCTACGGCTCTTCTTAAATCATCTATGTAGAGTTGTAAAAGCCTACAATTAATGATTGAAGAAAAACATGGATTTTTCTAGAGTGATTTTCAGGGTTTGTGTGGGCGTTGAGTATGCGGCGTTAAATTTTGATTAAATTTTGTACTTTGTCGTGATACAGTGGGCGATTGGGGTGGCGGCGGCGAGTGGTGGGCGCTCGCTGGTGGCGTGCCATTGCCGTTGCCTGTAGGTGTCGGAGTGGGCGTGGGCGTGGGAGTGGGTGCGCCGCTGGGTTGCTGGCCGCCCGACGCTGAGCCTGCTGCCGCCTTTCGAGCACTGCTGCATAGGTAAACATCAACCAAGTTGGCGAAACATATTCCATCCCAATTAGTAATCGATAAACTCAACAATGTATTCAAGAATCGGCCTACTTTTGTTTCTTCCTACTTTCTACATGACAAAGTTTTTAAAATAGGTCATATTGAGTGATTTTGAATTAATCAGCGAAAGTTAAGGTCGAGAATCATCTGACTAAACTAAATAAATAACTTTCCTTAGGAAAAGGTCGAGATTAAAAAAAAAAATTAAATGAGTTCCTTGATTTTGGTTGCTTCTGTTGGACTGGGAGTGAAAGAAAAACTTATAAAGTGCCAGCTGGCAACTTTTTCTAGGCATAATGGAAGAGCCCGGTTTTTGTTGTATCGTTGGCGAAAGGCTGTCTGTCTATCATCACTAGACTCATGTTCCATCTAATAAATAACCCTGAGAATAATTGTCAAATATGACGTATAATTTAAAGTCAATGTTTGTATTATGACATTTATTATGACACCATTGTTTTCCTTAGGTATGTGCTGTCTCTCCCCGGGTCGGGGCGCGCGTCCCCCCCGCCGCCGCGCTCCCCCTCCCCGCCCCCGCACCTGCACACGTAGCCGACGATGCGGGGCAACACTATTCAACATAACAACGCAACGACGAATGTACCAGGAGAACATGAGGTGGATAGAGTTCGCTCCCTACCCTGCACTTGCACAAGTATAGATCAAGACTTGAGTCTCCTTCTGTATACGGGCCTATTATAAGTACCGGCGGGAAGCAACTAGCCAACATAGCAACGACGAAAATGTACCAGGATAACATGAGATGGATAGAGTTCAAAACTAGTCAGCTTTAGCAATAGTGGACATATACCAGGAGAACAGTAACGCCGAAGATATTGACCAGAGGCCAGTGCATCAGTGTTTGTTTTATCTGTACGACGAAACCTGACTTTGGGGCATCTGACGTTCGACAAAACTAATACCGTCATTGTAGTGATGTACTGACATCTGAAGGTATCGGTTGAAGACGTACAGAATACTCGTATATGTCATTTTATTTAATTACAAACCCGTCTATGTGATACACTGACGTGTTTTACTAGGACAGCAGCACTAGTAAAACATCGAGACTTTACTTTCATGAAAACATAACCTTCAGTATATGAACAAAAGGATGCATTTCTTTTGCATTCAATTGACGTCAACACATAATCTTGAAGCTGAAAGGAATATGTATTGCCCGCAAGAGAAATGGAAACTTCTTGTCGTCTAAATAGGGTCTATTTTCCTTGTATTGATTTAGAAGTCTATACTAAAATGAGAAAAGTCTCATTGTGTATGCTAGGGCAGCAGGACAACAAAAGGCGGTGACAGGTGATTTTATAACAATACGTGTTGATACCATATAATTTTATGTACAGTGCTGAGTCGACCCATTTCATATTAAAACAATTTGGCCTGAAAACCTTGTTTTTGGGTTATTTCCGTGTCTATATTTTTGATAGATTTCGCATAATTAATTAATAATTCAACCAAACTGCAACTTATTCTGAGATAAAACACCTGGTTCGAAAAATTTTAGATGCCAATTCTGTTAGAAAAAAATACATTTTTATTGACCTCTTCAGAAAAAAAACTTTATAAAAAGAACGAATGTTCAGCAAAATTAACTTCTGTATATTATTTCAAATAAAAATATATGTGTTGTATATGAATAACTAGGTAGTTAACGTAAGCAAGTGTAATTCGGACGTGTAAAGATGGGTGTGCCTTAAAGCTTGATGTTTCAAAATATTGTGAAATTAGTGAGAGTCTTTCTTGAAACGGTTTAAACCACAATTTAGCAGTCTGTTTACTGCAAAATTTCATTGTTTTATACATCAGCTGGGCTATGATGATCGTCATGACATATTATCTCACGCGCTATTTCATGGTCACGTGACTGTTTCGACCAATGAGATAACGAGAAAGAGTCACGTGACCAAGAAATAACGCGTGAGATACTCGTAATATGTCGTGGCGATCATCATACGCCTGCTGCTGAATGCTGAATCGTTTGTTTCTCGTTGGATCCGAAAACAATGTCATACACCACAACCATAAAACTAAATAATCATTACTGAAATATTGCACATTGGGCCACAAAACATTAAGTTTATCTTTGTTAATTACACGTTAAGTCACAAAATACATAAGTAAAGTAAAAAACCAAACATTCCTTAGATCTCAATTTGTACTTAATAGATTTAGAGTAGAAATAGTTTTGTAAAAGTATTGAATTATTTTAATTAAGTTAAGTGCCCGTCACTGATGTTTTCAAAAAGTTCATTTATTAAATGTAAGAAATGTAGATAGTTTTAATAAACTTCTGAGAGAATCAGTTGAGTGATTTTGATATCAAGTGTATGACTCGTTAACTTTACTTACTGTACAATACAACTGAGATTGATCAAAGGAAAGAAATCAGATAAATAGACATTTAATTATAAATTGGGTGGCTTTAAGAAAATACTTTCATAAAACACCTTCTTTCTATTTTAAAAATCTCCTATGAGGCTGACATAAGTGTATATTATTATCGCTTCAAGTATAAAATGGAAAGTCGCTTTTTTTTAATAATTGTTCTTTGGGGAATATTTTTCAGTTTCATAGAGAGACTTAAGTTTTAAAGTTTCTCTAAGTTACGTTTAAAGAGAAGCCCATTAAAGTTAATGCTCCTTTAGATATCATACTATCAGTGTTAGGTCCGTATTTACAGAACGCGACTCAGACTCTGATCTACAGGGCTTTAGGAAAATCTCTTTGAACCTCTCAGGTGGTTAATCAGTCCATGAAACTGAACAACTTTCCCAAGGAACATAGGTCAAAATACGAAAAAAAACCTTTATCTCCCGTACAAAATGCGCTATATGCTGATGAAGTTTGTAAAGGAACTAAAAATTATTTTTTTCGTATTTTGACCTATAATAGGGGGAAAGTTGTTCGGTTTCATGGACTGATTAACCACCCGAGAGGTTGAAAGAGAGATACCTAAAGTCCTGTATACTTAAGTAGCAATCGTCTTTATCATTTTGACAGTGAGAAAAAGAGACAATAAATACTTAAGTATTGACTTGAGTCTCCTTCTGTAACACGGGCCTATAGTCACCCCATTCGGTGGTAAGTTACGATCATAATTTTTAATTGAAAACTTCACTGACATTATCTGTTTGTAAATACCTAGCACATAAGTAAACAGCATTGTATATAGTGTATTATATAATCTTTTCGAGGCGAGTAGCAACTGTAGGAGTTATTTATTAGAAGTTTGCAATAATGTATGCGTAGGAGTCACTGGAATAAATAATAATGAAATAAATGAAATTTGTTTATTTTATTTTTTTAATTATAAGGTGGGTTGACTCTTGACCTCAATCTTGACCATAAGGTCAAAGATGAGGTGGACGATGGAACGGTTAACCCAGAAAATGCCTATAAAGGCACTGGTACTCCCACGCACCGACGGAACACAGCAAGCTGTTTGACGTCGGACTTCGGTAAGAGGGTTTAATTTGAGTACAGAGTTATTGAAATCTGTTTTTTGCTCCTTTTTTCCTTATTATGTAGGTAACTATAATAATCAAGTATGTAGTAAACTTAGTAACCCTGGTATGTAAGTTCTCAAATGCCAAATGGCCTCTGACTAGGTTAAACGACTGTAGTCAATTAAAAACAGCTGGGACCGACGGCTTATCGTGCCCTACGAAGCACGAAAACCCTCGTAGATAGATAAAAACTTAATTCACTGCTATTACAAAAACTTTTTATGATAATCTTATAACGATAAGTAAAACTACAATTAAATTGCCACTGTGCTAACACATCACGTTCATTTTTTCCTACCGATGACGTGAGTTACAATCAAAATCACTGCTTGTGACACTGTTCCTTTTCTAGAAACGTTCAGGTAACTGAATGTGTATCCATAATCAAATCTGGTCAGGTTAAAGTGCTATTGACTCTTTTTAGATTCAAGATACGGCCGACCTGGTACAGGATTTGGAAGACCAGATAAAGTCCGACCCGCTAGCTGTTAGACCACCGACGCTCTTAATCATAATATACATGTTTTTTTTTTAATATCCAATAAATTCTTTGAATAAAGTGGTTCTGTTTCATGGAGAGAATCATCCCTATTTACCTTATACAACGTGTTAATGAAAAAGCGCAAAACCTCAGAAACCCCAACTTATTTTTATTATAAACTAGCATTCCGCCCGGGACTTCGTTCCCGTGGGTATTTGGGAAAATTATGTAGCCTATGTCCATCGGGGATAATGTAGCTTTCTAATGGTGAAAGATTTTTTCAAATCGGTCCAGTAGTTTTGGAGCCTATTCAATGCAAACAAACAAACAATCAAATCTTTCCTCTTTATAATGTTAGTCTAGAAGAATTATGTAATTGCTCTATAGCAATAAGGCCGCCGCATTGTACACTAGATGATGAACATTGTTTTATTGCTATGTTTTTTGTGTGCAATAAAGAGTATTGTATTGTATGTAAATTATTAAATTTGATTTTCGCGAATTATTTAAGAAGATATTAGCTTTTTTTGTTTTATTGTGTTTTTGCAAATTAAAAATTCTATGCTTTCACACACTGATTACAAGAATATATGTATGCACGTGTATGAGTTATTAGTAGCTAGCGTAGCTAGATAGTTCAATCGCCTCTGATAGAGTTATGTAATGAATAAACTCGGCGTAATTAAAATATTTTTTTGGTAAAAATTTAACGCCTATTTTTTATTAGTGGAATCGATTCTACAGTCTACTCTCGCTTCTGAACAATCTAATTTCATGTTTTGCGCTTTGTCATTAACACGTTGTAGAGTGAGGTGTTTTTTTCTTCGTTTTTCTTGTTCTTTAGTTATTTTTCAACACATTTGCTCATAAAGTGGGTCTTATGTCATTGTTTTAAGGTTCATAATGATATGTATTACCCAGCCCGTGAGTAATAAAAATAAAGCACTAGTACGTAATGGTTTTTTTCTTCTAAATTTCAGCAAAGAGTTCAGATCTTATTTTATATTTAAAATTAAGTGTAAATATTAAACTATTTGTAAATAAAAATATGATTCCACTAAATCATATAAATTTAACAGAAAATTATCATTTATTAATGCTAAAACGTGAAAATATATAGTTGAGTATTTTTTTATTATTTGGCTGTATGGCATACTTATCAATGTGAATCTAATTTTGCAAACGAAAAAAGAAAAAAATAAGCGCGCCTCTTTTCAGATGTTTTCACTTGGTTTTCACAAATGGCATTTGTATTCCTCAGATGGTTATTATTGTCAGAAATACAACACAAAAAATTTCTTCTTCAAGTGCAGAACAGGAAACCTACATGGGTACACCGCCAGAAATACTTTCCGAGACGCAACACGCAAGTGATAGCTTGTTGCCATCAATATCAAAGGAAAGTTTTTATTTCTTTCTTTCCTCGCAAATGTGTTGAAAAACGTCGTATGACACGCGTGCGCATTGGATATTACATTCTCGGCTAAACTCGCCTCTAATGTAATATCCAACTTAGCACACTTGTAGCATAATGTACTATTACAACAGTCTATAATAAATAAAAAACACAAACTCATTACAGTCCAGAAACAGCGACTATTCAAACTAATAAAATACCCATCGAAAATAAATTGCAATGAAAGTTGAAACCAAATCCTTCGCCAATCAGATATCCCGCCAAGACAATAACTACGTCACAATGACGTCACGAACAGGCCTGCAGTGCTACAGGAAGGAGTGGGGAGGGGGTTGATGTGCTCTATGATGTCATTTACAAGTACCACGGATTGAATTGTAAGTGATATCTCATTAATTCATTCACGGACGACTAAATTCACTCCTTCTATGTTGGTCTGGCAGTAAAAGAAAGCTGCCAACTTTTCCCAGGCACTTTTTATATGAGATTTTACAAGAATTAGATTTTTCAACAGTAATGAGTGAATTTAAATGCTCTAGTGATGATAGTCCAGTTGGTAATGAACCAGACATGTAACAGAAACGCTACGGGTTCAAATCCTGATGCGGGCCTGTACCACTAAATTCATGGGATTTAGTTTTGGATTTTTCATTAATTATCACTTGCACAGCGGTAAAAGAAAACATCGTGATAAAACATGTCTAAGAAAATTCGTCGTCTGTTAGTCCACCAACCCGCATAGGGTCAACGTGATGGACTATGACATAAATCCCCGTAGTGCTTAGAAGGGAAGACTATGTCCCTTGGTAGGGGCCTACATAGGCTGAAAAAAAATCATTTATCAGGTCTATAATATCAATTGAACTCAAATCACGTCGCGCAACAAAAAAATCTATACATAATACAATCCCCACCAAACAAAGGCCACCTGATCTGCCTGCGCCCTCCCCCTACATCTGGGTGGTCCCTCCCACCCCCCACTAGCCGGGAGGAGGGACGAACAATAAGTAACAGTTTAAGGGGATTAGTTGCGGCGATAAGAGGAGATCCTTTAAGAAGATTGCGACCCAACGCCTGTGGAGGGACGTAGGGTAGAGATATCGCAGTGTTTTCACTTCTTCTCGACGACATTTTGGTATGAGTAAGTACATTTTGTTTTTAATTGTTTCTTTTTGTTTGTATGTTATTTTTAACCATGTGTTAGGCGTGGAAGCAATAAATTATTTCTATTCTATTCTATTTTTAAGCAAGCCCACTTTAGTAGGTAGCAAGGTTAACGACTTTTCTGCATCTCACTGATCGGAGGAGCCTCCATGTTTCAGTAAAATTTGGACACTATTAACCTTTTCACCGCTAAAGTCTGATATATCACACGTTTAAGTTTCGTGCCATCGCCGCCAAAGTCTGATATATCAGACAAATATTTTTTACCAATTTGACTGTATTTTTTCTAATTATTAATGTCGTGGCGTGTGGTGAACGTTTTTGATGAATACCCTTGGCGCTAAAAAGGTTAAATGTTGTAAAACCTCATCAAAAACCGAATCAAAACAAATACTACTACTGCTTATTTACTTAGTTTAGGTATCACAATTAGTGTACTGATCTACTAACCATGTTGAATGAAACCCGTAAATTTCTATGTAGCATTTTATATATTGCATTTTTTTTTTCATTTTACTGCATTTAGCATATAGGCTTAAGTTTTACGCAAATACATAAATATCTTATCTTGTATAAAGATTCGATTAGGTACCTACATCATAAACAATATTAAGTTATACAAAATGGCGGCAAAATAAGCAACACGCTCTTCACTCAGGTTATAAAAAATATTGGCAAATGAGAGGGGCATACTAAATTGTATCGCATCTCTACTATAGTACATTATGCTACAAGTGTGCTAAGTTGGATATTACATTAGAGGCAAGTTTGGAGCCCGAGCCGAAGGCGAGGGCTCAACGGAGCCGAGAATGTAATATCCAATGCACACGCGTGTCATACGATGTTTTTCAACACATTTGCGAGGAAAGAAAGAAATAAAAACCTTTCTTTGATATTGACGGCAACAAGCTATCACTTGCATGTTGCGCCTCGGAAAGTATTTCTGGCGGTGTACCCACGTAGGTTTCCTGTTCTGCACTTGAAGAATACATTTTTTGTGTTGTATTTCTGACAATAATAACAATCTGATGAATACAAATGCCGTTTGTGAAAACCAATTGAAAACATCTTAAAAGAGGCGCGATTATTTTTTCTTTTTTCGCTCGCAAAATAAGATTCACATTGACAAGTATGCCATACAGCCAAATAATAAAAAAATACTTAACTATATATTTTCACGTTTTAGCATAAATAAATGATAATTTTCTGTTAAATTTTAATGATTTAGTAAATATTAAACTATTTTATGTACAAATAGTTTAATATTTACACTCAATTTTAAATATAAAATAAGGTCGGATCTCTTTGCTGAAATTTAGAGAAAAAAAACCATTACGTACTAGTGCTTTATTTTTATTACTCACGGGCTGGGTAATACATATCATTATGAACCTTAAATCAATGAAATAAGACCCACTTTATGAGCAAATGTGTTGAAAAAAATATTATTATTCCTAATGTGTATGTTTATAAGGAAGTAAGTCCCTTTTTCTACATTAAATATTTTTACAAGAGCAATTTTCTAGTCTCCAAATCAGCGGCCAAAGAAGTTCAGTATCTGCAGATATTGCTGCTCTACGTCGAGCTGGCTGGAACTAAACCATGAAGAGGAATTACTAAGCTGGAACGTCGCGACTCTATGGTGGAAACCTCTTATTACGAAGAGTTAACACTTTATAACAGTCATGAAATAAAAATATGTTTTTTTTTTTTACGGCGTTTTTTTTTGTTTGGTCGAGTGGCAGTGGCGCTTGGTCCTGGGTTCAATTCCCAGTCGGAGCAAATATTTGTGTAAAAAGCAGGGCCCCAATTCTATAACTGAATTTGTGTGTCGGTGGGATGGAGGTCATTTTATCTGTTCGAAGGCGAAATTGAGAGCTATTTAATTTTTTTTTTCGAAATTGAGAACTATTAATTTAAGCACCAAAAGGACTTGCTTTCAGCATTAGCCCGCTAAAAGTTAACTGGCGCTGTCTTTCAACCAATTTCAATAACAAAACATGTTAAAATCACTGGTATAGTGAGTAAGATTAACCCCTAGAACTAAACTAATTCCCCCCTCCACCCCCCAAGCAGTAATCCCTTAATTTGGTAATTGTTGACACTGCGCTTCATATTTTTTAATATCGCCACGAGGACCCGATGTGAGCCGCGAGCGCCGAAATGCGCCGAATTTCCCCAAATTAATCTGTCTTCAAACACTTGAGTTCTTTGTGCTGATATCGAGGAGCAAATTTAATCTTCCTCCCCCTCGCTCGCCCTTCGTCGGGGGGGGGGAAGCATATTCAGAAAAAAGCGATCGATTGTTATGAGCTTGACCAGTGGCGATTGGAAACTTCTAATCCTATCATTCTTTACCTATTGTTCTTCTCAATTGTAATTATCATCAGCCTATTTACGTCCCCACCAAGGCACGAGCCTCCCTTTGATACAGTGAAGATAGTTTTTTGTATGCAGTATTTTAAACAGGCAAAATTTAAAGTCTTTCATAAAAACAGTTATTTTTTATTTGATTTTTTATTTAAATGAAAAAATTTAATGGATGGATGGATGGAGAGTGTATTAAGTATGTTTGTATTTCTAAACCAGATACAAATAAACAGATTTTTATGACCAAGTTGCCACACACTTGACTATTCCTACACGATAAGAAGAAGATGACCGAGACCTTTTCTGAACAGATTTAATTATTAGATGTTACTTTTTTTACATACATACATACACACGCTCACGCCCATAATCCCTAACGGGGTAGGTAGAGCATCAACGGGTCCAAAACCACTAGATGCCACGTTTGACACAAATTGTGAGGGTTATCAGATGGAAGAAGTTGTATAATGGTGAGAGGTGGTCAGTCTTTCCCCATTATATGGAAAAAACCCTTGCTCGTAGGAACCCAAGTAGCAATTGCGGATAGCGGTTAAATCATAAATGTCTATAGTATGTATAAAGTTGGGTTTCACCAAATCAAAAATGATTTAACAAGTTCGTTTATTTCTTTCAGAAAAAAAAGTATTAACCAACTACTCTAGTAAATTCTGAGTTCTCAAATGCAAGTTTAGTATTACAAAAACCATTTAGTATAAGTTTGTCTACAAGTTAAGTGTAGGTATCTTAATTTTACTTAACTATTATTGTTTTCAAATCCGCTTCAGTCACCTATGAATAAAGAAGAAAAACTACAGAATTAAGAAGACGACTACAGTCTTACTTCAGAAAATATAAATTTAGTTATACTTATTTTACTTAACTTGCCTTTTTTTTAAAGCCCACTTCAGTCACATCCAAATTAAGAAGAATGACTACAGTAAATCTAACTACTACATTGTCCTAAGTTGTACTTCGTCAATTCAAAATCAAGGGTAAGGTTTCCGAAAAAGGAATTTAGTAATTCTAATTTTCCGTTGCTCAGTCCTAACTTGCCTACCAAAATCAATAACGTTTGAAGTCTTACTTAAATAATTAAAACTAGTTTTAACGCCATTTTGAATCAGGTGTAGAAAAACAAGAATAATTTTACAGATTTTATTTCTATTTTTTTTCTACTTGTAACAGCCCAGATTTGCATAAAATTAATAATACCTAAAAGAAAAAAAAAAACAATTATTCCAAGTTTATGATATTAATATAAAAATAAACATACGTAATTTATTACTTCAAGCTATTTTTTAATAGAAACCAAAGTAATTTCCAAGACCCGTGTATTTTATGACATTATTTATGAATTTCTTTCGAGAAATTAACGTGCGTTTTAAATTTTCATCTGAAATTACACCTAATCATACGTTTTTCCGTTCTATAATTCTGAAAGCCACGCCATTTTAAAAATAATAAATTCTTGATAAGTTTTCTTGAACACTTATAGCGGGTTCCATTATTTTATCTAAAAAACATCTATCAAAAGCTAATGATGAATTATCTTTTATTTGATTAGGCAATAATTGAATTTGCAGAATATCACTAGTTTTAAACATATCTGATTGATAGTTTAAACTAAGCGTTGTAGATATTATCTTCAAAACCATTTCTTGGTATTAAATCAATCTGAAGTATATCTTTGACATAGTATTTGTGAAGTATCGGATGCAATTGCACATGCACTCTCTTAACTAACGCTAAAGTTTATCTATATGAAGTCCCTCCTACTGTAAGGGTGTGCCCACTTTTGCTTCACATTGTCTTGGAGGCTATTTACAGGAGTTCCTGAGGGACATAATAGTTTTAGCCAAGTCTTCGAATTGAATTAGTGATTTTGCCTTCAAGATAACTACACTACCTAGTTAAAGAAACGCATTGCTACTTTGGTAGCTGGCACATTCTAAGTTTTTCTTTCACTCCCATTCCAGCATGGTAGACTTTTTTTTTTAAAGACGAACAAAATAAATGTTTTGTCTTCATCTTGTTCTTTTTCAAATCCCGATTCATTTTTTATTTATTCTAAACTTTACATTAAAATATCCACAGTCGACTAATCTGTACGCTACATTGTTGAACTAACAAAATAAGTCGTCGAAATGAATGATATCTCGCTGCGGGCGCTCCTACGCTTAGGGGGGTGGCAGGGATGTAATAACATTTGTGGGTTCTGATCTTTGAGGTATATTACGTTTAAATAACTAAAGCGGTCCGGGTAGGGTGTTTTTTTGTTTAAACATAAATCGAGACGCAGTGATGCAGTCAGGTTGTTGTGCCTAGAAATGAACTGTAGAAATGAAGCTCTGTATGACTGATCCCCGTTTTGCTAGAGTATTAAATTTCACCTAATTTCTTTTTAGGGTTCCCTACCCGAAGAGAAAAAATGGGACCCTATTACTAAGGCTCTTCTGTCCGTCCGTCCGTCCGTCTGCCACCAGGCGGTATCTCATGAACCGTGATAGTTAGACAGTTTGAATTTTCGCAGATGATGTATTTCTATGTGCCCTATAATAACCAATACTTAAAACCAGAATATAATAAATGTTTAAGGGAGCTCCCATACAAAAAACGATTTTTTTGCTCGTTTTTATAGAAAGTCTGCCCGAGGCTGTATCTCATGAACCTAGTTTCATTAAACAGTTTAAGTCTTATTTGGTTGATGAACAAAAATCCGGCATCCCTGACAGATATAGAGTCAATCTTTTCAAGACTTAAAGTCCGTTTCCATTTATTTTCTTATTTATTATCTTTCTCAAAAACTCTATAAACTAGTTGACCCATGACAATTATATGTATATAATTATGCTTTCTATATAAGTTTATATAAAATTAATATGTACAACATTTACAGTTTTATTTAATTTTTTGCATTTCACAGGAACTGCACAACACACATCACTCACGGACTTACACAAATTTCATACATCCATCACTTCTTCATATTTTTATTTTCATTAAATCTCGTACTCGCCCCTCAGGTTATAACTGAAAATCAGTGTTTGATCGCACTGAGTTATAACCTTTTGACTCACTGCGGCATGCACATAGTGATCCGCAACCTAGATTAAGACACATTATGTTAAATAGGTTTAGTACATTTTGATTTTGTTATTTTTATTTATTTTATTTTTTTTGTTTGCATGTTATTTGTAACTATGTGTATGGTGTGGAGACAATAAATTATTTCTATTCTATTCTATTCTTTTCATGAACCGTAATAGTTAGACAGTTTAAATTTTCACAGATATTTCGGTTCCTGTTATATCAACAAATACTACAAAGTAAAATAAAATAAATATTTAAAGGGCTCCATACAAAAAACGTGATTTTTTTGCCCATTTTTATAGATAAGTCTGTCCGAGGCTGTATTTCATGAACCGTGATAGTTAGATAGTTGAAATTTTCACAGATGATGTATTTTGGTTGCTGATATATCAAAAAATACTAAAAAGTAGAATAAATTAAATATTTAAGGGGGCTCCCATACAACAAACGTGGATTTTTTGCCGTTTTTATAGAAATAATAGTTTTTATAGAGTCCGACTCGCATTTGGCCGGTTTTATAGGTAATGGTACAGAACCATTTGTGCGCGAGTCCGACTCGCACTTGCCCGTTTTATTAGTTTTTCCCTTCACACAAGTTAAGCTTATCAAATGGTGTTGTTTTACAGACAGCAGCATGTCAAGTTACCCATTTGCACTACGAAAGTCGTCGCTATTACGAGCGAGATAAGGACGAGGTCAAGGTCAACATGTATAGCCTGATGTGCTGCCGTGTGTACAATAGATTTCCTCATACAACTTACGCATAACAATTCTTAACGTTTTCTTTTTTTTGTAGATTAAAAATCTTAACTTTAGTCTTTAAAACCGGTTTTCAAAGAATCAGTTAAAAAATTCGTTCGATTAAAAATTGATATTTTATATTTAGCCATAACTTTCCAAAAAACTATAAAATATTTTTGCATCGACACTTTCAGACAGAAAGAGCGGAAAATAACGGACAAAAACATTTTCTAGCATAAAAGTAATAATTAGTTTTTATTTATTCATTTATTTTTATTATTTGTAGTAAACGTTGGTATCTCACCTTACATTAATAATCCAATAGCCCTCTGATTGAACCACAAACAAACTCAATAATATTTATAATTTGCATATTTGCACACATTATCTCAAATCAGTGAACAGTTGGACTGCACCGCGTGAGAAATGAGTGAGTAATGTGTGAGAAAGCGGTGAGAAACTTACAGTCAGAGTCAACACGTTAACTACTCGATTTAACTCTTTATGTTGATTATTTGGTGTTCACTGAACTTTGATTAAGAAAATTACTTATTTTGTTTTTGTATTAAATATTAAATTAAGGATAGTATTGAATTTAATTTGACGTGTTATTTTCCCTCACTAAGCACATTACGTCGTGCATGTAGGAATGAGAATTTTAGAATAGAATAGAATAGAAAGAACTTGACTTGAAGGCACGATAGCTCAGTTGGTGAGAGCAGAGATCTAATCTTGGGGTCGAGGGTTGAAGTCCCATTCGCGCCAAACATTTTGCTTTCCCTAGAAATTATTTTAATCTATACCTACATATAATAAATCTGTAACCGACTCGAGTCTGTACATTGATTATTTTTTGGAAATTCTTTTTCCAGGGGGCTTTACTATCGAAACAGACACCAAATCAACATTTATTTTTATTTTTGTCTGTCTGTCTTTCCGAACGCACATCACGCAAAAACTGCAGGACATATTTGAATGAATCCTCCTGATAATGTAGTCTGAGGTCCGAAATAACATCAAACATAAAATATTTTTCAAAATTCTACCCCCAAGGGGGCAAAAAGGAGGTCAAAGTTTGTATGGAACTACGTGATTCCTTGGTCCAATCTCTTTCAAATCTTGCATGGATAATCTTTGAAGGAATTGATGGAAACCCACATACTTATTTAATTGAAATTCATCCCCTAATTGTGTTAGTAAGGGTTAAAAAGTTAGTTTGGGGTGAATTTATTTTCTATAAATAAAGGAAAGTAGACCCTATTTGTATAACAAGAAGTTTTCATATCCCTTACGCTCAAATTTTGACATGTGTCCTTTTCGCAATTTTGGCCGATAAGTCATCTTCAATCAATGCCGGCAAAGGAAATTCAAACTTATATTCTTTATATAAGGTCATAATAATGTTTTATGTAAGCTAAAGGTCCGAGAAGCTATCTAGGATAAAGTTCTTCACGCTATAGTCCAACTTTCAAGTCCAGCTTCCATTAAAATCCAATAGATAAGTATAAAGATCCAGATGTATTTAATAAACAGTTTCACATGAAATGCCTTGATATTTTGTTCAATAAGGTAAAAAAACAGTATGTTATTAATTTTATATTATATAAATACAAAAAATATTCATATTTAAATATTTATCAAAATATCTTTTCAGATCTTGCAAACGGATAAGTAAATAAATTTGCTACAATTTGATTTTCGTGTAGTATTAAGAAGGTATGCAAAACATTTAATATTATGTCTTCATAACAATATTCGTTAATCGAAGTTTACGACAAATACGGAAAGCGATGGCGTGGTTCTATTACGAACCAACCCTCACGGCATAGTATAACAAATTACACCTTAAGTTATAAAATATATTTATTCACCTTCACGAATGCTTCTGTTCCAGATTTTCTGAATAATATTGCAAAAATGGATAAACAGTTCCACACTAAACGCCATGATATTCTTTACAAAAGTAAAATAAACAGTATGTCATTAATTTGATGCTATATAAATTTAAAAAAATATTCATACTTATGAAAATATCTTTTCAGATCATGGAAAAGGATTCTGAATTCTTGGAAACGGATAAATAAGTTATCTACAATTTGTTTTTCGTGTGGTATTTAAGAAGAGGTAAGACAAATAATTTATTAACAACAGAGTACGTCAAGTTCGACTATCCCGGATTGGTGTCATATAGACAATTGCTTTTCAATAATACGTAATCATAATATTACAAAATCCATGAAATAGCACTTAATTATTTCATTAAATCATTTCATAATTGACCAGATGTTTTTTTTCCAATTTACGCATTTTCAAAAAACCTACCTATCGTTTATTTAGTAGTTTAAATTCATACAGATTTGGTTAACAATTAAGTGTTGGTTGTTAGTTTTTCGCCCACGGTGTTTGTAATTAAATTAAATCAGTTTTGCGCACGTGTACGAAGTCGCGGTTATAGCTAGTTTAGAATAATTTAGGAATGTACAAAGGCCAGCGCATCAGGTTACTCCATTTTCAATGCAAAACTCTTATCACAACAGCTCAAAGTGCGGATTGCGGCCGTCCGTACCTTATGGTTCCTGGTCCCTCCGTCCGTACCTCATGCTTCCTTGGGGAAAGTTATTCAGTTTCATGAGTAGAATCTCCACTTAAAGATTCGCTAACTAATTTAAAGACCCCTATTTAAGCTCACATCGTTTTCCCATTGGGGTAGGCAGAGACCACTTGCTACGATTCAAATACGTCATAATCTCCAAGAAACGAAGTTGCGTTCGGAAAGATAGCTCAAACCTTTCCGAATCAAATCCACGCGTCATTTGATATCAACCAATTTATTACACCAACATGAAATTGATTACACCATGAGATTGTACGCAAGTGTTTTAATATTACCACCCTTATACCACCATTATATCGCTATTATGGCATTATGTAGTGATAATGAGGAGATATAAATGTAGGGTGGCCATTTATTTGATTATTTATACCTTTTTCGATAAATTGGGACTGAATACTTTTACTAGAAAACGATATTTCAAATTCAAATTCAAAATATATTTATTTCGTAGAATATTTAGGATGTTACTTAGAATATATCAAAATTATATAAAATACATACAAACATACATTAAAAGATTTAAATATAAACATACATATTCGTTCTTTTGACCCTATTGACTCTACGCTTATTCGCAAAGGTGCAGTTTTCCCCAGAGAAGAATAGGCAAGAAACTCCGAGGATGCTGGTTTTAATCGCATTACAAATTGTCTTATTTTCTAACTGTAAGCTGTCAACTCTTCCCAGACCTACTGTAGAAGCTAGTAAGTGGGACGCGAGAGGGTTTTGCTGTTTCGTGAGCGAAAGACTGACACAATACAATACAATACAATACAATATACTTTATTGCACAGTTTGAAAATAAATACAATGATGAGACAATTACAAGTAACTTTACAAAAGGTACAATATAGACCTATAACCACAATACTCATTCCTTCAGAATGAGTGTCAAAAGTGGTATCAATTGATAAACAAACCGTTTGATGTTCTGCCTTCTCTGACAGGAATAACAGGTGGGAGTGTGTTAGGCGGGAGTTTGCGACGTTATCAATTTTTCCCTGTATTTGTTTCTGTTTCTGTTCATTTTCGAAAAACGAGAGGTCCACAAACGCGCATTGGGCCAGCGTGGTGGACTATGGCCTAAATCCCCTTCTTGTTTCGAAGGGAGGCCCGTGCCCGTGGGGACGTATATGGGCTGGTAAAACAAAATAAAAATTGTTTCTTAATACCTATATTAATATATTATCTATATAAATATACACATTAGAATATTTAACTACCGAACATAAACATTATCTCTACATAATAAGCTGTATGTGCATACATATTTAGAGACAAAGTCTAGTTTTTTAATCACTTCGTAACTGTTTTCATTTTGACTTCATCTTGTTTTGTGTGCCACATGAATAAATGGGAGATATAGAACGTGTATTAGGGAGCTAAATTAGCTAATTTTTCTTTCCCCTTTTATCTATCTGATATCCAGACGCATTGCAGGGTACCACCCATACCTTATCAAGATCTTTCATCGAGTCTCTCCTTTTTGGAATTCTTTGCCTACATTTTGTATTTCTGAATTCAATTATTCAAACAAGAGTTTGGATGTTAAAGATAAAATCCAAAAACTTAATTTATTACACCTTTGTACATATTTGATTGTTTGTTTGCATTGAATAGGCTCCGAAACTACTGGACCGATTTGAAAAATTCTTTCACCGTTAGGAAGCTGCATTATCCCCGATGGATATAGGCTACATAATTTTCCCGAATTCCCACGGAAACGAAGTCCCGGGTGGAATGCCAGTCATTAATCATGTTACACTTCTAAATGTAATGCATTCTATTCTGTACTTATTTAACCACTATATTATTTTGCTTCTCTTTGGTTTTGGGTTATTCCATAGAAGAAGTAATCTACCCTACAGACGAAGTTTTGTAACATACATTCGCTCACGCCTATATAATCCCTATCGTGGTAGGCAGAGCGTCAGTGGTCATAAAACCACATGATGCCACGTTTGACATAAGTTCAGAGGGTTATAAAATTAAATATGATGTAAGGGGTCGTCAGCCTTTCGCCCACAATACAGCAAAACCCTCGCGTCCCACTTACTGGCTTTTATAGTATGCCTGGGAAGAGTAGGCAGCTGACACATTTTATGTTTTTCTTTAGCTCTCAGTCTAGCATGGAAGGCATAAAATCTTTATCTAAATCTGTTACTGTTATTTTGGTCACCCTACCACCGTCACCTGTGACGCGCTCTGACACTTCACATGAATGATTACATTACACTGCCACAATTATACCCTTATCTAATACAATATTCTGATATTAACAGCATTTATCACCCCTGGATTTATTATCTCTAGTGCTAAGAACATTATTAACTGTATTTTATGGGTGTTATCTTTATTTGCTGCATTTGAAAAGTTAACAGATATAAATGTGATGCAAATTGTGTTTCCATCGTCAGCGTGGGGTCCCACCCCATCTATTCTGTAAGTACTCCTTCTTCTTCTTATCGTGTAGGTATAGTCAAGTGTGTGACAAACTTGGCTAACCCTGGTGTCAGAGTTTTCAAACCGCACAATGGTCTCTGACTTGGTTTTAACGACTGTAGTCAATCGACGACAGCCTATAGGTCGGTCTATCGCTTAACGTGCACTCCAAAGCAAGGAAAAGCTCGTAATAAATTTCCACTTTGGTCACCCATCAGGTTCCCTGCCTGTTTGTACGTTGCTTAACTGATCGGCTGAGATAAGTGAGCGCCACTAGGCTACTAGCGCTTCAAAAGTTAACAGATAGAAATGTGATGGAAATTGTGAGTTTTTATTTTTTATTATGAGATGGGTTAACTCTTGATCCTAATCTTGACCAAGGTCATAGATAAGTTCGACGATGGAGCGAGTTAACCTAGAAAACGCCTATAAAGGCATTGGTACTCCCACGCACCGACGGAACACAGCAAGCTGTTTGGCGTCGGACTTCGGTAGGAGGGTGGTCGCGAACCAGACGGCCCTTTACAGAGCCTACCACATCGCATGAGACCATAGGACGACACCTCAGATTCAGACAAAAATGAAGTGTCGTTGCCTGGGATGGATCACTAGGAGGCAGGTCTCATTTGTGTTTCCTTAGTCGCCTCTTACGACACCCACGGAAAGAGATGGGGTGGTGTTATTCTTAACCGATCACCACACGGCACAAAATCTCATCTATTCTGTGAGTACTCCTTATCCTGTGGGTCTAATGCGGCGAATTTCACTACTTTTACGCTGGAGCTGCACTGGGAGTGAAAGAAAACTTAGAATGTGCCAGCTGCCTACTCTTTCCAGGCATACTGAATAAGTCAGTAAGTGGGACGCGAGGGTTTTGCTCCATTATGGGCGAAAGGCTGATGTTTCTTCTAATAGCTTTTAGAATTTATGTCAAATGTGGCATCAAGTGATGGTTCTAGAATCACTGATCCAGTGGATCAAGTGGTTCTGCCTACCCTGATAGGGATTATAGGCGTGGCGATTCTGTAATTTGACTAATTCTGTAAGCGTACGACCGATGTTTCAAAGCATCGGATGTCAGTGCATCTCTCTCTCTTGCGCTACACATATATGACAGTGACAGGTAGTGACAATTATCGATCGTGGACAGTTTCAGTTTCTTTATTGGTAATAGGAAATATTACAGGTCAGATTCTTAATTAATATAAGTATGTAACTCGTATAAAGCTATCATAAATCAAAATAAAAGAACAATTCATGAGGCGTCTTCGGCCAAAAAGTCTTTGAAGCTATAAAATTGCTTATCAAAAAGCCAATTTTTTAATTTAAATTTAAAAGCGTTGGTGGACGCTTCATCTTTCACAAAGTAAGGGAGGCGGTTATACACTGACGGGCCCAGTACATACGCGGACTGTTTCGATTTAGTCAGTTTATGAAACAAAGTGACGAGTTTGTCTTTGTCCTTATTGCTACGCAAATTGTAACGTAGGTTAATGCGGCCTACCCCGACTAACAGAACAGGCCTTCTTGGCACCTGTTACAGATGATATTGACTTTTATTTTTAACCCCATCAAAGACGTGTATCTGTGGCATCCCAGCTCTTAAACGAATGGATCGATTTCGATGCGATTTGTTTTTGTTTGAAAGCTAACGTGATCAAGATGGGTCTTTGCTTTATTTGATCAAAATCGGTTCAGCCGTTTAAACGTCATACGCAATAAATGTTGGGGGTTTTAAAGTTATGTAGATTGCTGCGTATGGTACGAGTATACTCGTACATCTCTTCCAACCTTCTAAAAATTCCTGTTTAATTGGGTTAGGTTAAATTAATTAGGTTGTATTAACGAACGATAATGAATTACGCCGGTTAATATGGGCTTAAAGATAAATATAATATATTGACACTAACAGTAAGGAAAAAATTATAACAATCAATCCGTCAATCTGATAGAAAAAGAAACAAAAAACAAACACTAGAATTTAGAAAAGTACATAGGTCCGAAAAGGTAACACGATGTATGAAGCTGACAGTAGGCTCATTCTATTTTTTTTTACCCCTCACTAGCGTCGAAGAAAAACTTAATCATTTTAGGGAAAGAAAAATGGTTTGGCGCGAATTGGACTTGAACCCACGACGACCCAAGGATTAGAATTCTTAGTATTTTTTCTTTCCCTTAACTTATACCTATTTGTGAAAACCCCTCACGCGGGTAAGCGTTTAAAAAATACTAAAATACTTTACTGCTCTAAAACACTTTCTGTGTAAAAAAAAAGGGGTATTAGGGTGTGTTAGTGTCAAATATCACTTTTTAACGCAAACGGAGAAGAAAAATGATTACCTAGCAGAAGTATATATGTCAGTCAAATCTTCACGAGCAATATAATCAAAGATTTAATTAATCAAATGATTAATAAAACAATAATTCGCAACGTGTCGTGCATTCACTAGGTACTAATTGATTCGGCACATTGTCCACTGAATGGATGTGAGTGAAATAGCCCACCAAACATGGGACTACGCTACCACCCGGGAACAATGGAGTCAGTCGTGTGTTTGTTTGTTTGTTCACCGAGTTGACTCCCTAGTTCCCACGCGTGCGCTTATTCTTCTCCGTTATTCAAGTTAAACCTTCGCGTGCTTTTTGAACACATGGTGTACGAGATTTGTATCGCACGCGGCGTAAACAAATTAATATTTACCTTTATTAAAATTTTATTAAAATCTACGTTATATGACAAACGCGGCGTCTTATTGTGTTTTATTAGGTCCGTGTACCTATTACAGAACGCGACTCAGACTCTGATCTATGCTTGAGTAGTAGTCGTCTTTGTCTTTTTAATCGTGAGTTTCTCTCATCTATATTTAAATCTAGATCAAGACTTGAGTCTCCGTCTGTAATCGGGCCTTAGTCACCTTTCTTAGACCCACGGAAAGAGATGGGGTAGTGTTAGTTTCAACCGGTGATTCGAGGATCTAGACAATAATAATAATAATAAATCTTTATTGTAACTTAAAACATTGATAAGGAGACAAGAAGCCCTGCAGCCTGTGCTAGCTTTGAGTAAAGCTGAGTTACAGACTGCAGTAACTTCCTCAGTGAAAAACAATGGCAAACAATAAAAACTAATTAAAAACAAAGTTAAGGTAAGAAGACTGAAACCGTAGTAGACAGATACAAATATTGTAACACGTCTCTTGTCTTCTACCCCTGAACAAAATTAAAACTACATACTAAACAGCATGTGTGTGTGTTTTTGTGTGTGTGCGTGCGTGTGTGTGTGTGTGTGCGCGCTTATGTGTGTGTGCGTGAATTTTTGTCACATTGGTTTTAAATAATTGTGTCAAAAAGCTTTTCTATAGTGTCATAGTTTTTTTATCCAACCAATCTTTCACCTTCTTCTTAAATTCAATTCTATTACTATCTCTTATCACTAGCTCTTTGTTGATTTTATTGTATAGATTAGGTGCATTGTAGTTATAGTGTCTTTTTGCAAATTCACTTTTACAAAATGGCTTAGGAACACTGTCAACCCTTTTTTGGGTTGACAGTTTCATGATACTAGTTCATCAACCATTTCACGTGTAAACTTTAAGTTTCACAATGCATGCATCGTAAAACTTGACATTTACACGTGAAATTGTTCATGAAACTAATTTCGTAATGTAACCCCAGCTATAGGTATACGATAATGAATCTGCGACTACCATGCAGAAGGGAATGAAAGGCGGTCAACTCGGTAAAACAGTTTAATAGTACTCGCTGTCAGAGAGTTTGAGCGCGTAGAGGTGGAGCGCGCGGAACTCGCAGAACTGATTGGTGCACCAGCCGCTGCGGCCGTCGGTGCAGCGGCACGAGTCGCACTCGTCCATGTACTTCTCGCCAGGGATGCATTTGAAGAACGGGTTCTTTATCACTGGAAGCAAAACATTGTAAACTTAGCGCGGATATAACACTTTAAACTTTCCTGATTTCAAAGAAAACCAAAAAAAAAGAAATTCCAAAATTTAATTTTGAAAGTGAAATAGTCGCAAATCTAGTAAGTAATCAGTTGCACGGCTTAACATCTTTCAAAATGAAAGTTTCATATAATTAATATGACATACATGTCATATTTGTAATAGAGCTGAGCAATAAGCAAAATTTTAATTAATTTTGAATTATCTTTTTTTTGTTTTTTTTGAAACACCTTGTATATTATAGTTTTACCTTTGTTCCCGACGTTGCTGGAACAACAACAGTCTACCCGTGACCACGGCGCGTGAAACGTCGGGAACAAAGGTAAAACCATTTTGCGAATTTAGACCCGTTCCAGCATTAAATTAGCTTAGATAGATAGATAATACGTTTATTCAATGACCAGCAACTTTGACAAAAACAAACAACTTCACACAATACATAAATACTAACACAATAAAAGGTGAAGTAATGCAAAACGCAAGAATAGGAAGAGGTCCTGACTCAGCATAGGATAAGTTTTCCGCCTGTGGAATTATTTACTTGAAAATGTAGAAGCCAGCAGGGCAATCGCGCTAAAAAAAGTGGATTGAGTCGTTATTGAAACACACCTGGGGGGCTACTAGCTAAGCAAAGCTGATGCTGACTGAACGAATGGAATGATGAACATTGCTGGGTTTGGTTCATGTCATTAATTGAGGTCTCCTTATAAAGAAGCAATCGACAACGTTCCATTCGTTTACCCAGTATCAGCTTCGCTTAGGTGGTAGACCCCAGCTACGTTTCAATTGCGATTCAATCCACTTTTTTTAGCGCGATTGCCCTGCAGCGCATGAGGTTACTCCATTTTCGTTGCAAACCTGATGTGCGGCTATGCAGCATTTCAACACTGTATTAATAACAAAGTATAATAATTGAAATAGCACCAGGACTTATGTTGTACTACCTATACAGGGCTTTAGGTATCTCTCTTGCAATTCTCGGGTGGTAAATCAGTCCATGAAACTAAACAACTTTTCCCAAGGAATATAGGTTAAAATGTTGTTCAGTTTCATGGACTGATTTACTACCATAGAGGTTGCAAGAGAACCTGTATAAATAAATGACAGTCGGTTAGAAGTACGCAGGATGGCATATTGTTTGACATACGATAAGGTGGTGAAGAGATGATGACCAGATGGTAAAGAAATTATGATCAGGTGGTGAACAAATGATGACCAGGTAATAAAGAAATTATAATTAGGTGATGAACAGATGATGCACAGTACCAGTACAGCGCAGGCAGGGCGCGCTTCGCTCACACAGCGCGGTGACGGTGGGCTCGCAGTACACGCACGAGGGCATGGCGCGGCAGGCGCCAGAGTCCTGGCTCTCACACAGCAGGCAGTTCTTGCTGTCGGCTGCTAGCGTGTGGTCCGTCTCTTCCTTCCAGTACTGATGCGATGGCTTACCCTGAGTGAACTGGGATATCACGTACCTGAAGAAGAAGCATTGAATATAGTGATGACATCATAAACTAATAATATAAAGGTCATTGTCAAAGAGGCATTGACCAATTTTTCAGAAATATCAGTGTATGCACCTAAGTATTTAGTTTTTTCCTTTTTGTACATAATCTTGTATGTTTTGTATTCTGGCGTGCAAATTAATTATCCTCATCAAACTCAGCCCACATAAACCCACTGCTGGTTGTAGGCCTCTTCTCAATAGCGCCAATCGTCACGGTCCTGTGCTAACCTCATCCATAGAGGTCCCGATGTCCCATCGATCTGACGACATCGTCTGACCATCGGGCTGGTGGTCTGCCCACTGGCCACCATTCTGTGACTGCCTTGTTCCACCGTCCGTCGTCCCTTCTAGCCAAGCGAAGTGCAAATGAATTAAGTTATTTAATTGTATTAAATATTGTACTCACGCCTGCGAGCCGGGCCTGTACATAGCGGGCGACTCCTCCCCCCCTCCCCCCACTGAGGTCAGCTGCCCGTGCATCGGTGGGAGCGCCGGCTGACCATCTGATGCACCAAATCACACATAAATACACTATCACGAGAATATACTCAGTAAGGCTATGTAAGGATCCATAACGACAAACTTATTTCCCATTTTGTGCATGAAGAAAGAAGACTTATTTTCCATTTTTCAGGATATATTTAGTTATATATCATAGTTTTCCCGTCTCGGGAATCAAGTTTATAAACTATCAAAGCATGAAGAATAAGTCGGATTGAAAGACAAAAAAAATTCTTCGTTCCCATGGGAATTTGGGAAAATTATGTAGCCTTTGTTAATCAGGGATAATGTAGCCTCCTAATGGTGAAAGAATTTTTTGAAATCGGTCCAGTAGTTTTTAAGTTTATTCGTTACATACAAAAATTCAAATCTTTCCTCTTTATAATATTATAGTGTAGATTAGTGTAGACAGGCATAGAATTGAAAAAAAACAAAAGTAAATTGACAGTGACTGTCACCCAGTTGTAATAACGTCAATCAAATTTTTGAAAAATGGCGTCCACAATATCGTGATTTTGCCAATGTCTGAGTATTTTAATCGACACTAAAATATAGAACAGCGAAGTCGCCAATACAAAGTAGAGAAACCCTTTACGGGTTGTAGTACGTCAAAGTCTCGTCCGTTGACCAGCAGAGTGCACCGCTACTAGGTGAGGATGATGATTTTGAAGCATTTAAATTTGATGACCCCACACTCCCTGCAGAAACGTCTTTTAAAGTTGATTCCACATTGGCACTTGTACAGGTGCTGTCTTTTTTCAACCGACTTCAAAAAAGGAGGAGGTTCTCAATTCGACTGTATTTTTTTTTTTTGTGTATTTGTTACGCGATTACTCCGGCAACTGTTGTCCGATTTTCAAAATTCTTTATTTGTTCGAAAGAGTATACTCCTGAAGAGGTCCCATATAAATTTTATCGAAAATGATTCAGCGCTTTTAAAAAAAATCAACAAAAACAAAATATACTACAAACTAGAACATCGTCTAAATAAATGAATGACATTTCTGTTTGTAGTTATTTACTAATAGGCATTGTAGTCCGCAAAAAACTAGATATCTACTTTGTGCGAACTGTTGTTGGGATTGAAGTCGGTGACTCATACGTTTTTAACGTGGAAAATTATTGACTAACCTGAATACGCTGCGCTTGTGTCCAAACCAAATAAAATGTAGAGCGCTAAGATTTTGAAGTACATTTTCTGAAAGTGAACGGTAGCTCAGAGTATTAGACGCGACATATATCGCGGCGCTAGCACAACTGACCGATATCTAGCTACGGGCGCTAATTGATCGACCAATTACTCGAATTATAGTTAACAAGAGTGATTGGATAGTAGTTATAAAATAATGATTTTTAGGAGTATTTTTCTGACGAGCATATGACGCGACTTGTGAATGTAAAGGAAGCGACAAAGTTTTGTTTAGATCGTATTAGGGTCACTGGGACAAAGGTACCTATATGGGATTCCGTACATTGTGTGAATAAGCGCAACCTTTTTATAAAATTGTAAGATGTAATAAAAGCATCTTCGCCCTTGTGCTAGGTTGTGGTCAAGAGCAAACCCATTATAACATTAATAAATCTATACATATTATTATATTATAATATCTATACTAATATTATAAAGAGGAAAGATTTGATTGTTTGTTTGTTTGCATTGAATAGGCTCCGAAACTACTGGACCGATTTGAAAAATTATTTCACCATTAGAAAGCTACATTATCCCCGATGGACATATGCTATATTATATTTTCAAAAAATTAGGGATCCTTACTGAAACTCAAATAATGTAACCCAAGGTGTAAAAAAATTACCTAAAATATTCTTTACATTGCGTGCGCTGCGTAAACTATTGATGATAAAATAAAATAATGTACTACGACTTTGCAGAACACATAAATATTTACAAGAAGTGTCGCGACAGCATATGTCTAACCATTGTAGTTATGCCACAATATGTGTTCTTTTATTTTAAACATTAATTGAAATATCGCCCGCTATAAAATGCTCTTTATTTGTATCACAGTATTAATCCTTATCAAAATAAATTACTTCATATTCAAGACTGCTTCAATATCTTTATACAACTTTTTAAATTATGCAATTCGGACATTCCATTCAAAAGATATCACGAGTTTAAAAATATAAGTATTAGAAAAAAGTTTCGTGGTCGCCGCTCATCCTGCTCAGCTAGCTAGCTAGGCAGCACCTTATGCGATGTAGGCGTCACTGGGGTACGGGCCGTACGGGCGGGGAGTTAATGTCAAGAAATGAAAAAAAAAACAGAAAGTTTAATCAGAAAAAAATCAGAAGCGAGCGAAGCCGCGGGGAAAAGCTAGTAAGATTAATAAATCTATACTAATATTATAAAGAGGAAAGATTTGATTGATTGTTTGTTTGCATTGAATAGGCTCCGAAACTACTGGACCGATTTGAAAAATTCTTTCACCATTAGAATCCTACATTATCTGTGATGAACATAGGGGACATGATTTACCCGAATTCCCACGGGAACGAAGTCCCGAGCGGAATGCTAGTAAATAATAAAGTGGGATTTTTGTATTGATATTTTTAAGGTGTTGATTAGAAAAAATAAATGTGTTTAAAAACTTTCTTTTATATGAAAAGCAAAAGAGTCTAATTTTGAATTAAATTATTATTGTTAAAAAATGAAAGACTATCTTATTTTAATACAGAAGATAAATTTTAATAACGGGTTTACTCTTGACCGCAATCTATCTAGCTCAAGGGCAAATATAGTGTTCTAAAATAAATTCAAGTCTGTACGCGAACCATGTACAAATACACTTGTTCAAATTCAAATTTATTTATTGCGATGTTACAGGCCAGCGGGCAGACCACCAGCCCGATGGTCAAACGATTTCGTCGACGGGACCTCTATGGATGAGGTTAGCACAGGACCGTGACGATTGGCGCTACAGAGAAGAGGCCTACAACCATCAGTGGGCTGAGTATGATGATGATGATGATGTTACATAACAGGAAATTAATTTATGATTTTAGTTTTCTAATTATTTAGGATTCTATTAAAAAATAAAAAATAAACGAAATAAATGATAGATTTTAGTTAGTATTTATTAAAATAGTAAAAAAGCAAATATTCGAATGAAATTAAAATATCATTTTAATAATCAGTATCTAACAGTAGATTAAGCAACAAGGGGATAAAACAGTGTATTATGTCACGGGCAGCATATTGAATCCTGAGCGAAATGAAGGATTCTGTAGTTCATTCCCGAACGTAGTGAGGGAATTAAGATGTTAATTCCCGAGCGGAGCGAGGGAATTATATTAAGAATCCTGAATGAAGCGAAGGATTCAAGTCTGCCCAAGACTAAGACACTTTTATCCCCGAGAAGCTTACTCTACTTTATACACCTACTGTGAGGTTAAATAAAAAAGAAATCATAAATTCATCCCATCAATAATGTTTTGAGCCTCCGTTTCTATGTCAGAGTCGCTGGAATTACCTACATACTGGACTTTTTTTTTAGATTTATTAAAAAAGCTTACCAAACAATTTAGTAATTCGCGGTAAAAATCACAGATCCAAAATCACCGACGACGTTATCTTATAATATTTAGTTCCGTAGGCAAAGGAAAGTCAATAGCTAAGACATAACGCCAAGTTTTTATACTAAATATTTTTCATAAAAGTAAAATCTCTTTGATGTGTCAAATTTTATAGTTAAAATCTCCTTGGACCAAGGAAGTTAAGCCTTCAATAGCTTTGTTTTTTTTTCGAAATTATTTTGGATAGAAGTTTTTGTTGAAATTTTGGCGTTCCATATTTAAATGTCATTAATGCCCAAGGGAAGTTCCATACAATTTTATTTCCCTTAAGCTTTAATGGCTTACTTTTAAATATAGAATACTTGACGTATAATACGTGCTCCAGATGTAGGTGGTGTATAAAATTAATTATTAATTAATGGTATAAAAATGGCACATTAAATCATAAAACAAACGATAAAAAACTTAAAAAAAACACTAAAAGACACATTAAAAATCAAAAACTGTAATACATATACATACATTGTTGTTTCTCAGGGGTATAATATAGACCAAAATCCCAGGGCCGCCAGACCTTACTTATTTTCTCATTGACCAAAAGTGTAGGAAAGAGAGGTGCTAAATGTACTATTAACGTATTATGAATACCTGCTAACCTGGGCCAACGGCCAATTTTCAGCTATCAGGTTCTTAAGGTACTCCCAAAAATTTCTCACTTATCTTGAAGTCTGGGTGCCATAAAAAGTATTTTTATAAATTCCTTAATATCATATAAATAAAATCACGGTTCAGATTGTAGGTGTAATCGCATAATTTACTTGCGAGATGTAAAGCGTCTGGCAGAAATTGCAGCCAACGGAGAGTGTCAGGCGGTCAATAATCAATAAAAAATATATATTTTATTAATTTTATTCTACAATAAGACATCAGCACCCAGACTTCAAGACAAGTAAGTAATTTTTGAAAGTAACTTCAGAACCTGGTAGCTGAAAATTGGCCGTTGGCTTAGGCTAGCAGGTATTCGTATGTTAATAGTACATATTAGGTGATATTAGCAGTACTCTTTCCTACTCTTTTGGTTACTGAGAAAATAAGTAAGGTCTGGCGGCCCTGGGAGGTCTGGGGAAGGTACAGCTCAGCAAACTGAAACCCAAGTTCGAACCACCACCATTTTGAATGTTTATCCGGTGGAATTTTCTTTAGTAAAGTTGACTTTTTTGAAATGTTTTTAAATATTTTCTGCTTAAAATTTAAATTAATTATTTGAATACACATTATTTTGCGACGAAAAATAATCATAACAGCGTAAAAATGAAAACTAGCAAAGAACATCACAATATTAGTTAATAGCAATGAAGTACAGAAAATTATATTTTATATGAACTTTAAGAGTTAAAAGATCATAATACTAATGAAGTTATACCACCTAATGGCAACGAAAAGTTTTATGCTGTTTGAAAATAAGGTTTCTACGCAGGTACTTCGATGGATGTAACTTACAAAAACGTTATTCGTTCAGTCGACATCAGAAGTGACTACTGGATTGTAAAAAACCTAAAAATCTATTGTTCCACTTTTGTTTCACTTTTTGCAACAGTAACCAGGTTCTGATGCACTTGGAATAAGGCGCGTAGGTATGCAAGTACTGTGGGTGCCGTGGAGAGCGTGTCTTCAAGAAAACGTTCCTCTGCGTTACAGAATAGCGAGGTGTCAGTTACTTCGCGGGCTGCTCCGTCACTATCAAACAGAGCCATGGTACCTTCATCCTCCGCTCCAACATTAACATCCACCCCTTTATTACCCCCATTCACCACTTCATTGTCCAAATCCACCCCTCCATTTTTCGCTTCATCTTTGTTTCTCATCGCCCTCACTAAGCGGTACACGAACGAGGCGCTGTAAACCTTTCTGTACACTACCGGCTGCAGAACCCACCCGCATAAGATATTCAAATAGTTCAGCCACTGGATGCAGTGTTGAAATTCAATCAATGGCTCCAGCAACTTTACATCAAGTATCTTCTCTGCCTCCTTATCTTTTATTTCCTTTAAGTACTCACGTAGCTGTATCATGGCTCTCTCTTTATCAGCTTTAGTTATTTTGTTCTTGTCGAAATACGGTGAAAGAATAGTTTGTTTTAGGTCATTCGGTTTGAAGTCGTCAATATTATCATTAGTCCTATCGCCTACGACGCTTATTGTGACGTAAGACAGCAGTACACTGTAAACCTCGGCCGTTGTATCCTGTCGCTTGTTCATAGTGTAGTACACGAGGGCTAGCATCAGCAGTTGTTCGTTTTCCTCCAAAATATCTAACTGTCTTATATTGAATCCATTCAACTTTTCATGTAAAAAGTGCTGAAATAATCCGGGCGGCAAATTTTTCCATCCGTTTTCGAAAGGACTACTGATCGCTGTATATTTGGGCTTACTCACCGAATCAGTAACTGATATCGATGTTATATCGTTGTCGCTCGAATAATATTTTATTTCTTGATTTTCGAAGTTTGTCAGCAAGTTGTAAATGTATTTTATTATGTCCATAGACAGCAGTATTGTCCGTTCGATGTCAACGCCGGGTGCCAGTCTTGAATTCGCCAGGGTACCTCCACGCGCAAGGTTCACTAGCGGTATCGATATATGCTTCATCGCTATACCCTTCTCGAACCAGAAGGGATCTTTTTCCAGTAGTTCAACGTTACCCTTTTCTAGATACTCCGTGGGAAATCCTGGAACTTCTTGACGTCGTATAAGTTTTATCGCTTTTTTCTCCGCGATTTTAAACTTTTCCCAGTCTTCTGCGTTAATATGTTTGAAAATCTGTTGCAATATATTGTTTCTGTCGTTTTGCGCAAGCCAGTGGAGTATAGTGCCAAAATTTCTGTAATTAAACCTCATATCGTTGAAAAAACCTCGAAAGAAATCTCCTGGAAAATTCAGTTCATCAGTGAGAGCTGCGAAAATTGCGAGTTTTGCTTCCGTGATTCCATACTTGTGTAGGAAGGCGTCGAGAGTAAAGAGCCCGCAAACAATGGACTTTGTTTGCTCGTTGAAGTGAAGAGTGTTGTAGGGGATGTAGGGGATACCGGAGAAACAGTAAACTATATCGAAGCTGATAAGAGGGCAGGAGTGCTTCTGTGCAAAGGCAATGCACTCCATCTTTGCCTCAAACTCGCAAATTGAGTAACTGAACCCCAATTCATCCAGCACTTGTGTGAAGACATCCTTTATGAAAAGCGGAAGAACTTTCTTATCTCCCTCATAATGGTCTGTGGTCTCTTTAGTGACCCATTGGTTAAAATCAGTGTGTCCGCCTTTGAATATGAAGTAGCATTTGACGTTGGCTTTGGTAAAGATTCTAAGTCGTTCTCGGAGGTAGTCGGCATAGCGATCGCTCTCGCAGCCGAATAGTCCCTGCGAGTCTGATTTCTCGTGCAGCTGATACAGGTAGTTCAGTCCGTCGATGACGACGGTGGTGTCGCGCAGTGAAATCCTCTGCGTATTGTCACTGTTGATGAACTTCCAAAACCCTTTGATTCTCATCTTCACCTGAAAGAAAGACACATACAGATAGTAATTTATTTATTTAATTTGAGTAAAACCAACAGCTTTTAAACGACTTAACAAAGAAAACATGTTATGAACAGATAAATTCAAAACAATGCAGTTGCAGTTAAAAATACATCTATGAATTTTCACCTTGAGTCGTTTTTAACCGACTTCAAAAAAAAGGAGGAGATTATCAATTCGGGTGTTTTTTTATGTTTGTTACCTCAAAACTCCGTCATTTGTTAACCGATTTCAAAAATTTTTTTTTAGTTCGGATGCATCTACTTCCAGATTGGTCCCATCAAAATTTTATTGAAATCGCTTCAGTAGTTTAGGTCATAAATAAAAAAAAAACTGAAATTAACGGTCATATATGTGGATGATAATAGGTCATCAATGTAAACGAAGCAAAAACGAAGTAGTTCCCTGAGACTTTTAAGTTGTTTTTTGGGGCTCCTTTGTGGGGATCTACCGTTTAGCGACCGGTAGCGTATATTACCACCACACATCTTCCCTGCTGTCTGGTAATCGGTTGATAATATTACGGACAGACAGGCAGACAGAGTTACTTTCGCATTTATAATATTAGTATGGATCTACGAGGGAGTTATATGAATGATAAATGATAACCTTTAAAAAGAATAAAATAAAACACTTTTAACAAAAAATTGACACGCCTTCAAAAAGGGTGAAATATTTTTTTAAATCTGTGTTCACGAGTAAGTAGTGGTTACGGGTAAAACAGCAAATAGGTGAATTCATAGCGGAATATGGTAAATAGAGAGGAATTTTTTTTGACGTCGGCGCCGGTTTGAACAGGACCAGGAGACATATTCTATTGTTTCAAAAATCAAGCCCCAGGAGACGTATTTTTGAAACGATAGAATTCCAATTCGCATGCAAATTGACAAAATTCGCATGAGAATCGCATACAAATCTTGTCAATTCGTATGCGAATTGGAATTTTATTGTTTCAAAAATACGTCTCCTAGTTAAATGAAATAAGTATTCGCACAAGCTTTTTGGCAGTATAAAAACTAAGATAGTTATGCCATGCTCGTAATAGTTCGGCGCCGACGTCAAAAAAAAATCCTCTCTATTTACCATATTCCGCTATGAATTCACCTATTTGCTGTTTTACCCGTAACCACTACTTACTCGTGAACACAGATTTAAAAAAATATTTCACCCTTTTTGAAGGCGGGTCAATTTTTTGTTAAAAATGTTTTATTTTAGACTAAGTATATTGAAACAAAAAAGAAACAAATAACATTTTTAGAAAAAATTTATTAAATGGTAAAAAAAAGCAAAAATTAAAAGAAATTACAATATTATGTTAATAAAAGGATCTTTAATTTATTAATGATGTAAAAATGGCACGAGTAATCACAAAACAAATTTGTTAATACGACAATAAACTTATAACTAAAATAATTATAAGTCATATTAAAAGTCAAAACCTGTTTAACACTGTTGCTTCTCATACAGAGTATAAGGAACAGCTCAGCGAAAACTGAAACCTAAAGTTCAGATCACAATTCTTTTTTTTTTATTAGAAGATGGGTTAACCCTTGACCTCAATCTTGACCGTAAAGGTCAAAGACGAGGTCGATGATGGAACGAGTTAACCCAGAAAATGCCTTAAGGCACTGGTACTCCCACGCACCGACGGAACACAGCAATCTTTTTGGCGTCGGACTTCAGTAGGAGGGTGGTCGACGGCCCTTTACAGAGCCTACCACACCGCATGAGACCATAGGACGACACCTCAGATTCAGAAATAAAATGAAGGCAGGTCTCATTAGTGTTTCCTTAGCGCCTCTTACGACACCCATGGAAAGAGATGGGGAGGTGTTATTCTCAAACGATCACCACACGGAGAATGTTTATCCAGTGGTATTTTTTTTGAAAAATGGTAATTTTTTAAATCGTCGGCCTAATTCGCTAACCTACCAAGTCCATTTTGGCGTAGTTTACAAGAGAAAGTAAAAACTGAATAAAATTTGTTTTTTTTATATAATCAAGATTCTGAAAATCCCGTTGGTGTCTGTAATGATTCTTGACATTTTGTTAGTTATAATTGCAGAATATCTAAGACACAGTTCAGAAAATCAATAAAAATAATGACTTAGCAGGTTTTCGTTACAAAGTTTAAAAATTTCTGAAGACATAGCAGTTTTACTCTTATATGAATATGAAATGAGAGTAATTTTATAATGAAATAAATTTTATCAATTTGTATCAAAATATGTATTAAAGTATCTCAAATTAAACAGTACAATCAGTCTTAAAACTACCTAGAACAAGGATTACACTTTATAAACTATAGATTTGTGTTTATAAACAACTGATTGTACAAACACCATTTTAAATGTTGTAGGTATTCTTGACTAATTTTAATTTTACTTTTGTATTATATTATTATTATAATAACAGCCTTCAATTATTTTATTCATTAAAGTCACAGTCATATGAATCAGTCTTAAGTTTATAATTTTAAGAACAGCTAATTAATTTGAAATAACTTTTGAAACAAAACAATCACATTCTTTAAACAAAAATTAAACTTCTTAAATAAAATTTTAATAAAAATGAACACTTTAACTCGAGTGTGGCATAACAAAAAATAATTAATAAAAATAAACTATTCATGAGGCAAATCATCATAATATTTATGATAGTCAGAAGGAAGAATCCTTTTGATTTCCTGCAAATCTTCAAACTTACGCAGAGTAATTTTACGTCGATTTTGGTGCAATTGCGTTAAATCAATAGTATCACAAGGATGACATCGTGCAGACTTCCTCTGTGGTAAAGGTTGCCATTCATCTTGATACAAAGTTTTATAGAGAATGGATCCATTGCTTTCATAACGTAGAGCTCGAATGTCAGTCACTTTAGGATCCCCTTTGGATCTTCCTGGTCGAATACTTTTATAAAACTCTATTTTGTCAAATTTTTTGAAGTAGGTATGGTCCAAATATTTGACAATGTAAGGAGCTGGTGATCGTCGGGCATGTTTTGCAATAGATATGTATTCAGCTGGTACGTTTATGATTTTATTTTTAAGATGGCGTTCTATAGTGGAGTGCATAGAATCCACTTCCATTTGGGTGTGACCCACTTCTAAAAATTTTTGTTCAATTGTTAAATTCTTGTGCTTTAGAACAATATTTAAAAGAGCATTGGATAAAATGCAGTTCCTGTTTTGGTATGTACAACCGTCACTGTAAATTACAATTGTTATATTCTCACCCTCAGCAATATCCGATATAACTTTGTTTTCTAAAAAGTCTACCCAAATGGAAACAAATTCTTCAGCATTAACTCCGCCCTCTACTTCGTTCCAAATAAAACAAAACCCGTCTTTGTTTTTTAAATTAAAAAAGCAAAGATTGTGAACTTGCAGCTTAGTTTTATAATATAGTGTACTGACATTCGACTTAGGTGCCATTAACACTGCCTGTAAATCCACTGCAAAAACGAAGTTTTCTCCCTTCTTGTCTTTATCTTTTTCTTCCCTCGCTTGTTTCACTTTCTCAATATGTACTCGGTGCTCTTCTTCTCTAACTTTCCCTACTTTGTAACTAGCGCATTTTTCGCACTGATCTTTTTTCGGTCTAAATAACGCAAAATTTTTGGCTTCAAATTCATTTGAAAACGAAGTTATGGAAAGTGGTTTTATATTTCTTTCTTTGCACCAATCGTTGACGTAAAAATGATAAAGGCTTTCTTTCGATTTCCATTCTGGCAACAAATACAACTTCTTAGATGTTGCTCGACAATAGTGAGATTCCATTACAGGAAGAGCTTCCGAAAATTGAGTAAGTGATTGTTTCGGCTGCGAAACCACAGGTTCGGATGATTCTTGGGGACGTCTTAACATACTAGGAGGCCGCATTGAGAATTCATTCTTCCAATTTTGCACGGTCCACCTTCCTAGATCTAAAGTGTTCAAGAACATCGTTCGACACACTTTCACCCTTTCATTTTTAACTTTTAAATGATAAATAAATGTATTAGCTCTCTTTGTTTTTTCTTTGGTTTTTCGGTTTCGTGGTCGCACTGTCTCAATAGTGGTTACCCATTCGTTGACGAGAGTTTTTTTTTCACCCCAAGTGTAATTCCAAAATCTTTTAAAAATATCCTTTCTTGCATCTTCGTCTATGATTTCACATTTCAAAGTACTGTACTTCGTAATTTTACAGGAGCATCTTGGTTTGATAGAACGAGACTCTTTTGGTTTTAAATAATTGTAGCCCTCTTCTTTTTTCTTTCTTCCAAAGTAGCTTTTACCACATTCTCTTCTCTCTTTATTCTTTTCCGATATCCATTCCTTTTTATTAACTTGAAACCGTTTCTTACGCGTATTACTTTTTTTTATTTCATAAAGCGAGTCTGTATCAGAATCAGAGTAAGGCACAAGTTTTAATTCTGTATCACTATCATCTGATATTGGTGGATCAGGCAGTAGATGGCTGTTGTTAATGGGAGGCGATATGCCTCTTTCAGGACTTGTGTGCATATTGTCCAAAATGCTTGGCGATGCATTGAGGGTACTAGGCACAGCCTCGAGTAAATTTTGGCTTGTATCATCATGAATTAATGTTTCGAATGCTTCTAAACCATTTATGTCGTCTGAGATCAAAATATTTGGATCGATTTGAGATTCTATTTCAATTTGGGACGGTATTATAATTAAATTCTCATTCGTAATTTGAGTAATGTCAACATCTAAAGCAGAGTTTGTACAACTAGTGTACGGAATATAAGAACCAATATTTGGCGTCATTTCTAATTGTGAATACTGTAACTGAACATCTTCTAAAACGTGCACTACTGAATTCAGATCGATATGTGACTTTGAAACTGTAGCTTCTGAATCATGTTTATGACCTAAAGCCATATCCATAATTTTTTTTGCGCGGGACATCCTGAAATCAAAAATTCAAGTCATATCTCGTGTTATCGATAAATGAATTTAATTAATAATACTATTTAATTACTATAGCAGAATATTGAAAAACAAAACCCACAGACAGAGATCTCTGTACGTAATTAACTCAAAGATTATTGGACGGAGTTTTAGTGCGAATTTCGTAAAAATACAGTGAAGTAGGTATGTGTATGATAAAGGTTTAGGTATAGGTAATAATATATTTAGATAGGTATTGTATAAATTCGTCTAATTACAACGATAAATCGTTGAAGTCAGAAAAACAAAAACAAAAAAATCGCCTGTGAGTAGGTTTTAATGGTATTAAAACGTGCTTCTGCTGTCCTGTTCATTTACCTACCATTTACCTATTTGCTACATATAGGTGCCTGCTTTAAAATAACGATTTTTAATGATATTAATATAATTAAATCAATTAAAATATGAAATCGATAAACTGCTAAATCCTTTTTTAGAAGCTTTATTATAATATGTAAAACTGCTAAGTCCTTAATGTTTAGGTTATGAATTGCATGATTGTATAACAGTTAACTATCGCACTAAATGAAGAAAATACTTGAAAATAGAACAAATTACACTTACCTTGTTTATAATTCTGTCATTTACTAACACTATTATAACAAATTATTTATTAAAACATTTTAAAACTTCGAGTGTCGCAGCAGGCACATGGACGGCGGACCGTTGTCCGTACAAAACTGGGATTTAGCAGATTTTCATTGAGTAGATTTGCTACTGGGTACAAAGCAGTTTTTCGTGCACGGCTATTCTACCCGATTAAATATAATTATCAACCTTATTGTTTTGCCATTAAGGTAGGCAATCTTCTAAACTTTATGAGCAGGCAAAAAACTAAATTTGACCAAAATATGGACTTGGCAGGTTAGCGAATTAGGCCGACGAAATGCTTTTTATATTTTCTGCTTTAACTTATGTATTTTAAATACATTCCATTTTGTAATGAAAAACAATCGCATAAAAACTAAAACTAGCAAAGTACATCACATACTATTTAGCGGGGCGGCGCACGGGACGCGCACGGGATCCAAACTCATTAACTCCACGTTTATGGAAAATATATAAGTAATTACTAGCAGCCGATCACAATTATGGATAGATTCCACCGTTTAAGTATTTGCCAAGCTGTCCCTTACTGCCTAAATAGCATCAACAATATCGTTTGCGTCGACAATTAACGCGTCAAAGCCGACTAAAATAGTTAATAGCAATGAAGTATAGAAAATTATATTCTGTGTACTTTAAACATTAAAAAATCTTAATAGTAGGTAATGAAGATTTATGGTAAGAAAAAGTTTCACGCCGTTCAAAAAAAAGGCTTCTACGCCGGTTCTTCTGTAGATTAAAACGTAGAAATATGTCTTTCGCACAGTCGACATCAGAGCGACTGTGGTATTGTAAAAAACCTAAAAATCTATTGTTTCACATTTTATCAATTTTTTCTATAAGTCACCAGGTCCTGATGCACTTCGAATAAGGCGCGTAGGTATGCAAGTACTGTGGGCGCCGTGGAGAGCGTGTCTTGAAGAAAACATTCTGCTGCGTTACAGGCTAGCGAGGTGTCAGTTACTTCGCGGGCTGCTTTGCCACTATCACACAAAGCCATGTTATCTTCTTCCTCCGCTCCAACATTGACATCCACCCCTTTATTACTCAAATCCACCACTTCGTTATCCAAATCCACCCCTCCATTACTCCCATTCTTCGCTCCGTCTTTGTTTCGCATCGCCCTCGCTAAGCGGTACACGAACGAGGCGCTGTACACCTTGTGGTACACTACCGGCTGCAGAGCACGCCCGCATAAGATGTTCAAATAGTTTAGCCACTGGATGCAGTGTTGAAACTCAATCAATGGCTCCAACAACTTCACATCAAGTATCTTCTCTGCCTCCTTATCTTTTATTTCCTTTAAGTACTCACGCAGCTGTATCATAGCTCTCTCTTTATCAGCTTTAGTTATTTTGTTCTTGTCGAAATACGGTGAAAAAATAGTTTGTTTTAGGTCAGTCGGTTTAGTCCCTTCGCCTACAACGCTTATTGTGACGTAAGACAGCAGTACACTGTAAACCTCGGCCGTTGTATCCTGTCGCTTGTTTATAGTGTAATACACGAGGGCTAGCATCAACAGTTGTTCCTCTTCCTCCAAAATCTCTAACTGTCTCATGTTTAATCCATTCAACTTTTCATTTAAAAAGTGCTGAAATAATCCGGGCGGTAAATTTTTCCATCCGTTTTCGAAAGGACTGCTGATCGCTGAATATTTGGGCTTACTTACCGAATCAGTAACTGATATCGATGTTACATCGTTGTTACTCAAAAAATATTTTATTTCTTGATTTTCGAAGTTTGTCAGCAAGTTGTAAATGTATTTTATTATGTCCATAGACGGCAGCATCGTCCGTTCAACGTCAACGCCGGGCGCCATTCTCGGAGTCACCAGGGTACCTCCTCGCGCAAGGTTCACAAGCGGTATCGATATATGCTTCGTCACTACACCCTTTTCGAACCAGAAAGGATCGTTTTCCAGTATTTCAACGTTACCCTTTTCTAGATACTTGGTGGGCACTCCCGAAATTTCTTGACGTCGTATAAGTTCTTTCGCTGTTTGCTCAGTGATTTGAAACTTTTTCCTGTTTTCTGCTTTCATTTGTTTGAAAATCTGTTGCAATATATATTTTTTGTTATTTTGCGCAAGCCACTGGAGTATAGCAGCATACTTTTTGGGCCCAAATCTCATATTATTAAAAAAACCTCGAAAGAAATCTCCTGGAAAATTCAGTTTGTCAGTGAGAGCTGCGAAAATTGCGAGTTTTGCTTCCGTGATTCCATACTTGTGTAGGAAGGCGTCAAGAGTAAAGAGCCCGCAATCGATGGAATTTGTTTGCTCGTTGAAGTGAAGAGTGTTGTGGGGGATGTAGGGGATACCGGAGAAACAGTACCCTATATCGAAGCTGATAAGAGGGCAGGAGTGCTTCTGTGCAAAGGCAATACACTCCTCCTTCGCCTCAAACTCGCAAATTGAGTAACTGAACCCCAATTCATCCAGCACTTGTTTGTAGACATCCTTTATGAAAAGCGGAAGAACTTTTATATCTCCTTTCTGGTAATGGTTTCTGGTCTTTTTAGTGACCCATTGGTGAAAATCTTTGTGTCCGCCTTTGAATATGAAGTAACATTTGACGTTGGCTTTGGTGAAGATGCTGAGTCGTTCCCTGAGGTAGTCGGCATAGCAGTCGCTTTCACAGCCAAACAGTCCCTGCGAGTTGGAGACCTGGTGCAGGTGATACATGTAGTTTCTGACCGTCAATGACGACGGTGGTGTCGCGCAGTGAAATGCTCTTCGTATTCTGTTTGTCGATGAATTTGCAAAACCCAGAGATTTTCATCTTCACCTGAAAGAGAGATACATATAGATGGTTATTTATTTATTTTGAGGATAATCAACATCTTTCATATAACTTAATAATTAAAACATGTAATTCACAGATAAATAACAAAACAATGCAATTGTTTTGTTATTTATCTGTGAATTACAGTTATGAATTTTCACTTTTAAGGCTAATGGTAATGGATTATAACTTCAGTGGAGTTGTAGATATTTTATCAGTGTGTGTTTCTATGTAGGTGTTTGAGTTTATTTGCAAGGTATAAGGGATAGTTTAAAAAATACTTAAACGGTGGAATCTACCCATAGCTATTATAGCTATGATACAAGTAAATATTTTATGATACAAGTACATAATTTAAAATTATAATTACAAGTCTGTGTCTAATATGCTTTCACTATTTTCTTCTATTCATTTAGTTAACTGTTTTGATAAATCTTTAAAGAAAACTTAATGTTCCTTAGCTTCCTCTTCCTTTGTGAAGATTAGCACGTGCTTTTACTACTTTCTGCCATAGATTAGTTAGAGTTTTTCGGGTATTTTGATTAATGGAGCAGAGCTTTTTTGAGTTTAGCCAATGTTAGCCTGTTTTCACGTGATCTCGGAGTTGGCTTCACTAATAGCAATAAAGCTGTATCTTTAAGAATGTTGTATATTTCAATTGGAAAAATCTGCCATGTCAGCTTGAGAGTTCGTTTGTGTTGAAATTTCTTATTAGATTTTCATCTTATGGGTTGCAAGCTCTTGGAATTTTTTTAATACGAATTCCCTTAGGAAAAGCTCATAGTTACATTTTCGTTAATCGAATTTCTGATTTAAAGTGGTAGGTGAGTTATTACCCTGATTTGCTTATTTTTTCGAGAAAACTAGATAGACATGATTAGTTTTTAGGGTTCCGTTCCCAAAGGGAAAAAACAGGACCCTATTACTAAGGCTCCGCTGTCCGTCCGTCCGTCTGTCACCAGGCTGTATCTCATGAACCGTGATAGTTAGACAGTTGAAATTTTTGAAGATGAGATATGTCTTTGTGCCCTTTAACAACAAATACTAAAAACCAGAATAAAATAAATATTTAAGGGGGCTCCCATACAAAAAAAGTGATTTTTTTGCTCGTTTTTATAGAAAGTCTGCCGAGGCTGTATCGCATGAACCGTGATAGTTAGACAGTTGAAATTTTCACAGATGATGCATTTTGGTTTCTGCTATAACAACAAATACTAAAAAGTAGAATAAATTAAATATTTGAAGAGGCTCCCATATGTACAACAAATGTGATTTTTTTAACAAGTCATTTACTTATTTTATTACATTGACATCTAATCAACAACCGTTGCGTAGCAACACATCACAGACTAATCTCAAATGAGATTTAAAAACACTGATGGTACAAATGAGTTTGCTTTAACTTAGGGATTCGCAATTATTTGCAAACATTGAATAATTTAAATAAAATTGTTATTTAAAGGTATTAATAAAAAAAAAATTAATTAACTTCAAAATCAGTAATTACGTACATCCCTAAAGGCTAAACGTCTTTCTCAGAATTTAATTCTGAATCTATTTTTGGAACTATTTTCTTTAATTTGAAAAGAAAAATAGTTCCAAAAATAGATTCAGAATTAAATTCTGAGAAAAACGTTTTTTATTCTGGAATTAAAAATTGCAGTTGTTATAAACAAAAAACGAAGAGAAAAAAAGGAAAAAAGGGGGTCTCCGTTTTTTAGCGATAACTAAGAAATTATTAAAGATAGGTTTAATTTGAAAAAGATATCCTAAAAGAGTAGAAAAAAGTTAAATTAGTCCCGACTTTCGGATTATTTATGATTTTAATGTTAAGTTGGAAATACGGTTTCGCGCGGGTGATTCGGCGCCGCCGCATGCGTCGCCGCCAAACAAGGTATGCGACACAAAATATTCTTTTATAAAATTAAATATTAATTTAAAAATCTAAATAAATTACAGAGTCATCTAGACACCTGAAAAAATACAACCCCGTTAAAAAAAACAATAAATTTGGTTTTCATTAAAGTTATTCAATTGTTAATTAGCAATTATTAATTCCAGAAAAAAAAACTTCTTTCTCAGAATTTAATTCTGAATCCAATGCAATAAACGCCATATTTTTAAGAGACCTGGAACTATTTTTTGCAGAAAACTCACTTCTCGACTAGACTAAGTGGTTGTTTCCGAAGTGTAAATATGTAAGTATATGATTCCGGGGTCTCGTTGTGTAGGGGCTTATAAAGCGGCTCCAATAGACTTTCTTTATAAACATGGACATTAACCCTATAATATTTCGAGGCTGCTATTAAGATATCTTCCCCTCCTCAGAATCCATCCTGGAATTTTTGATTTATCTATTGTTCCATGCTAAACGTTGTGTCATGTTGGTGTTACACACGTACGAGTAGGTTGCTAGATCCTTCCTAATCATTGCGTGGTCAACGTTAAATAAAACGTAAGATTCATTTGGTTACATACGGATCGGTATAAACAGTGTCCGTCTTTTTCGATGGATCGTTTAATAAAAGTTATATTGTTCAGGCTTGCCATAGTTTTCGGGTGGTTAATGACGGCCAGATGTTGACCGAATGACTGTGGAGTTTTTTGTTTAGTAATTTTTTATAAAAAAAAATCGCAAAACATATATGGGGGTGATTGATGCCCCCTGACACGGAGCATCCAAATTTTTTTTTACACGTCACCCGCTGGGCCACCCTGTATGTAACCAAATCGGAGGGCGATTTTCAGCTATAATAACCGTCAAATTTAAATTGTATGGTTTTCGATATTATCTTTCATTCATCTTAACTTGAAGAAACACATTTTTAACCGAAATATACAAATATTTCAGCAGATGCCCAGGATTTGAAGTGCAAGACAAAGCATATTTTGATAACTATCATTATGGTATCAAAACTTCACAACTGTTTTAAATGTTTCGCTTGTTTAATTTTGGTTTTGGTTTTTGGGTTTATTTTAATTAGGTTTGCAATTTGGTGTTTATATTTAATGCACTTTTTGGTGACAGCATTAATTGAAACGTGTTTTTATGTGAAGAATTAAATTTCGTTGCAGAGGAGTTTTGTAGATTATAATTTTTATTAGTTCTCTTTTTGGTGGCAGAAATGACAATTAACATATTTATTTTATCCGAAAGTCACAATTATTTACTTTTGATTCTTATTTTTATCATGTAGGTATAGTCAAGTGTGTGGCGTACTTGATTAAACCTGGTGTCAGATTTTTCAAACCGCACAATGGCCTCTGACTTGGTTTTAACGACTGTATGAATTGACAACAGCTGGGACCGACAGCTTAACGTGGCCTCCGAAGCACGGAAACGCTCGTGATAAATTACCACTTTGGTCACCCATCAGGTTCCCTGTATCTGTGTACCTTGCTTAACGACGTTGTTGTATGATTTAAACGTAGGCACTAACAAATTTCATTTCATTGTACAGACAGCAGCATGTCAGGTTACCCATTTGCACTACTAGTTGGCGCTATTACGAGTGAGATAAGGGCGACGTCAAGGCCAACTTGTATAGCATGATGTGCTGCCGTGTGTACTATTTGGGTCAGCAGCTCTAGCACGATAACGACAAACTCGCGCTCGGCTCACGCCGAAACTTCACTTTCATTGCGCGAGGGTCCCGCGCAAAGGCTTGCTTGTCAGTGTTGACATTTTGACATAGGACCGCGGTGTTGTCGCGGCGTTGTCACTATCGTACTCGGCCTGCAGTGCGCAAATAATTTCAGCAAATACTTAATCATGTTTGTTACTTGTCAGCAGAGATTATACAGAAACAAATGTTACTTACCTACATGAAAAGAAGACACAAGTAAATATAATTCGTTCACACACTCACTCACTTATATTAAAAAATAAATTTTTATAGGTACACGAGTCAAAATAGTTTCGTTTGTTGTTGAATATCTCTACGAAAAGAGACAGCGACGTGAGCGAATGCTGAACACTGACTACTTAACTTAACTTATTCCTAATTTTTACAAAGTTCTCTCCGTCTGATTATCTAACGGTCACCCAGGTAATTTGGGTTCACAGAACAATAACTTAAATTGCAGTCAGTCACGGGGATACAAAAACTAGGAACAGAACAATAACCTTAAAGGTGGCGGCTGGCGGTGCCTCTAATAACGAAATATTGCGAACTATCTACAAAGGACTTTTAAGTTAATTACATAACGGTGCAGATATTTTACAATAGGGCATAACTCTAAAAAGTGCAGCTGAGCGTTGGAACTATTTATTACTCAAAAGCTATTATATATATTCGTTATTATTTTATATATTTATATACGTAAATGTATACTTATATATTTGTTTATTTGTGTTATTTATATATATTTATGCACCACCAACTACTTCTTACCTTACTGCTCTCCTACCCTAAGGTTGCCTGGAAGAAATTGCTACCTAGCAATAAGGCCGCCTTGTTGTACACTATGTTTTATGTTCTGTTAATTGTATTGTAATATGTCTTTTTGTGCAAATAAAGTATATTGAAATAAAATATTGTAAAATATTTAAAATAAATAAAATAAAATATTGTATTGTATTGTATATTCTGTGCCAAAAGTGCCACTTGGAGTTCAGGTACATTAGGTATTTTTTTAATTACTTTTATTGATCGCTATTTTTATATTGTTTCACATTTAAACATCAATTTTAAACATGCGAACTGAGATACCGGGAAGCAAATTGACACTTTCCCGGCATCCTCAGCTGCTATCTAGTTCGAGGTCACTGTCACTTCAAAGTACTCTATGATACAATTATTGACACCACACTTATTAATAATTTCGCAAAAGGACGACGAGTGTGAGTCCCACAGTGCGAATGAAATAAGCACTAATAATGACATAAATTTTCATGTTAAGTTGATGCTCTTTAATTTTTAACCTGAGTTTTTAACCGACTTCCAAAAAGGAGGAGGAATACGACTGAATGTCGTATTCCTCCTATGTACGACTGAATGTATCTTTTTTTTATGTATGTTCACCGATTCGATCAAATAAATTATGAACAAAATAAAGGTTGAGAAAAAATCGTCAGTTTCATAGGTAAAGACCCTTTATTTATAATTATAACAGAGCGCAGCGCCTGATTCGAAGGATGTTAAATTGCACTGAGGCATATTTGCCCCGACTGGGAATTGAACACAGGACCTGTCGATCAAAAGGCAGCGCCACTTCCACTCGAGCAAACCGGCCCTCAAATATATTACAACGGCTTCTTAACACTATTTTTGTTTTAAATCGTTATCCAATGTTTCGCGCTACGAGTATTGCAAGCACCATGATTACGGATGAACCAACTATGCACCATGATCGGAAAGGAATTTAAATCTTAAGTATAAGTAAATCGGAATCGTGGTTAGAACCTCCTACCGAAGTCCAACGCCAAACAGCTTGCTGTGTTCCGTCGGTGCGTGGGAGTACCAGTGCCTTTATAGGCAATTTCTGGGTTAACTCGCTCCATCGTCGACCTCATCTTTGACCTTATGGTCAAGATTGAGGTCAAGAGTTAACCCATCTTATAATAAATAAAAAAACCCTTTATAACATATGTTTAAAACTTGTCTAAATATTCTCGAAAATCTTAGACAATATATTAAATAACTTTCTCCAAGGAACTTATGTTGAAATATGACAAATAAGTACTAGTTAATTGTTCCTTGAAGAAAGACCGAAAGTTGTTCAGTTTCACGGTGAGAATCACGTCATAAATTGTCGCAAATGATTTAAAAAAAATTAAAGTAAATAAGAAAAAACACTTACACTTTTTAGAACTCTTCTTTCAGAAAATAACTTCACTTCACTGTTCTTTGAATTATAAGTTTATTATTGTAGCACAAACTTTTTGATTTGTTATTGTAATTGACTGTAGTCTTATTGCTTTGATTTGATTTTTGAAAACAATAAGTTAGAATTTTACACCTAATATAAGTAAGTGTTCGCACCCTAGCGCGACAAAAAATCGTCTGAGGGTTAAGAGAGTTAAGCACCACTTTAAAAACAAACACAGTCAAAAGTCATAGTTGAATTGTATCTTTAAATTAAGAGCGTAACTGTAAAGATTGACGTGGCAATGGCTGTACAGGGCCCCGATTCTGTAACTTATGTTGTGTGTCGATGAAATAGTCGCCATTTTATCCGTTCAGGTGGAGAAATTGAGAACTATTTAAATTTCATACATCTAATGATGGCTGCTTTGACTGGTAGTGCCACCGCCAACTGAATTTCCAGTTGCTAGGTAGTTTGCAACGTTACATTCGGTTGGCGGTGGCGCTGCTGGTCGGAGTGGTGGTCAGCAAGTGCATATATGACAATTAGATAGTTCTCAATTTCGCCACCTGAACAGATAAAATGACCTCCATTCCATCGACATACAATTTGTTACAGAATCGGGGCTCAGTTAGCAGTTAGCTATCCTTATCTACACGGACACAGGCATACAATAATACACATTGTATATGTAGTTTCGATCATAATTAAGTAAGTAGACCCTAGTCGTGTTAGCATGTTGGTAGAATTTCTTTGTGTTCCACTTATACCATTCGTAAATAATTTTGAATGGAATGTGAGCAGGGGGTACCTTAATAGCGAAGATAGCTGGATTATTTGAGAAATAAATGAGATATTTTAATGCTCTTAGCCGATCCCTTTCTTTACGTACCTTGATACAATACACACAATACATAACTCTTTATTTGCACACAAAAAATACAAGTCCAGGAAACACAAACATATAAGCAATGTCATACAAAAAGACGAACGAACGGGGTGCATAAAATAAAAATAACTATATATACCTAAAATACTACATAAATACACATACCTACTATAATAAATACCTAATTTTATAAATATTATAATACATACATATAACAAACATATTTTTATGGAAGAGAGGAAACACGACAAATAAAGTTATGGAGAAGAAGTGGAAGCTAACAGATAGCTTTATTGCTCAAACAAACAAATATCAATACACAGAAATTGTTACTAACAAAATTTTCTATCTATAAATGCTTACACACAAAATTTATTTACTGGGAACTATGTAGGCTATTAGTATGTATTATGTATGTATGTGTTTATGCTTTCTTATTTTTGTATTGTTTCATTTTAGGTTACCTACCTTATTATTTCAATCGATTTCTTCCAAGTAGCTTTTGGGTATGGAAAAATTTCAAGATTCTGTATTAAACAGAATTTTCCTTGAAATATCGAAAAAAAGGAGAGGGCAAAAATCCAGTGCAAAGTGAACGAAGTTTTTGCATAATTAATCGAACTATTAACGGGGGATACTCGGAAGTTGTAAAGAGGGGATTTTAAAGAGGGGAATACCCAGGTATCACAGTAGTGGAACGTATATATCACCGTAACATTGTCAAACCCATAACATTGTAATTTGACGTAGTAAGATTATAAACTCTGGGTACTTTGTGAAATACCCCATTTTTTTCATATTTATAGACTTTTGATAGCCCAGTTGGTAATGAGCCAGACTTGTAATCCGAAGGTCGCGGGTTCAAATCCTGGTGCGGGCTTGTACCACTAAATTCGTCTTTTCGGATTTATGTACAGATTTCTAATTATTACTTGCCCAACGGTGAAGGAAAACATCGCGATGAAACCCGCCCCGTCCAAGAAAATTCATTTTTGAAAGACGAGCGCTCCACCAACCCGCATTAGTCCAGCATAGTCCACGGCCTAAATCCCCTTCGTGTTTCGAAGGGAGGCCCGTGCCCCTCGGTGGGGACGTATATGGGCTGATAAGAAGATGGACTTTTTAAACATCGTAGGCGGCTCTTAAAGTTTCGTTTTATAATTTTACTATTAAAGCTTAAAGTTCAGTAAAATACTCTTAATAGTAAGTCTTAAGTTATGTTTTATGATCATTATAGCTTTTTTAATCAAGTTACCTACTTTACTTTAACTATTAGGTGAACAAAAATTAAATGAGTTTGGCCTTAGTTCACCTACAGTATTTCTGCATAGTTCGGAATGGAAGATCGAATCCATTCAACGTTTAGTTTTTTCAGTGCATAATGCGTTTTGTTCCATGAACTATTATTTGCGAATCGAAAACAATTTAACTTTTGATTGCGTTCTTTAGAAATTCATGCTTTTATTGGAATAAATTAAAGGTTTTTCACTCAATTTACAGTGCATGTTTCTGATTGGGCATGACTTTGTAAAATATCAAGTGGTCTTTTGCCGGTCTATACAATTACATCTACCTATATAATCATTCACGAGATATCAGCCACAAATAACAGCCAGAGCGTTCATGGCGCAGTCTGCTAGCCCTGTCGAGCTGTACCGTGAAAGTAACCTCCTATCAGTGAGGAAACTATATGTTCTTTGCACAGTCTTAAAATTACATAAAACACTTCGACTTGACTTTAAAAGTACACAATTTAGGAGAAGGAAGAAAAAAGTGGCTCCAGACAAAACAGTAAAAACAAATTTTGCTTTTATTCAATACTCAACACGATCCACTTTCTTTCTTATATAATAAATTAAATGATATACTAGATATACACCCCTTGTTGCATTTTGAAGCTAAAAACAAAATCACAACTTGGTTAAAAACATTAGACTACGAGCAAACGGAGTTGCTGTTTCATATAATGAAATAATAAAAATAAAATAAAATAGTAACATATTTTTGTTTATGGATATAATGGCAGTTCTTATAAGTGATATAAATAACTCATAATATTATATTATTATATATAAACACCCCACATAAACACATATACACAGACACATACACTTTCTCTGAAACACACATTCACACACACACACAAATTCACAAACACACACCCCCACACACATACACACAAACACACACACACGCACACACATAAACGCGCTATTATTTTAATTTATACCTACCTATACTCTGAGTCACATCACTACTTCACTAATATTTTGAAATCTGTTTTTCTTTGTCTTAACTATTTTATTGTAAGAATTTCCTACTTATTTATGGAAGAGCAGAGCCTCCCAACACAAGTATTTAACATTACTTAAAGGGAGTGCTCTTGTAACATAATATAATAATGTAATGCTAAGTTAAGCAAATATTTTTTTTGTAACCCCAAGATATCGAGTTCGATCCCCGGAGCTGGTATAAAGCTTTATTAATGAACAGGTCTCTACCTATAAAATTGGCGATTTTACATCAAGCTTTATTTTGTTCATAATTTATACAATTTAAAAGCTATTACAAAATTTGTTTCTTATTTAAAAACAGTCATGTAACGGAAATTTTGAGTGTTATTAATAATTTTTACTTATGATTTATTTACTGAAAACGAAGCTCAAATATAGCTCGCCTCATCTGTTGCCTGTTTCTCTCCCTATTTTTCTGTATCTTTGTTATACGTGGGCCAAACTGAAAGTTTTACGTAACTCATAAATAAAACAATTTATTTGTATAATATTATATTGACTGCTTTTCAAAGTATTCTCCGTTACATTTTAAATACGTTAAAAAAATACTGCGCTTCGGCCTTTCTAGACGTTCAACAGGCGTTTGATCGCGTTTGGCATAAGGGACTATTAAGCAAAATAAAAATGGACCTGCCACATACATTCTATGAAATTTTAAAATCATATTTGGAAGATAGGCTATTCACAGTAAAAGAAGGCGAATCTCTGTCAAAACTCTACGAAATACAAGCGGGAGTCCCACAGGGGTCAGTTCTCGGTCCAATTTTATACTCAATTTACACTGCTGATCTCCCTCAAACAGATGAAGTTACTATAGCAACTTACGCTGATGACACTGCATTACTCGCTTGTAGTGATAGGCCTGAGACAGCTACAATCCTGCTACAAAATGGCTTGAACAACATAGATAAATGGCTCAAAAAGTGGAGGATAAAAGCAAGTGCCTCAAAATCTGTGCAAGTAACATTTACATTACGAAGAGAGAACTGCCCACCTGTCAAACTTGGAAATCACAACCTTCCCCACACTGACTCTGTGAAATATCTTGGCATTCATCTGGACAGACGACTTACCTGGGAAAAGCATATACGATCCAAAAGAGACGAAATTAACATTAAATTTAGGAAACTGTCCTGGCTCCTGAAACGCAACTCAAAGCTGTCAACTGACAATAAACTCCTAATCTACGAGGCAATCATCAAACCGATCTGGCTATACGGAATACAACTGTGGGGTACTGCTAGTCCCTCAAATATTATCATCATACAACGCTCACAGAATGCAATACTCCGAAAACTTGGTAATGCTCCATGGTTCATAAGAAATGATGAACTCCATAAATATCTTGAAGTAAACACCGTTGCTGACGAAATTAAGATGCACATGGAAAGATACCAAGCGCGATTAGCAAATCACCCCAACAGGCTCGCGTCACAACTCAGTAAACCTGTATACAGCAGGCGACTAAAGCGTCAAGATGTCACTGATTGGTTCCCAGAAACCATCCTAGAATGAAGATGTTTCCTCAATGGAGGAATCCAATCTGAACGCCCTAATTCCATTCAACATACCTGCTCATAGTTGCAAGACTGATTGCAGATAAGGAAACCAACAAAAAAAAAAAAAAAAAAAAAAATACGTTTTCATCCGTTCAAACCATTTTTGGAAACACGAGGACCATTGGTCTGAGGGTATGTTTTCTACGTGCTGGTTGAAAGCAATCACTGCCTCTTCTGGCCCCGTAAATGTCAAACCTCTCATTAAATCTTTGATTTTTGGGTAAATGAAGAAATCACACGGTGCTAGGTCTGGACTGTGTGCGGGATGGGTCACGAGCTCTATGTTTTCAGAAGCCAAAAATGTCTTTGTTTCGTTCGCGGTGTGCGCCAAAGCATTGTCATGGTGGAACAAGATGCGACTTCTAGGTCGTTTTTCCCTTACTTTTTCTAAGACATTGGGCAAACAAATAGTGGTGTACCACTCAGCATTAATGGTTTTTTGTTGCTCAAGTGGGATCGTGCAGATAGGACCCGTCTTGTAGAAAAAAAAATGCAATCATTTGTTTGCCCACGCTTCTCGCCTGCCTCAATTTTGTTGGTTTGCTGTCACCTTCAAACACCCACACAGAAGACTGTTGCTTTCTTTCAGGGATATAACAATATATCCACGTTTTATCTCCTGTCACAATATCATACACAGCATTAGAATATCCGTGATTGTACTTTAATAGCATTTCTTTACATCAATCTACTCGATACCGTTTTTGTTCTGGAGTGAGTTCGTGAGGAATCCACCGACAACAAAGCTTTGTAACTTTTAAATATTCATGTAAAATTTTCTGAATTTGGCTCATACCAATCCCCAAATGTCCTCAAATCTCCTCATAAGTGATACGCCGATTTTCTTCAATAAGTCTTCTGACCTTCGCAGTTGAGGGTCGACCTTCACGAATTTCATCATGGAGAGAAACACGGCCGCGATGAAATTCGGCATACCAACGCCTTACAGTGCTCAAATGTGGTGCTTCCCTCCCAAAAGCATTTTGAAGACGAGCATTGCAATCCTGCAGAGAAAGCGAACTTTTAAAATCGTAAAAAATCATCGCCCTAAAATCTTTTAGTGTTAGTTCCATTTTTGCTACGGACAACGAACTTCAACTTGAGATAAAAAACAAATGACAAGCGACATCCCGCCAAAATTTATTTTCATCAACTAATGAGATTTCATGTTTAAAAAAATATAACATTCGAAATTCAAAAATTTATGGGCGGCCAGCAACGCAAAAATATCAGTGTGAACTAGGTAATTACAACTTCCAATAAAATAATCATGACAAAAATTAACTTAATGTTGTCCAAACCTTTCCACTAAATTTTATAAACCCCCACAAAATGTTCAGGAAAAGCCGTTCGGTCGATTTGGCAAAAATTTTGGGGAAATATAGCCTTTATATCGGGGATCAATTGTGCAATTACAAAGAAATACTTGTAAGATTATTATAATGACAAAAAACAACGTAATGAATTAGCAAATCTAAATCCCTGCTAAAACATATTATAAATGTGAAAGTAACGTCTGTCTGTATATCTGTCTGTTACGCTTCGCCTAATCTACTGAATCGATTTCAATGAAAATTGGTACAAAGATAGATTAGACTTTGGGAAAGGACATAGGCTACATTTTATCCCACAGCTGGGCAAGATACCTGTAGTCTACACGGGCGGAGCCGCGAGCGTAAAGATTTACTTATGTAATAATGTTTAAATGGAACAACAGATAGAATAATTGTTAGTAGTCTTGTTTTTGTAATATAACGGCGTAATTTGTGAACGGACTAATCATGTACTTTGCCTGCTACATTTGAAACTTAAACATGCACCCACGTCTGTCAACACTCCAAGTAATTATTTCTTCCTGTACACTCGAAAGCATCCTGCGCTTAACAAATACAACCTTATGTCGTAACAATAAGAGCCTTTGTAGCTGGGTAGTGCTCTCGACTGTGCATTTCTAGGAAATATTGGCTACAATGTAACAAAATGTTTTAATCTCGTGCGTGATTTCTAAGAACTCTTTCAGTAATGAGTCAAAACAAAGTGGGCGTACAATTATTCCTAAACAGCATTCCCATTATATTCCTCACTTGACACGCTCTTGACTTGACACAGACAAATACATAAACAATATTCGTAACTGCCTACAAACTACTTCGCTTTAGGACCGTATTACAGAAGGAGACTCAAGTCTTGATTTATAATTAAGTATTGATTTTTAACCGTGTGGTAATCGGTTGAGAATAACACCACCCCATCTCTTTCCGTGGGTATCGTAAGAGGCGTCTAAGGAAACACTAATGAGACCTGCCTCCTAGTAATCCATCCCAGGCAACGACACTTCATTTTTTTCTGAATCTGAGGTGTCGTCCTATGGTCTCATGCGGTGTGGTAGGCTCTGTAAAGGGCCGTTTGGTTCGCGACCACCCTCCTACCGAAGTCCGACGCCAAACAGCTTGCTGTGTTCCGTCGGTGCGTGGGAGTACCAGTGCCTTTATAGGCATTTTATGGGTTAACTCGCTCCATCGTCGACCTCATCTTTGACCTTATGGTCAAGATTGAGGTCAAGAGTTAACCCATTTATAATTTAAAAAAAAATCTTTCTCTCACTATCAAAATGAAAAAGACGACTGCTACTTAAGTATAGATCGAAATCTGAGTCACGTTCTGTAATATGGACCTTAATGTTTGACATACTTAGGCCCCGTATTGATCTACTATACTTAAATATTGATTGTCTCTTTCTCTCACTATCAAAATGACAAAAACGATTACTAAGTAAATACTTAAGTTTAGAGCAGAGTCTGAGTCGTGTTCTGTAATACGGACCTAAGCAAATACACTTGTACTCTTTTATCGATGAAGTACAGTATGGCTGGGGAGAGCTGGCAGCTCGCACATTGTATATTTCTCTTTCGCTACCGTCCAGCCTCAAATTATATTCTAATACATAATTTGTTCGCGTACAAAGGTATTATATGCCCCCCTCTCCCCTCCAATCACCCCTGTGCAAAAACTCACATCGATCGTTACTCTGCTATATCGTTGTCGATTGTTCGTGGGTTACAAACAAACTTACCTAGTTTCACGTTTTTAATTTAGAACAGTGCTACTATTTTCTTCAAAAAAAAAATAACAATGAGGTAGACAGACAAATTTTTTTTTTTTTTTTAATTATAAGATGGGTTAACTCTTGACCTCAATCTTGACCATAAGGTCAAAGATGAGGTCGACGATGGAGCGAGTTAACCCAGAAAATGCCTATAAAGGCACTGGTACTCCCACGCACCGACGGAACACAGCAAGCTGTTTGGCGTCGGACTTCGGTAGGAGGGTGGTCGCGAACCAGACGGCCCTTTACAGAGCCTACCACACCGCATGAGACCATAGGACGACATCTCAGATTCAGAAAAAAATTAAGTGTCGTTGCCTGGGATGGATTACTAGGAGGCAGGTCTCATTTGTGTTTCCTTAGTCGCCTCTTACGACACCCACGGAAAGAGATGGGTTGGTGTTATTCTCAACCGATCACCACACGGTTTGAAGTTTGTTAATTGCTTTAAGACATTCACACAACATACAAAACAACCACAAATAACATCTTCCTAGCGCTTAATCCCGTTTCTTATTCGGGGTACGCTTGACCGTGATCCAAGCGTACCCCGGGTGTGTTTGGCAGTTCAAGTCATACCAGTGGAGCGACTGCCGTCTGACCTCCATGACCCTGTTAACAGGAGAACCTGAGTGGATTGAATCATGGTTACACATTCAGTTGCTTGAATGTGCAGGTTTCCTCACGATGTTTTCCCTCACTGTAAGAGCATCGGTTAGTTTGCAATTAATTTACATAACTCAGAAATCGAGTCATTGGTACATGGCGGCCCTGGGGATCGAACTCGGTACCTCCCTTACGAGTCGAACCCGCTAGCCGTTAGCCCACCGACGCCCTTTTAGACCACAGGTATAATAAATAAAAAAAGTTATTCTGAAGTGTTGTGTGTGTCAGAGTGCGAACAAAAAGGCCATAGCTCAGTATAAGCTTTGTCCAACCAAAGGACAAAACACAGTCGTTAAAACCAAGTCAGAGGCCATTGTGCGGTTTGAAAACTTTGACACCAATGTTAGCCAAGTTTTTTTTTTTTTTTTTTTTTATAATAAAGATATTAGTATCCACAGACTTGATGTCCGTGCCCTTGTCTAGATTAAGTGTTTTATTGTTAATACTTGCTTTTTCTTTTAAAAATATTTTACTATACTTTTCATAGTAGTTTACAGTAGGTAGATAAATAGCTATAATAAAGATATATATTTATATATTACATAATGTATTTTTCTAAACCAGTGACGGTTCCCCGCTGTTGCATCTAGACCTCAAAGCATCCATGACGGCTCTGTCTCGACTTTTGATCGCCATTCTGAGGTTGTAATTGACCACTTTTTCCCTGCCAGCCGCCTCTGCTTCTTTGATGAATCTGCCTATCGCATCGTTACCATCATCCGCATAATATTTACAGCTGGCGGTATGGCGCGATATGGCAACCACAGCATGAGGGATACTGTCATGTAGCTCCTGCCTGGTCGTTGTTGTGCGAACAATCACCACCTTTTTGTACGTCAATCCCTGAGCCTCGTGTATGGTGAGGATGCGTGACCCGGTACCCGATCCGTATCCCTCGTTTTGTAGGGATCTCTTTTCTACCTGTGTATGCACAAGGTACAGGGTTTCGGACTGGGTTCGATCGATTTGAGCATCCGTATACCTTTCAAGTTTTAAGGAGTGCGTACAAAGTTTCGACGAGTAAATGCCACTGTAGACTTCTCTAAGGGCAAATGCTACGTCGAGAGGGTTTCTATGGGTGCACAGAAGCTCCTGCGTAATGTTACAAATTAGATCAGGCCGGCTATATTTTAAAGGGAAAAGATTGTGTCGGTCAATATAGGGTAGTTGGTTTCTATCACCGATCAGCAACAACTCGTTAGCCTTGACAATTTGGGCAGCCATAATAACAGCTCCAAAGTGGTTCACGAGTGCTTCGTCCACCATGAGTCTCCTGTATCCGTCCTTGCTCGGTTCTCTAAAACCATTAACTAGAACGGATGCAAGAGTTCGCACCTTGGTTCTGGCGACAGCTCCTATATGGCTCACAAGTTTGTCTCTAAGATCTTTTGCCGCTTCGGTTGTAGTTTTGACTACTAAGTCTTGTTCAGCCTCAAAACGGTTTACCACCCAGGTTGTTTTACCGCATCCAGGAACTCCATTAATCCATGATATGTTTGTCACCTCCCAGGACTCGAAGGCTATGTCACCGGAAGAAACTTTAGATATCGTGTCAGACATTTTAAGGATCCTATATCGTCTAGCATGACCTTCGTGCATCGGGCTGTGACGACTATAGGATCTTCTGACGGGGTTTCGAACGTTATTAATCCTGATTTCCTAGTTTTTTCATCGTCCAGAGTGACAAAGCCGCTGGTTTTGCTATATGCGGCCATATGCCGACTTATTTCTGAGCCTTTAAGAACCTGGGAGGTTTCGTTGTTGTATACGGTTGCATCTGCTTCCTCGAGTCTTACCTTTAGCAGTCCTTCATTTTCAAGATGGAACGAGTGCAAGATGTTCTCGCAGGTCCTAAGATTGACCTCTCTGGTCGCTTTAATGACTGCTATGAACTCAAGGAATGCATTCACCATATGGTCGCGGGGAGACACTGCTTGTCTGAGGGTAGGCGGATCGACTTGCCCCATATCGGCTTTTGTTCTAGTAGATGGTGGGTTTGATGGCTGTCTTTTTGGAGGGCTTCTCATGAAAAACTCAACTGCTGCTGCTTGTTTTTCTACTGAGGTCATTGTGTCAGTCTTTCTTCTGAGGGCGCCGGGTATTTTGGTAGCTGCAGCATTAATTGCGTTAAATATTGTGCTTATCAAGGTTTTTCCCTTGGTGTTCTCATCTTTTCGCTTCTGCTGCGTCGTTTGATTGGCTTGTGCTATCTTTCGTTGTAACTTCTCAGATCCGCTAAGTGTTCCCGCAATGGAGTGACCCGGACTGTCAGTGTGACCGATGCATGTCTCGGTGTTTGGTGTGTGTGGTAAGAGGAAGTTCAGGTTTTCCCCCCTATCTTCATACACTACCACCTCATGTACTTCTGAGGCTTTTATACAACCATTGTAGTCCGAGACTGCTCCTTTGGCAAGTCCAACCACCATTGCGTCTACACTAATCTTGCGGGATGTTACCGTGTTGTCACTCTCTAGATTTGCGAGCACTGAGCATGCTTGAGCGAATTGAGTTTCTTCTGCACTCCCTTCAAATAGCGCTACTGTTTTATTGCGAGACCGCACAAGTCGACAGCGGTAGTTTGCTACTTTGATTTCTGATAACGCATTAAATGTCTTGCGTTTCATGCTCGTTCTGAAAGTGCTGCCATTCAATAGAGCTGCGAGGCCTGGTGATATTGTTGTATCAGGTATCAGGTTACCCCGTTTTCATTGCAAAATCGTTCTTAAAGCAACAGCGCAGAGTGCACGCATGTGGTAACCTGACGTGCGGCCCTCTGTATCTATTTATTCTGTGACTTCTCAAACCGTGACAAATATCCAAAACATGACCCAAATATTAGCACTCGCATCCCTTCTCAATAGCACAACAAAGGACTATTATACCGCACCTGGCTGTGTAACTGATAGCTCTACTATAATAGCCCACATTACTTTTTATTTTGTTGTATTCTGTATTGTATAGCGTACTTTAATTTTATTCTATAGTTATGCGTTGTTTTATGTTTTAAGAAAGTTAGCGGATTTCAAAATCATCTGATATTCTTCTTATCATGTAGGATAGTTAAGTAAGTGTAAAGTTTTATTTAAACTTACTAACTTTCCGCCCGGGACTTCGTTCCCGTGGGAATTTGGAAAAATTATGTATTCTATGTATCAATCCAGTATGTGAGCAACCTTCGTACCACATTTTATTAAAATTGGTCCAGCCGTTTGAGCCTGAAAGCAACAAACATCCATACATCCAATACATACGAAAGGCGTTTATAATATTAGTAAGGATTGCCTTCTAGCTTTAGTCTTGTTTCTCAACATGATATAGGATTTGACAAATGTGATAATTACAGTGGAGCAACGGCCATCTGACGTCCGTGACCCTGTTAACAGGGGACCTGTTCAGTAACCAGAATTGTAATTGGTCATTTCTGGTCACAGTGCATCTTGTTACAAGGCCGATCTGCTAACTAGTATGCCAGGTCTCGCTATTTCAGGGATTAGAATTAGAGAATGAACTATACTATGTAAGCTATTCCATCTATAGATCCACTGCTCTGTTTCGACGTAACGAAAGGACAAACAAACAAACACATTTGAATAGTTAGTATATTAGTAAGGGTAAAGAAGTAAGGACGGTATCGAAGTGACTCGGTGTGGTCTCTAAATGTCTTTGTTATCGAAACGGAAGCTCCTACATCCGTCTTACGAGTATCAAAAACCATTTAACTAATTTACAGCATCAAAATCACAACAAAATAACAACTATTCTCCTTTTACTTATACAAACAGACTATAATAAGGATCGATGTCAATTGAACGCAGCAATGTATGTTGACCGGAATTACGCAGCAATGAACATCGAAGGTGCCGCTGGTCGGTGCTGTAATTGTCACTTGTGTGCTGCTATAGAACTAATCGATCGTATATCCTTTCTCGTAGGTTTGGTGTTGCCATTATTTTGTTGCTGAGTGGAAAATTGTATATTTAGAAATAGCTTATTATTTATGAGCGAATTATGAAACTGTACAAGAAGACTATTACAACATATGTGACTGTGTTTATTAAAAGGTACAACTTTCGGGATCTTCTTCTTCTTATCGTGTAGGTATAGTCAAGTATGTGGCGAACTTGGCTAACCCTGGCGTCAGAGTTTTCAAACAGCACAATGGCCTCTTGACTTGATTTTACCGACTGTAATCAATCGACAACAGCCGGGACCGACAGCTTAACGTGCCCTCCGAAGCACGGAAACGCTCGTGATAAATTGCCATTTTAGTCATCCATCAGGTTCCCTGCCTCTGTGTATGTTGCTTAACCTCACTGATCGGTTGAGATCAGCGAGAGCCACTGGGCTATAAGCGCTTCGGGATAGTCAATAAGAGCTATTTGCAATAGCTCATCACACTAATTGTGAACCTTAACGACTATCAGGAAAGTTGTACCTTTCCATTTTCACAGTCACATATATACACACATGCGCTCATGCCTATAATCCCTAACGAGGTAGGCAGAGCATCAGTGGTTCTAGAACCACTAAATGCCACGTTTGACACAAATTGTGAGGGATGAGATGGAACAAGTTACATAATGGTGAGATGACCACCTCTCGCTCATTATACAGCTAAACCCTCCGATCCTACTAAAAGATTTTTATTGTATACCTAAAAAAAATAGGTACTGTTACAATTATAATACACCCATAATAACTTTATTCAACTTTACTTTACCCTTTATTTGAACATACTCGTACATAAATCGACACTTCCATGTCTCAATTTTGTGATATTCTTCTTATATGTTATCTGTCGTTTGGCATGTCTTGTCTTAGTGTGAAAATACCGCTTATAAATTACAGAAACAGAAATAATTTAACCCTAATCCTCTTGAGACTATTAATCTTTTGTTAACCTAAAAAAAGCTCGTAATTTAAAAAAAATAAGTAAAAGGTTACAAAAAATGTACCCATTCATTAATTTTCAAGCATGGGCATCGTCTAGAGTTAATTGGGTGTGTAAGAGTTGGCAACACCGGGTAGAACCTTAACAATGACACTGTGGACATTATTATAAGGATTACCTGATGGATTAGCGCACGCTAAGCTGGGAATACAAGGTGGGTGGCCAATTACATTATAATAAATATAAATAATAAAAATAATAAATTGTTTATTCATTTCCAAAAAGGCATACATGATTAGCATTAGAGACTAAAAATATTAAAAAAGCAAACTTAACTAATTAATTAGGTATACGCCTGAACTAGGTGAAACCTGTGTTTCAGGCAATATACGATGGGCTGATACACAAACTAAATCTAATTATTTCTGATTACATATTACAGGATATGACTAATGCATACAGGATGCGTGCATATGTGTCTATATTCTAACAATAGTAATATAACATTAAAACAAATTAATTAATGCAGTATTTAGTTACTATCTATTTTACAATTAACATCTTAAATTAACTTCCGTGGTATTATTTAGTATAGCACGCTGCACATTTTTTATCACGTAGGCCATTGAGTTGTTCACGTCGGTGCTATTGTAAACTGGGTTAAAGTCAATGCTGTACAAATCATGTTCTAATCTATTCATATTTATTTTGTTAATTATGCGCGGTTGAGTTTTCTTAGGGTTGCTATTCATGATTAGGTTTAGTAGAGCAGCAGAGTGGTCAGTAATAGTGGACTTGGTAACTAACGTTGTGGCGGGTAAGCAAGTTTTGAGCATGACGCGATCAAGACACGACTCACTTTTGAGAAGGGAATGTGTGACCCGGAAGAAGCCCGTGAAACGAACACAAGTTTAGGTACTCTTGGCTTGCAGAGTCCTGCTACCTTACTGCTAAAACTGTTACTACTGTAGCGGCGCTCTTAGGCGCTCTCTCATAGTCTATGGAGTTAATTTACCTATATTTGGCGATTTTTTTGGCTGGGCAGTCGTTATCACCTGTTCTATGGTTTGTTGGTTTTTTAAAGCGACAGCATGTCGCACACTTTGGCTGTGCTTCTTTCTTAGGACATTGTCCCATTGAATGGCTTTGTTTAGCACAGTGCCCGCAAGTAGCAACAGTATGCACATCATACTGCTGACACTTAAAACAGCGCGTTACTAAAGTAAAGTCTCTCGTGGGACAGGATGTCCATTTTATGAAAATGCGTTCCTGATTTATTAGAGCTTTACGTATGATGGCCGATACTTCAATTATTTAATTACAAGTTACAGCTTCTCTTTTGCCTGATTTGTGGCTGAGCTTGATAGAGGCAAGAAACAAGTCCCGTGTCATTGTTGGAAGCTTGTCTGAAATATTTTGCTCGTAAATGCAGTTGAAAACTTCAGGAACAGTAAGGGAAGAAGGCACCCCTAAAACTATGATGCGAGGCCTATGTTTGTAGCGTTCGTCAGCCCTGTATTTTTAACTTTGTCGATGTCCTCTTTACTTTCAGTGCTAATTATTACACCCCCTTTTACAGTCTTACGAACTCCTCGCACTTGCAATTTAATTTGTTCCGGAGAGATAATTTTTTGGACGAGGTTTTTGGTTTCCTCAGTTGTCAACTCAGTTGTCAGAAAAATGGCCACAGAGCTCTGGTTTTTTGGGCGCATGAAATTATTAGGTCCCTTCTTGACCACATCCGCAAAGGACGCGGCAGGAATTGCCTGGGAAGACTGGGCGGAGCTTACTTTTATCGTCTCTTGCATTTCCGTGAGACAGGTCACAATGTTTTTGTTTTCTTTTAGTGATTGTATAGTACAGACGCCTGAAATGACTCTCTGTTTTACTTGCTGATACATGATTCCCATTTGGGCGGCTTGTCGACATAGTTTATTTATTTTCAATTTCTGGTCTGAGTTGAGTTTGCCTTCTGCCGCAACTGAGCAAATCTCAGTAGTAGGGAATTAAGAATTCTGGATCACGGTCTTTCAAACATAATCGGAGTTTTAGTTTTCAGTTATAAGTGAATGCACCAACAATAAGCGCACGCAGTCGGCGCCTTCGGCGCCGACTGCCGTGCGCACTGAGTTGATGCATTCACATATAACTGAAAACTAAAACTCCGATTATGTTTGAAAAACCGCGCTCCAGAATTCTTAATTCGCACTACCACTTTTATATTAACTTTTATTTTATTTTCTTTTACTTTTATTTATTGTTATCGAATACATATACATTCATTGAAAACTAAACTATGATATCAATACATACATTCTTAATGAATCAAAAGGTTGAATAATGCATTTTAAATATAATGATTTCATACTCGTAAACGTTTAAGGGGTTGTGTAAAAATTGTTCTCTATACACTTTATTATATCCCTAACGCGATGGTAAATGGTGTCTGTAGCCTCGTCCTTTACAACATGTTGAGTACATATACGTGCGTTGCATGGGCAGAATGACTTCTGGACACTTGCAAATTGCTGGGCATCATATATTTCGATGCGAATCACTTTTGTGCCTGAAGCAGTCATCTTGAAGAACGATGACATATTCTTTTTCTCAGCTGGCGGAGAGGCATCAGTTTCTGCTTCAAGATAGGAAGTGATGCCTCTTACAGTTGCTGGATCCATTTGAATAGGAGAATAAGTCCACGTAGGTGAATACTGCAAGGCAAAAATAAAGTTAATTTTATTACACAGTTAGTTCATATAAGGGTAATATGTAATAAATTCATTAGAACTTTGAATTATACTTTTCTTCATCGATACACTTACCGACATAGTTTTTCAGCCGACTTGTCAAGTCTTCTATTTTGTAAAGAATGAGACGGGTTTCGGTAAAGAGCAGATAAGTGATGTTAGGTCAGGGGGAGGGTTTTGGGAGTTTTAATACATGATATTTGACGGTCTGTGTGTCGGTCACTCTGTCTGTCTATTTTGCTCTTAAAATTTAACAAAATAAATAAATTCAATGAGTAAAACCAGGTACCGATATTAGTATCGCTAAGATATCGATTGCTTCCAGTTTTGGAAGATTTGCTGACGCGTAAAATTAGGTACGGAGTGATTCAGGGACTTCACTACATCAACATGTATCCCTTATTCGGTAAGTGTCTTTCTTCTTATTCCCACTAACACAAGTAAACTACCAGAATCTATTTATAGCCCTCAGCTTGATGCGAGTCTCTCCATTTGTTTCCTTGCAATTAGTTAAGGTGTAATCTTTATCACATAAAACAAAACATCATGTAAGTGATCTTTCAAATAAATACACCAATTTATATCAGTTTTAAATAGGTTGACTAATTTAATTCACTTTCTACGAGATACATCATTCAAATAACTATTCATAACAACCTATAATTAGTAGACTTATTTGAATAGTAGACTTATTTGAACAATCTTTAATTAGTAGACTTAATTGAATACATTACCCATTTTTTACTTCATATTATTAATTAATCTATAGAAAACTTAACCTTCCTGTAATAAGCATTATTTTATAAGTACCTATTATTTCAGGTCAAACAATCAGGACTTCCTATCGAGTGATGATTCAAGCTCATCGAACGATAGTAGCTCGAGCAGCAGTCGGGAGTCTTCCCCGGCGCGCTCCCCGGCTACGGCTCAGGAGACTTCGACTGCTTGCAGCAAGAAGAGGAAATCAAAGTCCAAATCACGATCATCAAGTAAACGGTAATTATAAAATATCCTTATTAATATTATAAATGTGAAAGTGTGTTTCTTTCATTTGTTTGTCCTTCCTTAACACCTAAACGGAGTGATGGATCGATGTGATTTTTCCATAGGGTAGTTGGGGACCCCCGAAAGTGACTTATGTTACTTTTCCATGCGAACGAAGTTGCAGCGCAAATCTAGTATTATAGTATGGACAAATAATTATTAAACAGAATATAACGTCGCATTTAGATTAATATCAATAATCAGTTGTTATACTTACCCTTTATTTAAATAAGATATTGTACTGGTACTTGTTTTTGATAACAATAATTTTCTCAGCGGTTGGTTGGAACGAGTAGCAATACTTCTCACTCCCTCCCTTACATTAATTTATCGTATTTTAATTAATTTCAATGTTTTTGATTACAGCTCTAAAAACGAAGATAGGAAAAAGAAGACTGAAAAGCAGAAGAAGGAGCAAAATTCAGCGCAGCCCCGAGCTGGTACGTCGAAAGTGACTGCGAAGGACATCATGGGCACGGACTCGGATATCGACGAAGAAAAAACTGTCATCGGTAAAAAAGACGAGTTAATTTCGTATTTATGTCGTCGTGGGGCTAACGGTGTTTCAAAACAATGTAATCCTGATAGTCAGGGCTCACAATTTGTAGATTTCAGGCTGTACATGTGTAGCGAAATAGAAAACGTAACGCCGATGAACAGGTGACGGCAAGCTATTGTAACATTGAAAACTAAAATTGATGAAAATAGTGCTGCGCATCGATATTTAGTTAAGTTTTTAAAAGAGATAAAAAATGATTTTAAAAACTGTCCTGTTACATATACAAGTACTCCAAACCAGTAAGCGGATATCTTACCTTTATAATTATTAACCTGTTTACTTGAGCCTACTACTACCGGTCTTAAGAATATGAAGTGTAATCGCGTATACTCTTAGTTTTAGTTCATGAGATATAAAAATGTATTTTATTCCTAATTAAACTTTAAATAAAAGCTTGAATGGAAAATAAATGTTTTTTTTCCTTCCAGGTAACATATCTAACAAGCAAATGAACGAAACAACAATGAGAAATAATGTTAAGTTTTGTACCGAGTGTAATATTCCAGTTCTTGAAAACTATTTCAGATATCATATAAGAACGAATCTGCATAAAAAAAACTGTTTACTGAAAACTAGTTATAGTAACATTTATATCTTAGCTACAGCTTTCAAAGAAAGGATAATTACCTATAGGGTAAACCCTAATATGAATGATGGGTTAGATATTACTCCAGATAAATTTTTAAATGATGTAGGTAAAGATGTAAAACACCTCATTAATTCATCATTATCGAAGCACGGCTCTGTCAAATTGAATTTCGAGTTATTTGGCAATTTTAAATTACCTTCTTCAGATGACATTCATTTAAAATCGTTCAACACTAAATACAGTACTATATTCAGAAACACTGATTTACATCAGTTATATTCAGAAACTCAGAATGTGTTGATTAATAAACTAAGTGAATTTCAGCACTGTGAATCAGGTTGGAGTCTTAGCTCTATTAGTCATCTAGAAATAAATATAAATAAATATTCTCCTCTGAGAGGTGGTAGCTATTTAGTGTTACCAAAAGAAATTAGCTATACGAAAAGTTGTTTGAATATCAAAAATTATGATAATCATTGTTTTGCATGGAGTATATTAGCTGCTTTATTCCCCCGAGCTAGTAACCCTAATAGAACCAGTTCTTATCCATTTTACTCATCAGTGCTGAATGTGAAAGGAATGAATTTTCCACCTTCACCGTCCGATATAAAGTTGTTTGAAAACAATAATCCTTCTATAAGTGTCAGTATATACGGGTTAGATAGTAAGAATAATGTTACGGGACCTCTGTATATGACGGGTGAAAGAAAGCAGAATCATGTTAATCTATTATACATTGAAAATGAATCTAGAGGGCACTATTGTTTAATCAAAGATTTAGCGAAACTTACTCGACGACAGGTCACCAAAAATCATAACAAGCCATATCTTTGTGAAAGCTGTCTACAGTTTTTTGTAACACAGGAAAAATACAAGTCACATGTGTGTTCACAAGTTTTGACTGTTTTACCCGATAAGAATAGTAAGTTAGAATTTAAAAATTATGAAAGACAGCAAAAGATTAACTTTGTCATTTATGCAGACTTTGAAAGTTTATTAATAAATACTCATCAAAAAACCGGTACTCACACTGAAACCTACAAGCTGCATCAGCCATCATGTTTTTCATATTACATTTGTTGTTCGCATGATTCAGGATTGAATAAATATGTTTCTTATAGAGGCTCCGATTGTGCAGAAGTTTTCATAAAGTATTTGATTCGAGATGTAAAAAATATCAATAGTATACTTAAAAGTAAGAAGCCTATGAAGCCAATGACCCTTTCACAAAAAAATGAGTATCATAGGGCGAGTGTTTGTCATATTTGTAGACTACCATTGCTTAATGATAAAGTTGCTGATCATGATCATATAACCTCCGAATTTAGAGGTGCCGCTCACTCTAAATGTAACATATTATATAGAGTCTGCCCCTTCATACCCGTCATTTTCCATAATTTAGCAAACTATGATGCTCATCTATTTATAACTGAGTTATGTAAATATGAGGGTGAAATTAAAGTTATTCCGAAAACTAAAGAACAATATATTACTTTCACAAAGTTTTTAAAGGACTCTGAAACTCGTTCCTCAATCCAAATTAAATTTTTAGATTCATTTCAGTTTCTTAGCACGAGTTTAGATGTTTTAAGTAAAAATTTGACAGAACAAGATTTTAAACATTTGAGGAAGGAGTTCAACACGCAGGAAAAGTTCAATTTACTTCGAGAAAAGGGGGTATACCCGTATGATTATATGAATTCGTGGTCGCGATTTAAGGAAAAATGTCTCCCAAAAAAAGAACAGTTTTATAACAGTTTGACATGTGAGCACATAAACGATGATGAATACGAACGTGCACTTAAAATCTGGAAGGTCTTTAAAATTCAGTCCATGGGAGAATACACAGACTTGTATCTAAAATGTGATGTGTTGCTTTTGTGTGATATTTTTGAAAAGTTTAGAAACAGTAGTCTTCAGTATTATAAACTTGATCCTTGTTACTACGTTTCTTCTCCGGGTTTAAGTTGGGATGCTATGCTTTTATATACAGGCGTTAAATTAGATCTGATTGATGATATAGAAATGTACGAAATGATAGAACAAGGCATACGTGGTGGTCTAGCACAATGCTCGCTAAGGCACGCTAAAGCAAATAACAAATATATGCCAAATTATGATAGATCAAAACCGTCAAGTTATCTTGTTTATCTAGATTGTAATAATTTATACGGTTATGCGATGATGAAGAAAATGCCTATGTCTGAGTTTCGGTTTTTATCTGATAATGAAATTAAAACATTTAACGTATTGAGTATTTCGGATGATGCTGAATTTGGTTACATTTTAGAAGTTGATTTATTTTATCCGCCTAATATACACTCTGCACATAGTGACTTACCATTTGCACCAGAAAAACACATTCCTCCTGGAGGGAAAAATAAAAAACTGATAGCTAATTTATATGACAAGTTTCATTATGTAACGCATTACGTGTATTTAAAAGAGTGCTTATTGAATGGTCTAATATTACGAAAAATTCATAGGATTATTACTTTCCGTCAGCAAAACTTTCTAGCGAATTATATAGACTTGAACACTAGTTTAAGACAAAAATCTATATCAGCATTTGAGAAAGATTTCTTCAAACTCTTGAACAATGCAATATTTGGAAAGACCATTGAGAACAGAAGAAAACAAGTAGATGTTAAGCTTATCACAAACTGGGTAGACAGAAATAATAAAACAAATAAAGAAATCGGTGGAGAAAAAATAATCTCAAAACCAAACCTGAAAAGCGTATCTATATTTTCCGAAAATTTTGTAGCAATTCAACTTAGCCTTGAGAAGATAGTTTTAGACAGGCCAATATATATTGGATTTTCAGTTTTGGAACACGCAAAACAACATATGTACCAATTCCATTATAATGTAATTATGAAAAAGTACCTAAATAATGTCAAGTTGTGCTACACGGATACTGACAGTTTGCTTTACTTAATTAAAACAAGAAATTTTTATAGCGATATTATGAAAAATATTTCTTATTTTGATACAAGTAACTTTGAGAAAAATAACGTTTACGGGATACCTCTTTTAAATACAAAGGTACCCGGACTGTTCAAAGATGAAATGGGTGGGGAGGTTATAAAGCAGTTTATTGGACTGCGGGCAAAACTATATTGTATTGATAGTGTAAAAACTCAAATAAAAAAAGCAAAGGGGGTGACAAAATCTGTCACCAAAAAACTCAGACCGTGCGACTATGAAAACACTCTAAATAAAAACACTAACTTGAGATGCAGAATGCATATCATTAGATCACTTAAACATGTTTTGTACTCTCAAAGTATTAATAAACTAGTGTTAAACAGGAGTGATGACAAAAGACAGGTATTATCAAATCAAATAGATACTTTGCCATGGGGGCATTGTGACACTTTATGTTAAGGTTTTATGTTAAAGTAGGTTTAAGTAGGTGAAAAACTTAGCTAAGGCTCTGCTGTATGTAAGAGTGAAGTGTTCGGATAGACATTTCAATATCAAAAGTGTAATATTAACGTAAGATTTTCAAACTAATTTTATACACGCAGATGCACACATGCAAGATGTGCCTTAGCTAATTATTAACATATTATGGTTGAGCTCTTAAAATTACTGTAATGTAAGCAATACATTTCTGTTGTACTGTATTTTTTTGTTACTGATAAATAAATTACATTTTATCTACAAGTAAATTTTACGTGTTTTTGTTCTTATAAACCTTAACTATACTGTTTAGTACGCCTGTTTAATATTTAACTAAGCGACTTGCTTCAAGGCATCAGAATTCAAAATGAAGTTAATCAAACAACCCGTATCACTAAAAATTAATAAAATTGGTGTGGACCCTCATCCTCACTTTCCCCGACATAGTACTCTTTTACCGAACTCTATACGCTGTGTAATTTGCGGTCCATCAAACTGTGGAAAAAACATAATGATAAGTCTTTTACTTGAAGATAATGGATTGAAGTTCCGAAACGTTTACGTATACTCAAAGACTACTTTTCAGTCAAAATATCGTTTTTTAGAAGAAGTTTTTCGAAGAATACCGGATGTTAAACTGTTCATGTTCCAGGATGAAAAAGATGTCATTTCACCACATGAGGCTTTGGAAAAATCTGTATTTGTTTTTGATGATGTTACTTGCGAAAATCAGACTAACATTCGAAATTATTTTTCAATGGGACGTCATAAAAATATTGATAGTTTTTACTTAACTCAAACCTATTCTAAAATCCCTAAACAGTTGATACGAGATAACGTAAACTTTTTGATTATTTTTAAACAGGATGACATAAACTTAAGACACATTTATGATGAGCATGTTAATTCTGATATAAGTTGGGGTAATTTTAAATTATTAGCCTCAGAAATTTGGAAAGATCCATATTCATGCCTTATAATTAACAAGGAATGCGAATTGAACAAGGGGAGATACCGTAAAATGTTTGATGTATTTGTAAAGTTTGACTAAGATATATACTATAAACACCTTGGCACTCATTCACTTTGAATTGATCCATTTAGATTGACAGAAGTTCAGAGATTGTGTTAGAATGATAGAGTCCGAGATTAAGAAGCAGTTAATTAAATCGGTAAAAAATATTAAAAATAAATTAAAACAAATGCAGGATGACGAAGATGATTTTGAACATAAACGTCGAAAAATATTGAAACCAATAACTGACCCATTAGAAGCTATAGCTTCTCTCAATAAAATTCAGAAAGGAGACGGTGATAAGTCAGATAACTATGTCGAGAAGAACGATTCATATTACAGTGAAGTGAATTCAGACAATGATGAAACACCATATGATAACTTATCACAGGATAACAAAACTCCTGTAAAATTAGAAAATGTCGTATCAAAAGAAAACACTAAAATAGATGGTCCGCAAACTGAGACGAAAACCTTTAATATTACGTATGGTGTACGAAGTGATGATACTGGTCAGATGATGGTAGGAAATACACCAGCAACGTTTAAAACAGTAGGTGATTATTCATTACTCATTTTGAATGATAAATGCTACGAAATGAGTGCAGGATTGAAAGAACTACTGTTTGAGAATAAACCAAATGAAAGTAAAATCTCTGAAAAAGACAAACTAATATATAAAGACATTTTGATCCATACAAATGTACATAAGAGAGGATTTATTCCATCAGGACAAACGTTAGGAAATTCAGGAATGAAATATTGTAATATAATAAAACCTTTGTTAAATGAAGTAGATAAGAAAGAAAAACGAGGTGGAAATTTAAAAGTGTTGAAAAAATATAAAGCTCATACAGATTTCGTGTATTGGGACGATCCTAACGAACTTATTGAGAGGTTGAAAATATTAGTTGCTTCGAAAGATGCTGGAAATACGAACCATGACAACGAGATCATCTCAATCATAGAAGAATTAAAAGAAACTGGTATCATAAAAGAATAAATAGGCCTCACAAGTCATAATTGGTATAGTTCACAAACAATAGTCGATCATGAACGTTGACAAGTTTGGTCATCATGTTTTTAAAAAGCAAAGAATTAATAATTACCCTGACGAGCCTTGTATTACCTTATCAGATGACGGTTGTTTCGATGCTAGAAATAAAATAATCAAACGTATAGGGAAACCGGCAGATCCTGACGACTGTGCAAACAAATTATACGTCGATAAGACTATTGCAAGCTTGTCTACTCAACTCAAATCGATCACTCAAACGCTGGCAGGGACGGTGACAGAAATAAGCAGTCTTAAGAGAAGCATAGATTCAATATCTGAAAAAATAAGAAAAAAATGAGTAAAGAGAGCGTTGTGAACGAAATACACAAACAGGCAAGAAAAAATTTTCCTCGAAGACACGTTGTAATGAAAGATATAGATGATCTATGGCAAGCCGATCTTATCGACATGCAATCATTTTCGAAAGAAAACTCTAACTATAAGTATATACTGGCAGTAATAGATACATTTTCAAAGTATGCATGGGTATACCCTTTAAAACAAAAAAAATCAGAACATATAACTCAAGCTTTTCAAGATTTATTCAAAAAAGGCCGCATTCCGAAAAATTTGCAGACTGATTTAGGAACAGAATTTTACAATAAAAAACTTAAACAGTTACTCACTCATTACAAAATAAACCACTACTCTACATATTCTGTCAAAAAAGCATCCATAGTAGAGAGATTTATAAGAACCTTCAAAGGTAAATTATATAAATATTTTAGTTTACGAGGTAATTATGTATGGAATGGTCATGGTATTCTATCAAAATTAATAAAAATATATAACAATACCTTGCATAGAACGATTGGTTTAAAACCAAATCAGGTTAATGTAAATAATAAAAAATATATAATTGAAAAATATAACCAAATGTTTTCGAGGGGGTCAAAACCAATGAAACCAAAATTTAAGGCTGGTGATAACGTTCGTATTAGTAAGTATAAGGGATGTTTTGAGAAAGGATATACTCCAAATTGGTCCACAGAAATATTCAAAATAGATAAAGTATTAAATACTAATCCTATTACATATGTTTTGCTAGATTCTAGAAATCGACCTATCTTGGGTTCTTTTTATTCGCAAGAATTACAAAAAACCAATCACCCAGATATTTATCTTGTCGAGAAAGTAATAAGAAAGAAAGGAAATAAATTATTTGTAAAATGGTTAGGTCTACCATCAGAAGAAAACAGTTGGATAGATGAGTCTAAGGTCTTATAAATAAATAATTCTAATTATTTCACTCATTCTTATCTTACTCATAGCGAAGAGAAGTACATAAGAAAATATTAAAGTAAAGACTCTAGAAAATACTTAATTATTTTGTTGTTACATTTTCCATCAAAATTATAATAATAGGCTTAAATCTGAAATACTAAGAATAATATCCACTATTAAAAATGGTAAAAAAACGTAGTTTTTCCTCTAAAAATATCTGCAAGAATACTAATATCAATGCAGTAAAAGAATGTGTCAAAACTGGTGCGGGACTTAAGAAAACTTTTAAAAATATAGTGTCTCTTACAAAGAGACATGTAAAGAAGTTTAAGCCCAAATGCAAAAAAGCTGCTATTGATTTAGCTATTGCTGTTGCGAAAGAACTGACATCAGATTCAAAGGCATCTGTTAACGTGCCACGCATGATACCAATTCCGAAAGTTGGAGGAGTTTTACCTTTAATACCGATATTTGCGGGTCTGTCAGCGGTAGGAAGTTTGGCTGGCGGGGCAGCGGGTATCGCTAAGGCGGTTAATGCTTTAACATCTGCTAGAGAACGATTTCAAGAATTAAAAACTCGCAATCAGAAAATGAAAAATATATATTTGGGGGGAGGACTTCATCTAAAAGAACATCATAATGGTTTAAAACTTTGTGTAAATAAAAAAAACTAATTCGAAGGCTACCTAAAAGAGCACTTACAAATTTGGATATACTCGAATTTTGTAAAGATATTCCATATTTTAGAGGGGTATTCATGAGAGATGAATTACCTAAGAATCCTTTTAAAAAAGAATGTGGTATTATAAATCTGGACAGTTCTCAAAACCCAGGTACTCATTGGGTAGCCTACGCAAAATGTAATAATTATGTAGAATATTTCGATAGTTATGGTAATTTAAAGCCTCCTGTGGAATTTGTAAGTTACATAGGTTCAAATTTTTTTTATAATTATAATAATAGACAGAAAACACATCCATATATATGTGGTCACTTATGTATTAAGTTCTTAAGATCATTTTGGAATCACAATAAATATTGAGTACTAAGTTTGAAAACTTTAGTTTGTCATAATGTCTTTAACATTAACATTCACTGGCAAAACATCAGAGCTTGTATCTGAATTTATTCCGCCTTTATTATTAGACACTAATAATTATGAGTGTGGGTTACTATACTTTACGACTTTTAATTCTATTCGTAATGTACATGATGGCAACAATGTATTTGCATATGGTGAAAATAAATATATCAAAATTCCATATGGCAACTACGATTTATCCGACATTTGTGAATATCTTAAAAGTAATATCAAGGACTGTAAGCTTAAAATTCAGCCTAATAACAATACTTTTAAGTGTTATTTGTTTTGTACTGAAGCAATTAATTTTAGAGTAAAAAATAGTGTAGGTCCGTTATTAGGATTCTCAGAAATTCAGTTAGATGCAAATAAATGGCATGAATCAGACAATCCTGTCGACATTTTACCAGTGTCTGTAATACAGATCGAATGTGATCTCGTGCAAGGTTCATACACGGATGGTGTACCTACACATATAATCCATGAGTTTGTGCTTAATACGCCTGCAGGCCATCAACTTATAGAAGTGCCCAAAAACGTGATTTATTTTCCTATTAGAAAGAATCACATTTCATCGGTGACAATTAAAGTGTTAGATTTAAAAAGGAAACTTATTAACTTTGAAAACGAAAGTATTCAATTGTGTGTTCATATACGGAAATCAAAATGATAGTATTTTATGATAAAAGTTGTACTAGTTCTAATAAAATACAGCATGAAAATAAAAAAAGTGTCACTAATAAGAGCGACGTGAAACGGTTCGGTCGCAAAAAGCCATTTAAAATAACGAAAAACAATAAAGAGTTTCTTCGTGCTCTAGGCTTAAAAATATGAGTATCTTACAAATATCTGATTACCCCCAGTTCGATAATTCTATCGAAAGTTATGAGATTCACACGTACAACCCCTACAACAACAGTTTCAACACAAATGATGAAATACGCATACCTATTCATCAACAAGATATATATTTACTACCTTCGGCAAGTGCAATATATGTTGAAGGAACCTTTGTTGCACAAGTAAAGGATGCAGCAAGCGGAGCTTGGAAGAAAAAGAAAGTTAAGTTGATAAATAATGCCATTTCTTTCCTTTTTCAAGATATTAGATACGAAATGAATGGCGTTGAGATAGATCGTATTAGAAATGCCGGGATAACAACAACCATGAAGTCCATAGTTTCTATGAATAGTGGAGATAGCAAGGCTGCTGCTATGTGGGGGTGGAATATCGATCAATTACAAGAACATGATGGTGAATTTTGTGTTCTCATACCTTTAAATAAATTTCTAGGTTTTGCAGAAGATTACAAAAAAATAATCATAAATTGTAAACATGAGCTTATTCTTAATAGGAGCAGTACGAATTTGAACAGTGTTATGCTAGAAAACAAAGATTCCCTGCAATTAATTCTACATAAAGTCCAGTGGCGAATGCCGCATGTCAAGGTATCCGATCAGCAAAGGCTCATTTTGTTAAAACATTTGGAAAAAGATAAGCCACTCCAGATCGCATTCAGAAATTGGGATTTATATGAATATCCTTTGTTACCAAAAACTACTAAGCATTCGTGGTCTATTAAAACAACTTCACAGCTAGAAAAGCCTCGATATGTCATATTCGGTGTTCAAACTAACAAGAAAAATAGCATGACGCAAGATAACAGCTTGTTTGATCATTGTCATATAACAAATGTGACATTATTTTTAAATTCATACTATTACCCGTATGATGCTCTTAATTTGCAATTCGATAACAACAAATATATCGTATATTATACGATATGTATGTTAGATTCCGCCAGTCGTATTACAATATTCCTGCAGATCCATTGCTTGATTTACAAACATTTAAAGAGAAGGCTCCTTTATTTGTGATTGATTGTTCCCGACAAAACGAAAATTTGAAATCCGGTCCTGTAGACGTTCGTCTGGAAATTGAAAGTTCTACAGATTTTCCCGATAATACTAGCGCTTACTGTTTAAGGCGATTAGAGTCGTCAATGACCTTGACGTTTGAGCCCTCTGCCCCGCGCGCCACAACCCGCACCCCGCAAGAAAACACCGGTCAAAGAATACACAGGCGTAGAATGCACAGAAGCGCACTCCATACATTACTGCCTATCACTTGAGTTTGTATTGATGAATCTAACTAGGTACTTCTAATAACAAAAGATGTCGGTGTATGTAAGTAATTATACTTAATCTAAGTTGAATTATTTTGATTGCCGCAATCGACGTAATGCTATTATTCGACAATTCTGGCATTCTCACCGGTCGCATATATACAGGGTGGAATTTTTTAACGTCTCCTGGAGGGAAAGTACTCTAAATAAATATAATAAATATATATAAATCTTAATAAATATATATTTGTGATATATTTTTAGTGCATAAATAGTCAACTTATTTATAATTATTATTTAATTAATATTTGCGCCTTTCCCGCATTTCAATCTATAACTCCTATACCATAAGGTTGCCTGGAAGAAATTGCTGTTAAGCAATAAGCCCGCCTATTTGTATACATTATTTCAAATTCGCTGTATAAACATATTCTGTAATCCTATGTGTGCAATAAAGAATATTGTATTGTATTGTGTATTGTAAATACTGTAGATAGAAAATTTTACTCAAAGGAAACATTCCTTTATTTTTAATAATAGAGCGGGACCCAAGGAGAATAAAGTTCATTTCCGTGGGACTTACCTCCGCCATACGAACTACTGGTAAGTACTTATTCGGCATATTTTCCTGAACACAAAAAGTGCGGTAGTCACTTTCTAAGAGTATGGAGGGGGTAGCTATGACGTGACGTATTTTATTTACGCTATATTTAGATAACTACTGGACAGATTTACTTAAATAGGGTCTCAAATGAAAGATAATTTAATGAACATTGTTTTATTCTAAAGATTCATTAGTGTAAACCTAGTAACAAAATAAATATTTTCAAAAAACGACATTATGTAAAATTAAACTTTTTTTACTGTGTGAAAAGAACAGAAACCGTTAGGATTACGGTAATTTAGCTCATTATACAAAAATAGCTACACTTATCAGCATTCTAATGAACCTAAAAACGTTTAAGTCGAGTGTAAGGTTTCGTTACATATTTTAGCAATTTTTGCACTTTTTAAAAATATTTTTGAGTGTTTAACTTGAATTGAATAGTTCGGTGAATGACTTTTTCCGGTACAACTACTGACAGACAAAACAGTAGCAAAGTTTAGTGGCTAACTTGATGCGAAATTCAAAAAGGGAAGGGGAGTTTGGCTGACGGGGACATTCGTTGCCTGGCAGTTGAGGAGAGTAGTCGTGTCCTTAGAAAATGTAGTTTACGGAAGTGTCCGTTAAAATAGTGAGATCTAAAATATAATTAAATTGTACATTACCATGAAGTGGAAATATACGTTTAAAGAGGACTGGTGTTTCCTTTGGATTGATGCACGTTTTACACCTCAGAAGTGGGATGGACAACGCATAAACGCGTAAGTAACACGCCTTAATTGTTTTAAAGGAAACCCTTTTGATGTAGATATTTCATGATTAATTAGATACAACGGCAATAACCGATCTATCATAAAAGGGAATCGTTATGAAGGTAGATGGTTAACTATTTTTAGTTATTTTTAAAATTCTATATTTTGGCACAGCTAATTTTTACAGCTATTATGTGCAATTGGTAGAATAGTCCTTCTTTTACATAGAATGACGTCATCGATGTCGTAAGATACCGACTCGGTACCTGGGAATTTATTTATACACATAATAATTGTGAGTGCTTTGAATTTTTCTCTCTACCTACATTCAAGCTATGATCAAAAACAAAACTGTAACCGACGGAATCAAATATGGTGGCACCGGATTACTCGAACTCTGTGTAGGGGTATCTTAAAGGGGGTTGGAAATTTGATTATTTTTGCGCTAGGAGTAGCCGTTTTGAAGATATGACTACTTTTATGAATTCCTTATATATTTTGATTGTTTTTTTTTTCTTTTTTATTTAGTTATATCTAGATAATACCACAAACAACATAACAAAATATTCCCTGCGATTGGATATGTATCTATTATCTTATTTTATTATTTAATGAAACTATGTATTTAACAAATCAATCAGGGTCAAAAACATTTGATTCGTGTAATGTAACTTTAACCATAGCATGTCATATTACATAATCTAGTTATCTAGTTATCTGAAAAGGAGATGCTTAAAACAATTGCATTAGAATTTTCAACTATGTCTGTTTAATGTGCAATCATTCTCCAAGAACAGGCAAAAAATTAAACTTAGAGGATACCAAACTAGTAGCTGTTACGTAGCAACAACATAAAGGCAACAGTTACTCAAGAGTCTGTTTCGATTAATGTATGATTTATTAAAATGGGCCAAAGATTCAAATAAAAAAAGCTTTATTAATGCTTTTAAACTAGCAAAATTTAGGGCTCCTCATGAAGCTCAAGAACTTTTTTATAGGAACCCATATCAAACATCAACTATTTTTTTTAGTTTTAAAAGGCGATAGCAGCGCAATTTCGCAGCTATTGGTACTAACAGTGTCATAGGCCTGACCAAACGATTTCAAATGAATGAAGCGACAAGTGCCAAAGTTCACGTCGCAGCACGGTGCAGGGATTCCTTCGAATGAATCTCAGTGTTGCCGATGTAAAAAAATATAATGGCGGCTGTACGCCAGCGACCTGCCTCTGCCTCGAGTGCGTACGTTTACACTCTCATACCCATCAGTACAGACCAGTACCATTGAGTCCTTTGTTTTAAAATATAACGCAAGTACGTGCAAGTATGAAGAGTTTTATTTCGATACGATACGAAGCGTTATTTTGGTTACGAGAATTTTTGAAAATAGTTCGTAACAAAATGAAGAAAATTTTTGACAAAAAAAATGCCTGTTAATAAAAATTATGCCTGTTCATAATACTTTTTCATTTTGCTGTGATTCTACCCGTTTTGTCACGTTATTTTCAAGATTATTCGTACCAAATCTAAGTACCGTAGTCAGTTCGGCGCTACCCACGCTCACTTAGACGACTGCAGTTCCGTTGTTTATAGCTCGACTTAAACGTTTTTAGGTTCATTAGAATGCTGATAAGTGTAGCAATTTTTTTATAATGAGCTAAATTACCGTAATCCTAACGGTTTCTGTTCTTTTCACACAGTAAAAAAAGTTTAATTTTACATAATGTCGTTTTTTGAAAATATTTATTTTGTTACTAGGTTTACACTAATGAATCTTTAGAATAAAACAATGTTCATTAAATTATCTTTCATTTGAGACCCTATTTAAGTAAATCTGTCCAGTAGTTATCTAAATATAGCGTAAATAAAATACGTCACGTCATAGCTACCCCCTCCATACCCTTAGAAAGTGACTACCGCACTTTTTGTGTTCAGGAAAATATGCCGAATAAGTACATACCAGTAGTTCGTATGGCGGAGGTAAGTCCCACGAAAATCGTTATTTGAAGACTTTTTTACGAATAGGTCCCGCTCTATAAGAAACAAAACAGCATTCAAGGATTTTCGAAATTTCGCTTGCCACACCCGGGAATCGAACCGGCTTAAATTCAAAAAAATAACACCCTGCACTTTTATGGTATCGATCGATAGGGTCAATCGTAAAGATCAAATGTCTCTAACAAACATGGTAAATTAGATGAAAAGAGAACCATTAAACTACATAAAACCTAACTATGGGACCCTTAAGTAAAAGTGCTTTAACACGTCCCATCAAATTTGTAAGCTTAGATTTAATGGTCTTCCTTTCACTTAATTTACTATGTTTGTTAGGGAGATTTATCCTTACGATTGACCCTATCGATCAATACTATTAAAGTACAGGGTGCTTTTTTTGGATTTTAGCTGGTTCGATTCCGGGTGTGGCAAGCGAATTTTCGAAAATTGTTCAGTGTCATGGGCTGATTCACCACCTGAGAGGATAAGATCGAATTACTTAACACCCTATACATATTATATATATTCAATCATATAGATTTAGATCCGCATAAGTACTTAATACAATTAAATTTCGTCAAACGTCTATAAGCGCAAAATAATCAAATATTACGACTAGATTACAAACTTATAATAGTAGGTACAATTAGCGTCCACGCGCGAGCTATACCGTAACACAATAATATCGTCTGACTGCACTACTCTCTAAGCACACTAATACATAAATATACTGTGTCAACGCACACAGGCAAACAGAAAATACGCTTTATCGCTCGTAAAAGTTTGGATACGAGTGACACAGCCGTCCCGTCGGAATGCCAGCGGAGGACTGCCGCCCGCGCCCGCGCAGACCACCCTCTGCAACTAAACGTTCGGATTTCCGTTTTTCGTAACTTTTGAATGAAAATATTGTTCGATTTACAAAATTTAAACGTTGTATCTCAAGAAAAAGGGATTCTTAATTAATTAGTATAAGAATATTTCCATATATCATAGCCGTTTAGGAGCAGTAAGGAATTTAAGTCAAAAATCGATGTCTCGTGGTATTTTTTTTAAAATACAATACAAAGACGTAAAAAAAAAATACTGACGTTCCACATGTAGTCCTTGAACAGATGTTTCACATATTTTTTTTTCAACTTTCCCTGGCCAGTCATAAATGAGAAGTAAGCTTTACAAAATGCTCAATATTCGGAAATTGAGGGATCTAATCGCCTTAATAATAAACGATCGTTTGGTCGAATATCGTCCTTTGAGTAACATAGTACGCAAGATATCATGAAATCCATAGCTATAATAGATGTACAAGGATTTAAGATAGATGGTAACTTTGTACCTAAAGAAATAGCAATCGTGTGTAATGATCAAATTCAATTGCTTTTGATTAAACCACCTTTCCCTTATTATCAACTTTCAACAACAGAACGTAAACTGGTTAACTGGATGGAAAGAAATAGAAACATGTATTGGAGTGATGGTTTTATTCCTTACACAAAATTCCTTGTACTAATTAAGAAATTTTTAGAAGGTAAAATGATTTACTGTAAAGGAAATGAAAAAGTTACTTGGATTAAAAATATGGTGGGTGATAACGAGTTGTTAACTTAGAAGATATGAAGTGTCCTAGTTTGTTAAGTTTATATAAAACATTTAGATTAAGTACTAATATTTTCAATTGTATTTATCATCCCACATTTTGTGCGCTGAGAAATGTTACATGTTTGAAGGAATGGTGTATTTCAGAAGAACTAATAAAAACTGAAAAATAAAAGTACTTTTATTTAATAGATACCTTATCCACGCATTATTAAAGTATTGGCTCGTTGTGAATCATACAATAGCTAGTATTCTCAATCATTTATAAGCATGCATGTGTCATAGATCACTGCACGTTCATTGAAACAGAGTAAAGCCTCGCGAGCTCCTCGGTACGAGTAACAGCCCAACCACGACCTCGAGCGACGGTAACGCGGTGGCAAGCGAATTCTGGTTCCATTGCTCGTCACGCGCGAACGATCAATGCTCTATGCCGCGCACAACGAGTAATGGAAATGCTGTCGTCGTTGATGGTCGCTCCAGTCGTGGCATGGCGCTAAGCTAATCGATGGTAGTGTAGTGTCTCCAAAAAAGGAGAGGACCTACAACGCGCTATCAAAGTTTTTGTACTTGATCGTATATAAGGAAAAACCAATTAGCTTATACCTGACTAGGGTCGGATGAGAACGGACGCTGACCTAGGTCACTGACTGCAGTCTGATGAGAAGGTCGCGGACTAATGTCACCAAATGATTATAAATATGAACTATTACAAATAAAACTATATAAAATTAAATGACAAAGAAATTAAGAAAAATATACAGTTAATAATAAGTAAATGACAAACATAATATAATAATACATATAAGTAAGATAAGATAACACACGATTGATATTCTTTTATTTCATCACAGTAAAACATCCTGATAAAAAAGGTTGAATTTACTTTTTCAACTTCATTCTGATGTAAACTCAGAATACGATCTAACATATTTACGTCTGTACAATGTTCACACCATCACCATCGTCAACGAGTTATTTACTCACCGCGGAGGAGTGGCAGGATATTTCAAAAACAATTCTTTTAAAAAGATTTAGTAATCAAATTAGGTTACTAGAAGGTCATCTGCCTGAGCACCTTCAAAACGATCCTGAAGTGAATCAATACTTTACATGTCGTAAACATATGCATCTCTACAACAACGATCCTAATGAAACACACTTTGATGGTTTACCTTTTCGGAGAATGAATTGCCCTTTCTGTATTAAAGAGAAAGAAAAACAAGAGTGTAAAAAAACTTAAAATAAACTAAGATAAAGATGGCTGTTAAAAGTTAATATAAAAGTGGTAGTGGGAATTAAGAATTCTGGAGCGCGGTCTTTCAAACATAATCGGAGTTTTAGTTTTCAGTTATATGTGAATGCATCAACTCAGTGCGCACGGCAGTCGGCGCCGAAGGCGCCGACTGCGTGCGCTTATTGTTGGTGCATTCACTTATAACTGAAAACTAAAACTCCGATTATGTTTGAAAGACCGTGATCCAGAATTCTTAATTCCCTACTACTAATCTCATCCAGGAATTGGTCAATATGGTTTAACCAAGTCTGAACATCTCTAGTTGTTCGTCCTCTTCCTCCGTATCGGGTGGGCGGAAATAATTAATTATCACAAGTGATGCACGTCCGTACGCATTGAAGGTAGAGCAAATCAAAGTATCATTGACTGACAACCACTTGGGAATGTTCTGTATTATCAATTACTAGCTTTCCGCCCGGAACTTTATTCCCATGCGAATTGAGGAAAATTATGTAGCCTATGTGTTAATCCCTTAATTTTATCAAAATTGGGTCTTGTCCATACATCCATGCAGTAGTATTATCAATTACTTATCAGATCACGGTGCAAAGGATGGACTGGGAGCGAATTGTATCTGTTTACCAGTAACCAGATTTTCTCAGGCATTCTATAAAACACAGCAAAGGGTGAGAGAAGTAATCTACAAGTGTTGAACATATTTGAACGGGTATTACCACGGCCATCCAATATCATGGTATGCTTGCAACAGCGCCGAAATATAGGATCCTAGCTTTCCGCCCCTGACTTTGTTCCCTTAGGAATTTGGGAAAATTATGTAGCATATATGTGTTAAACCTGGATATCAGCTACCTTCATGCCAAATTTTATCGTATTTTTTGTTTGTTTTAAGTTAATGTTTTTGTTTGGTTTTTTTTCGTAGTCCATACCAAGAATTTTCTGTTTAGTAAACATAGTAAAATTCGTAATTGGCAATAAGTTTAAAATACAAATATAGATAGAAATGCTTCTGTATGCTGCAGATTTTTGCTAATAAATCAGTAAGACAAAAAGACAATCAATACTTAAGTATAGATCAAGACTTGATTCTCCTTCTGTAAGTTTTGTTAACTAGTTAACTCTACTAACGAGTAAATACAATATAATTTTGACAAAACCACATTACACTCGCTTCCACAACAAGCTATAGGTAATAGTAACATTTTCTCTCGGTGTGTATTATATTATATCATAATATAAGCTTATACCACCCCCCGCTGACTTGTTGAGCATTGGTTCGTATGGGCTCACGCCGCGCTGTAATAACCACAACGTTATGAGTAGAGCTGTAGGGCGAGCATGAGTTCAGATAAATACAAGATAAGTAATTAATTTATAACACTTTAAACTTTCGCGATTTAAACACATAATTAAATTCTAAAACGGGTCTAAATTTGCGTATACAGGGTTATTTTTTAATCAGTACACATATTTTTTGTACGTAAACTTTATGAAAATTTAACAGACCCGTATTTTTTTGTTTTATATCGTTTCATATAAAAATTTCAAGCTAGATCGTCTGAAGCATGAAAATAAATCATTTTTTTGTATGAAAAAAAAATAACTACGTCCAATTGACTTGAAACTTGGTAATAGTACTCTTCAACACATTTGTGACACCCATTTTTCTGCGTTTTACAAAATTCGTCCTCTAAGACGTTAAAAAGGGATATCAAAATCTTAGAATTTTGTGAAAAAAATATTTTTTTCTTTCTTATTTACGTTCTATCAACGTTACTGGCACCGTAAGAAAAATTTGTATACTGATTAAAAAGTAACCCTGTATATATTTATTTACCTATTCCCGACGTTTCGACGCGGTTGCACGCGCCGTGGTCATCTACAACAACAGTCTGCCCGTGACCACGGCGCGTCCAACCGCGTCGAAACGTCGGGAATAGGTAATAGTAGATTACCCAACAAGTGAAAAAAAGGTGAATTCTTTTCGAGGGATACAAGAGCCGAGATGAATTTTTTTTCACGTGTTAAGTACTCTACTTTTTACCATCGACTACGAGAAAAATCAAATAATTACTATGTGACAGTAAATTATCAACAATAGCTGCTGCTTTAACGCGAAATGACTCTGGAACGAAAGGTTCACTTTCATCACTGGATGTCGAACTCATTTTATGATTTTGAGACAAAAACTTTTAACAGAAACTTTTAATTGCATGAAAATTGCACAGAAAATTGGCTGAATTCCTTATTCTATTATAAATTTAAAAATTTTAACCGACCCATATTCCATACGTTTTAATAGCGATAGTATGCAACCTCCTTGCACATTTTCTTTTGATTTCTTACTAAAATTCGTATATTCGCGCATGTTCCAAATTCAAAATGTTTTATTCACTCAGTGAAATAAACAGCGTTTTATTCACTGTTTTTGAAGAATAACGGCCCCTTTTTCGAGGGGCAATGGTAAAAATAAATATATATACGCGAATTTAGACCCGTTTTAGAATTTAATTAAGCAATTTATTTATCTTGTATTTGAGGCTCAGTGGCGTTCAGTTTTTGGAATCTATCAGTAATGTTAAGCTGGAATAAATCTCTCTAAGGTATAAGCTCGCCTTCACATATTTAGATCCGTATTACAGAACGCGACTCAGACTCTAATCTATACTTGAGTAGCAGTCGTCTTTGTCAATTTGATAGTAAGAGAAAGAGACAATAAATACTTAAGAATAGATCAAGTCTTGAGTCTCCTTCTGTAATGCGGGCCTTAGTTTTCTTTGTGTCCGTCTATGTTCATTTATATTTTGCAATAAAGTGATTTTGTGCAATAAAGTGTTTTTTTTATTATAAGATGGGTTAACTCTTGACTTCAATCTTGACCAAGGTCAGAAAATCCAGAAAATGCCTATTAGGCACTGGTACTCCTACGCACCGACGGAACACAGCATGCTGTTTGGCGTCGGACTTCGGTAGGAGGGTGGTTGCAAACCAGACGGCCCTTTACAGAGCTTACCACACCGCATGAGACCACAGTACGACACCTCAGATTCAGACAAATTGAGATGTCGTTGCCTGGGGTGGATTACTAGGAGGCAGGTCTCATTTGTGTTTCCTTAGTCGCCTCTTACGACACCCACGGAAAGAAATGAGGTGGTGTTATTCTAAACTGATCACCACACGGCGGTTTAAATTCATTCACTGTCAAAAAGAGTACGAGATACACTGTCAAAAAAAGTTCTCACAAGCGTTTCCTTGCTTCTAAGGAAGGAGACTGAAGTCTCGATCTATACTTAGGTATAGGTACTGATTATCTCTTTCTCTCAATATCAAAATGATAAAGACAACTACTACTTAAGTATAGATGAGAGTCTGATTCGCGTTCTGTAATTCGGACCTTAGAACACGTTAAACTGACGGTCCTGGCTATCCTCAATGGTCTACTTTTTATTTATTTATTATAAGATGGGTTAACTCTTGACCTCAATCTTGACCATGAGGTCAAAGATGAGGTCGACGATGGAGCGAGTTAACCCAGAAAATGCATATGAAGGCACTGGTACTCCCACGCACCGACGGAACACAGCAAGCTGTTTGGCGTCGGACTTCGGTAGGAGGGTGGTCGCGAACCAGACGGCCCTTTACAGAGCCTACCACACCGCATAAGACCATAGGACGACACCTCAGATTCAGAAAAAAATGAAGTGTCGTTGCCTTGGATAGATTACTAGGAGGCAGGTCTCATTTGTGTTTCCTTAGTCGCCTCTTACGACACCCACGGAAAGAGATGGGGTGGTGTTATTCTCAACCGATCACTACGTCCGTCAAACTAACAATAGGTCAGCTTCCTCCATTCCAAATTTTATCAAAATTAGTCTAGCCATTCGAGCGTGAAAGAGTAACAAACATCCATACATCCTCACAAACTTTAGCATTTATAATATTAAGTAGGATATTGAAGGGCAATTAGGATCGCACAAGTTGTACCTGTCTATGGAGAGATCAACTTTTTCATTTCTCATACTCAGAAAGTAATGTTATTTTGATCTGATTATTGGGTGGAAAATGCTGCTTCCCTCCATAGGGAGGGAAAAACTCATACAAATTACTTCCCACCTAAGGGCCGGAATGAACTTTAAAAATAGAACTGCTGTCAGCTGTGAAGAGTTTTATGTAAAAAAAAAACTAGTTAAAAAAAATGCTGCCGCCATGTGAGTTTCTAAACAGCCAGTGTGAACTTAGCGCAAACTTCTTTGAGTGGAATAAGCCGCAACAATTACGCGGTGAGCTCCATATTTAAAATTAAAAAAGCCGACATAAATTGGCGGGATACTAATATACACTGGGCGTCAAAAATAAGTAGTACACTTTTCAAATTGCAATTACTCCTAAACTATAGTAGTTACACTTATGAAATAAAAAGCAGTTTATAGTAAACTTAACGAAGTTTATTAAAGTTATATTTTATTTGGCATGAATAAAGTTTCAAACTTAAAATTAAGATAAATACTAAAAAGTATCAATTTTTAACGATATGTCAACCACTTAATTTTCACGTTTTGGAACTTTTTCACAATTTAATAACTTGTGTTGCCGCCTCGGGCTCTAATTACAGCTTGGATCCGGTTTGGCATGCTGAACACTAAGTTTCGGAGGCGGTGTTGGGGAATATTTTCCCATTCTTCTATCAGCGCATGTTTTAGAGCCCTGAGTGTGGCAGGAGGTGGACTGCGCCTTCTGACTAGCCTCCCAAGCTCATCCCAGGCGTGTTCAATCGGGTTGAGATCTGGGCTTCTCGATGGCCAAGCCATCAAGTTGATGCCAACCTCCTGAATGTACTCTTGTACGTGGTGAGCAGTGTGTGGCCGGGCGTTATCATGCATTAGGATGGCTCCATCACCCATATTTATTAAATATGGCCCTGCATACTCGTTGAGGATCTCCGAGGCATATCTTTCACCAGTCAAAGTCCCATTTTCTATTACCACAAGCTCTGTGCGACTCTCTGAAGAGATACCAGCCCATACGTGTACAGAGCCCCCGCCATATTGGACTCTTTCCGAGATACAAGCTTGAATGTATCGCTCACCGGGTCGTCTGTAGACTCTCCGCCGTCCATCTGAAGTGTATAAAGAGAATCGAGACTCATCTGTGAATAAAACTCTAGCCCATTCTTCTTCGCCCCATTGTACGTGTTGACGGGCGTAGCGTAGTCTTGCTACGCGATGCTCTGTCTCAAGTTTGGGGCCATTTGCTGGTCTTAGAGGCTTCAGGTTAGCTTCAGCAAGTCTTCTTCTCACTGTACTCTCACTGATGTAGTCTGTTCGGGTCCGAAGAAGCTGTTGCTGAACCTCAACTGCATTAAGGTGTCGATTTCTTAACACAGTGGAAACAATAAAGCGATCTTCTCGGGTACTTGTGCACCTGGGTCTGCCATTACCTCGTCTCCTTAGATGGTTTCCAGTCTCTTCGTACCTTTGCTTTACTCGCTGAACCGTTCTTAAAGTTACACCCACCCTCCTTGCAGTACGACGCATACTGATGCCCACTTCGAGAAAAGCTAAGATTCTTGCACATTCTTCTGGTGAAAGAGGCATGATTAGTCAAATTTACTCTCTGAAGATACCTATGCTTTTCAATTACAATTGCTTTATCAGCAGCGAATGTGTCAAACACAAAAATCCTAAGTAAGACAACACCTTTCAACAGTTTAAAAAAAGTGTTTTTATTTATTCGTTTTTTTAAAGTCAAGCATTATAAGTTCTTATAATGCATGAAGTTTTTATTGAATAAGATTAAATTTTCTTTTTAACCTTTTTTGTTTCAAAGGTCTAAGTTTTATAGTTTGGGAGAAATCGCAATTTTAAAACTGTACTACTTATTTTTGACGCCCAGTGTATTATGTATCTGTGACGGAATTAAAAAAAAAGGTACTACTAATATTATTATATCCAGTGCAAACTCCATGTAACTTCCCTCGATTTAACGACGAACTCCCTAAAGCGTCGAAATTAATTGGTTTGGTTGGTTACATAGCATTACACCCACTCTACATAGCATTACACCCACCCTCAATAACGACAACAATTGAGTAATAAAGTACTTTTTAAGTTGCTAAAATTACTAAAAACTGCGCAGCTGTGTACGTTTTTTTTGTCGCTTTATTATCCTAGCCCGCAATAAACTCGACTGTCAGCATCATCCATACGAACTTTCTAAGAAATTCGTTCTTTTGTTTACAAATTGGGATTGCTTGCACGTGTAGACGGTTGTTGACCATGACTAATAAGAAGGAGTCGTGGATTATCTATACGTTTTCATATTCTTAGTTGTTCACAAACTTTCAAACTGTAAACATGGCTAGTAAAAGAAAATCACTGTATATTTTTTAACCGACTTCAAAAAAAAAGAGGAGGTTATCAATTCGGATGTTTTTTTTTTATGTTTGTTACCTCAAAACTCCGTCATTTGTAAACCGATTTAAAAATTTTTTTTTTAGTTCAAAAGCATCTACTTCCAGATTGGTCCCATAAAATTTTTATTGAAATCGCTTTAGTAGTTTAGGTCATAAATATAAAAAAAAACTGAAATTAACGGTCATGTATGTGGATGATAATAGGTCATCAATGTAAACGAAGCAAAAACGAAGTAGTTCCCTGAGACTTTTAAGTTGTTTTTTGGGGCTCCTTTGTGGGGATCTACCGTTTAGTGACAGGTAGCGTATATTACCACCACACATCTTCCCTGCTGTCTGGTAATCGGTTGATAATATCACCCACCACCCCATACATTTCATGCTATCTGGCGATCGGTTTGAGAATTGTACTACCCCGTATCTTTCTTGCCATCTTGCGACTGATTATGAATATCACCATCTCATATCTTTCCGTGGGGTGAAAGTAATTGATCACTATATCGGTCTTTAATCTCGAGTGATTTAGTGCTTTATAATAAACTAGCTTTCCACCCGGTGCTCCGCCTGCGTGGACTATAGGTTATATCGTGCCCAACTGTGGAATAAAATATAGCCTATGTCCTTTCCCAGACTCTAATCTATCTCTGTACCAAATTTCATCAAAATCGGTTCAGTAGTTTAGGCATGAAAGACGGACAGACAGAGTTAATTTCGCATTTATAATATTAGTATGGATCTACGAGGGAGTTATATGAATGATAAATGATAACCTTTAAAAAGAATAAAATAAAACATTTTTAACAAAAAATTGACCCGCCTTCAAAAAGGGTGAAAAAATTTTTTAAAGCTGTGTTCACGAGTAAGTAGTTGTTACGGGTAAAACAGCAAATAGGTGAATTCATAGCGGAATATGGTAAATAGAGAGGAATTTTTTTTGTGCATTGCTGATTTTCGTGTTTTATGTTGTTATGATTGTTTCTTATTGCAAAATGTGGTGTATTCTATTTAATACCGAATAAAAAATGTAAGCAGAAAATATTAAAAAACACAAATAAAGAAAATTTTACGGAGAACAATTCCACTGGAAAATCATTCAGATTGATTGTCCTAGTCCAGGGTTTCAGTTTTTGCTAAGCTGTCTTTTACACCCAGATACACAAGTCAAACATAGGTAATAAATAACACTCCTCTTTTTATGTCGAGGGTTAAAAACAGTTTTATCCAACCCTCATTAATCCATATCCACCCTACACCAAATACAAGTAGCTCACATGTTCATTGTAGCTGCGCAAGATTGCGCTAACAACCACACTAATAACCGCTAATAACCAGCATTAACCGGTAATAACCATTCACAGCGACATTTTAAAGCAAACACCGCAGATCGTCGCGGGGCGCACATTGTTCGCACACTTTAAGTACAATAATAAGTACCATAAGTACATTTATTATTAAAAATATTAGTTTTGTAACAAGCCGATGAGATTGTGACCCTTTTCTTTAAAGGTCGGGTTAAGTTATACTTTTGTCGGTGAACTTAAGTGCGCTCTTAGAGTTACCTACAGTTTTAGGGATCAATATTAAAACACTTTCATTAATTCTTATCCATTCCAAACGAGGCGTAGCGAGAACTATTAGACAGACAGCCTAAATGTTTTGTACAGGTTTCCTCACGATGTTTTTCCTCACCGTAAGAGCATCGATAAGTGTGCAATTGATGTACGTAAGTCGGAAAACTTACGTACATTAGTTGCACAATCTTATGACGCTCGAAATCTTATGAATGTATCATAGTTTAATAAATGAAAAACAAATTGCATGTTTTTATTTTCTGACATCTTTTATAAGACTAATAGAAATAAGTCACACACAGAGTTATGTTTTTTGTAAAAAATAATTTAATTTTTAGCTCTACAGAACTCTGCATTCCCTGAACTGATTCTAACTTGTCCCTATATTTCGTTACCACATCAATAAACACATCTAATAGAGTCAGCACAAAAGAGCTCCGATCTCAATCACTCGGTACGGTCTGCAAAAGAACATTTAATAGCTATTTTCATAAAAGGATGAATGTAATTCAACTATTTAATACATGTAATTGTACACACCTTGAGAAAGCTAACGTAACTTTATATTACAATTATAAAAGAAATAAAAAAGGTACAGGTATTAACACATTCGTCGTAACAGGTCTTGCGAAAATCAGTCTTATTACACGTATATAGAATACAATAACAGAACTGTAGGACTGTACGGAATTACAAAAAAAAAACGAAAACAGATGAGCATCAATTATTAGAGATTTACAAACACGCTTCATCGAATTTCAATACTGTACTAAACATGATGGTATAATAATATCTGGGTTCATATTTTTAAAATCTGTTGTTTTGTAAAAAAAAATATTTAACAGTTAATTTTACATCCACAGACTTGATGTCCATGCCCTTGTCTTGTTACATTTAATATTATTATTACATATTGCTATTGAACATTTTTAACAGATTTACTCTCCATATGAGTTTACGATAAATACACTTAAATACTAAAATATAAATATTTATAAAAACAGTCAATATATGTTACAAAAATAAAAACAGTCATTATTTACCTAAGCCAGCAGTGTCATTACTTATTACCTAAGCCAGCAGTGTCATTACTTATTACCTAAGCCAGCAGTGTCATTACTTATTACCTAAGCCAGCAGTGTCATTACTTATTACCTAAGCCAGCAGTGTCATTACTTATTACCTAAGCCAGCAGTGTCATTACTTATTACCTAAGCCAGCAGTGTCATTACTTATTACCTAAGCCAGCAGTGTCATTACTTATTACCTAAGCCAGCAGTGTCATTACTTATTACCTAAGCCTGTTGTCTCCAGTCCTTAAAGCGTCGTAATTTCGACCGATCTTCTATTTTTTTAAATAAACGAATGTTCAAAGTTACAATCATCACACGAATGAATAACTTTCTCTAAGATTTTGAATTGCTTATTCACTAGAGTAGACGATAAAGTCACTTGATTTTACTTATTAAGTATTTATTAATTAATGTGAAGTAATGGTTGGAAATACTCGACCATTAAAGGAGAGCGCATGTAAAATCTATGACTGACAGTTGTCATTACCTGTCACTCTTATCTGTAAAGCGCAAGAGAGAGATGTAATGATATCCGGTGCTTAGAAGTGTCGGTCGTACTCTTATAGAAAAAAAAATCAAAAACCCAAATAAAGTTCTACATAATATAGATAGGTAGTTAGGATAGATAAATATTTTATTGCATTATTTTACAATGAAAAGTGTGCAAGGGCGGTCTCTTCCAGGCAACCCAAAGCGAAAGGAAAAACACAAGAAAACCGAGATTAGCACAAAAGTACAAAAAGAATAAGAAAGAAAACAAAACAAAATAAATAAATAAGTAATTTTCATACATATAAAATAAACAATAATAATATATTGCTGTACCATACACTCTATTGATCCTTTACAACGTATAAACTAATAGACCAAAAAAAACCGAAGCCCAATAACCCAGAAACCGCATTCACGCCTACACAAAAAAATACAACAAAAAGTGTCACCCGCGGTGCGAAGCAAGATGTAAGACCTCAAATGATCGGAAATTCAGAAAAAAAACGGGAATTGTCGGAAAACGAGTCAATTGTATCGAGTTTCGTTTCTTTACTATAAGTTTTCTGATAAGGAAATCGCAGAAGGCCTTTATTAAAAAGTGATAAGGTTCAAATTTAAAATATGGTCATTTAAAGAGTGCTATGGATAGTTATAGCCATCAATTTTGGGATAATCTTCGTGAATGTGATACTTTGCTCAGTTTCAGTCAGGCGGAATTTTATTTAGATCATCTTCATGTGTAGGACAGCCTTCAGAAAACTACCACGGACAATATTTAATCAGTTTTCTATGCAAGAAAAACCTCAGATTTATAAAATAACAGTCGCTTACTGAAAACACACTAAGCACTACTCTTGTCGTATTTGGTAAACTTAATAACCCTGCCTGGCGTCACATTGGTTTTTTTAAAGAACAAACAGTCTTATAAAATATTTATACACTGGGCTTAAGACACTCAGCCGTTTTAATAATACATACACATTGCGTAGTACAACCTTATAATTTTTCACGTTAAAAAAAAATGTATGAGTCACCGACTTCAATCCCAACAACAGTTCGCACAAATAGTATTTTTACAGACTACAGTACCTATTAGCAGAACCACAAACGAAAATGTCACTCATTTATTCAGATGATGTTCTGGTTTGTAGTTTTTTTTAAAAGCGCTGACCACCTGTTGGGTATACTCTTTCGAAAAAACAAAAAAATTGAAAATGGTATATAATTGGCGGAGAAATCGGTGAACATACATTAAAAAAAACATACAGTCGAACATAGAACCTCCTCCTTTTTTGAAGACGGTTAAAAACGGCAAAAAACCTGTAAAAAACAGTGTTTGCGCATGTTATATGCAGTGTTTAATTGTTTAATTTAATATTAGTGAGACCGCAACGAGTATAGTTCTTACTAAATAGCACAGACAGCAGCGCATTAGGTAACCCGTTTGCACTACGAAAGCTAGCACTACTACGAGCGAGATTAGGGTGACATCCAGGTCAACATTTATATCCCGATGTGTTGCCGTGCGTACAAAGTTAATTATTTGTCATCGACATCGTTGCAAACACATGAGCCCCAAGTTTTCTTCGATTCCTTCGCATACAATATCTTTGACAGGTGAAGAAATCATCAACATAATGTACGAGCACTCAGTTCCTTAAAAGTGCGCTGAAAATAACTATAAAATTAAAAAAAAAAATTATGACCCCAGGCATTCGACTGCTTATAATTGTTAAACGGCTAAATCAATTTTGATCAAAAATAGCTAAAAGCCATCTCAATTACGTCAAGTTTCATACGAAAAAATCGGTCCATTCGTTCAGGAGCTATGATGCCACAAACAGACACACTATACACAGACATACAGAAACACAGATATACAGACACATAGATACATACATCAAACTTATAACATCTCCTTTTTTTGTCAGGAGTTAAAACAAAAAAAATAAAGAAGATAATGTTTTCCATAAAAGCACTTGTTTGTCGTATTAATTGAACAGTGACAAGACTAACATTACTAACAATCAAGATATTATTAAATATGTATTTAAAATATTTAACGAGACTGTCACAAAATGTACAACTTTCCCCAAGGAACCTATATTAAATTAACACAAAAAAATTCACTTCCGGTACAACGTAAATCTGGTCGAAAATTATATTGAAGAGGTCGGAGTATGAAAATATTTTTTCACCTCTTCAATATAATTTTCAACCAGATTTACGTTGTACCGGAAGTGAATTTTTTTGTGTTAATTTAATATAGGTTCCTTGGGGAAAGTTGTACATTTTGTGACAGTATATTCCTTGGAGAAAGTTGTTCACAGGCATCAGCTCGAGTATGATGGTGATGCGTGCGAAATGCGCCGCGGCCCTATGTCAAAATGTCAACATTGTCTACGCCAGAGGGCGAGCAAGTCTTCGCGCGGGGCCCTCGCGCAATCAAAGTGAAGTTTCACCGTCAGTGGCACGCCGCAAGAGTTTGTCGCCATCGAGCTCGAGCTGCTGATTCACGTTTTTAATTTTTAATTTAAAGACACCCAAATTAAATAAAAGTATAGCAGAAAGTAAATTGAAGATTAAAACATTCGTCTGGACTGCTATGTTAGAATCTTTTGTAAAACCAAAAAAAAACAAAGCCGGGTTTGTTCGAACACTTATAACTCGAGAGATCAATTTTCATAGTTTTGGATTTTTTATATTTGTCTCCGTCTCAAGTAGCAGTAACTATTAAAAACATTGGAAAATTGACGAAAAAATTCCCACGGTAACGTAGTCCCGGGCGAAAAGCTAGTCCTCTATATTTGAGAAATAGCGTGAATTTGTAGTTCTTTACACAGAGCTAGTTTAAAAATAATTTATTCAACTAGGCTACACTCAAAAATGTTTAACCGTAAAGACACGAGTAGCTTTGGAAAAGCTTTTAAAAAAAACTGAAACGTGTGGTTGAGACAAGTACTCCATGAAAACTGAAGCTGAAATCTTAAAATATGCGCTACAATTTGAACTTCGACGTAAATAACATCGCTAAAAGGCCGGTTGCGCAGACTGTAGTTGAGAATTAATAGTTAAGAGCGATTTATAGTAGACTAGCTTTCCACCTGCGGCTCCGCCCGCGTGGGCTACAAGGTTTATTGCACCCAGCTATGAGATAAAATGTAGCCTATGTCTTTCCCAAGGTCTGATCTATCTCTGTACCAAATTTAATCGACCCCGGTTGAGAAGTTTAGGCGTAGAAACGTAACAGATAAACAGACAGACAGACAGGGTTACTTTCGCATTTATATATGGATAAATAGTTATAAAAACTAATAATAGATCTGTATTTTATTAGAGTTACTTTTCTAACTTAAATCAATAACGATTTACGAATGTTCATAAGCTTTAAATCTAATCTTATTTTTGGGTTCGAAATTGTCATTAAGGCTGTAGTTAACGTTAATCAGTCGTACTAATGCCTCTAATTATACCTAAACTAGCTGATGCCCGCAACTTCGTCTGCGTGTTGTATGTATTGAAAACATCTATCTTACGTGATTTAGATTTTTACATACAAAAGTTTTTTCCCGCTAACTCCCGTTCCCGTGGGAATTTTGCAATATCCTGTTGCAACTAAGCTTTAAGTTTACTAAGGTACCTACATGCCAAATTTCAAGCGTCTAACTTAAGCGGTTTAGATTTTTCATACAAAAGGATTTTCCCGTTAATTCCCGTTCCCGTGGGAATTTCGGGAATTCCTTTCTTAGTGCACCTCTACGGTACCTAAGCTACGTCTCTTCCAAATTTCAAGTGCCTACGTTTAGCCATTTAGGCTGTGCGTTGATATGTCAGTCAGTCAATTTCTCCATATTTAGATATGTAAATCACATCACATTACACACACACGCAGGTGTTTGTCATCGTAATGTTCACTATCGCAGCTCACACTATCGAAGCGGCGGCGGCGAGATCAGCGTTTATGGAACTGATGTTGGAAATGCTCGTAGTCGTAGCCCAGTGGCGCTCATTGAGGTTAAGCAACGCACACAGAGGCAGGGAACCTGATGGATGGCCATAGTGGTAATTTATCACGAGCGTTTCCGTGCTTTGGAAGGCACGTTAAGCTGTCGTTCTCGGTTGTTCTCGATTAATTAATTATAGTCGTTCAAATAAAATTAAGCCAGAGGTCATTGTGCAGTTTGAAAACTCTGACACCAGGGTTAGTCAAGTTCGCCATATACTTGACTATACCTACACGTTAAAAAGAAGAAACTATTCTCAGTTTACAAATGCTGTGAACGCCTGCCATGGATATAGGTATCTACTGGAAGTATTAAGGTCTACTAATATTATAAATGCGAAAGTAGCTCTGTCTGTCTGTCTATTATCAAAAAAATAAAAATAAAAACGAAAATAATTTATTTATGTCTCACATATTCTTCGTCACATATTCTTCGATAGGCAGAAGTCTCCTTGTAGGCATGAAAATGCCTGTGCTTTTACGCTTAAACTACTTAACAGATTTTGATGAAATTTGGCATAGAGATAGATTAGAGCCTGGGAAAGGACATAGGCTACATTTTATCCCACAGTCAGTTGGGCACGATATAACCTTTAGTTCACGCGGGCTGTGTAGTTAATTGTAAGTTCATATTGAATATTAAATAAACATAATACATACACACATACTTTCACGCATATAATCCCTGTCAGGGTAAGCAGAGCATCCAGGGCTTTAGAACCATTTTACACCACATTTGACATACCTAAATTGAGAGGGTAATTAGATGAAATAATTAATGTATCTAAGTGGTGAGAGGTGGTCAACTGGTCAGCCAATCCTACTAATATTATAAGATTTATGGATGTTGATAAAATTTGGTATGAAGGTAGGTGACAACCTACCTTTCCTAAAATCCCACTGAAAAGAAGTTCCGGGTGGAAAGCTAGTATTTAATAAAGTAAATAAAAAATAAAATGTTTAACACTGTCAGTCGTGCAACTGACTGTCAGAGTCATGACGTCATCACACGTAAGCTTGCCCACGCGCATCCAACGCAAACGTCACATTCAGAGTATTCAGACCATATCAAAACCTATCTCGTACAGGTTTAAATAGGATCTAGAGCTTTTACGATAGTCATTTATTGTCACTGTCTGCGGTGATTTAAAGCAAGGGTAATTTGATCAGCCACGCATCGCGATTCACAGTAGGTACTAATTTTTTATTATTATAAGATGGTTCAACTCTTGACCTCAATCTTGACCATAAGTTCAAATATGAGGTCGACTATGGCGTGAGTTAACCTAGAAAATGCCTATAAAGGCACTGGTACTCCCACGCACCGACGGAACACAGCAAGCTGTTTGGCGTCGGACTTCGGTAGGAGGGTGGTCGCGAACCAGACGGCCCTTTACAGAGACTACCACACCGCATGAGACCATAGGACGACACCTCAGGTACTATCTAGGTAAATTATTGTATAATTGCGATAACCTGCAGTACCAGCTAGTTGCAGCACTTGCCGATTAGATGTAGAGAACACGGCAACTCTAAAACTTTAAATGAAAAAAAAAAATGAAAAAAAATCACCCCAGACATTTTATAACTCTTAAACGCCTGAAGCAATTTTCATCAAATATAGCTAAAAAGCATCTCGATTAGTTATAATACAATTTCTTCGACTGTGGCGATCCTTTTGTAGATTTTGCCAATGTCCTAGCGTTGCTCGATTAGGTAGGCGTAAGCTTTCAAACAAAAAAAACAACGGGTTGCACTCCGGGAGTGCCGGTAGAAGTGAAAATTTGAACATTAACGTTGTGCATTAATATGGAAATAAAACAAAATATACAAAAAAGAGTCCTTAAAGAGGCTTACAATCTGGCAACTTTTCTTTAACAATCTGACACTCGACCACACTGTCTACTTTCAAGTCAGTAAAATAGTCTATCGGTATTTGCGCACTATGTGCGAATAATCGTTGACATCTGTCACAGAGATAATTTCACCATAGGGCTGCCATCCGTCCGTGCGCTCGTGACTGACCTTAATGAGGTTATAGCAGAATACCAGTGTTTTGTCCTTTGGACAAAGCTTATGCTGAGCTATGGCCTTTTTGTTGCATTCTGACACGCGCACAACACTAGAATAACTCTGTAACCTTTTATGTGTATTTGTACTTCTGACTGTTTTGAATGTTGTGTGTCTGTTTTAAAGCAATGAATAAATTCTTTGTCTGTCTGTCTGTCTTTGTCTGTCTGTCCGTCCGGGTTTCCACCCATACTTCAAAGTACACAACGCTGCTAAAGAAGTTTTCACTTCAAAAAAGGTGGCAACCCTATCCTACGCATTTTCGGTCACATCTGACGATCACGGTCACGTGACATCTGACGCGAGTTCATCGCGAGTTTAACATTTTTTCCCCATACTAAAAGTGCTCAACGCCACTAAAGAAGTTTTCACTTCAAAAACGCATCAAAATCCACTGTCATTTGACGTCTGTTTCTGTGTCTGTCAGTGGCATCGTAGTTTGTAAACGAATGGATCTATTTCAATGCAATATTTGTTAAAAAGCTGACGTAATCGAGACCGTTCTTAGCCATTTTTGACCAATATCGGTTCAGCCGTTTAAGCGATGACTTTCATGGGTTCAAAAACAATGTTTTTTTTTAAATTTTAATAGCAGCGGGTTTTATAGTACAACTGGGTAAAGTTGATATTTGTCAGTCATATCAATATCAAGTTGTAAATACCAAGATCCTTGTTTTCTTACTTCATCATTTGTCGATTCTGTTATATTTGTTACACAAACTGATAAGTTATTAAAGCTCAATCACATATATTCGCCCCTGAAATATTCTAATGTCCAACCAATAACCAAATTGAAAGACCTCTATTTTTTACAGTACCGCTGTGGGCGAGGTTCCTCTATATCTGGTCGTTCAGAAACTGCCCATCCAGTTTAAGAGACCTCTAATTTCATACAATATTGTACAGGACGAGGGATCTCTTTATCTGGTAGTAGTGGCGGCCCGTGCGCGCCTTATTTAGCGCTCACACGTGGTTCAGAGCGATGGGGTGTGGTGTGGGAGCAAATGAATGAAATAAATTATGAATGAGCAAATGTGTTAAATAAACTATTTGCAAATCAAAATTATAGAATTAAAAAAGTTTGTTACATCTTATGTCTCATACATTCCCGTTATGTTTATTAATTAATTTTTTTTAGAGAAACAAACTGCCAAAAATATATAAAATGATAATTCAACAACAACAATTTCAGTTTTAACAAGCCTTTAGTCTCCTAAATTAGTGCTCACGTTTTGCCTAATCTTTATATATATAATTCTTCGCTCACGTTTGCCTAATCTTTATATATATAATTTTTTTGTGTGTGTTCAAGTGGATTTGAGGATGGTTTAGATTCACAAAAAAAAAGAAAATCCACCGGGAACGAAGTAGTTTACTTATAAGTATTTTAGTGAAGTACCTAAACTTTATGTCTGAAATAAAATTATTATTTAAAAAATCGGAAAGAGGTGGTTAGTAACAATAACCACCAAGACTAAGGCCCGTATTCTTGATGGCGTCTCAAATGTCAATTTGAACTCATAACATTCAAGACTAGATTTGTCTTGAATGTTATGAGTTTAAATTTACATCAATCAAGAAAGCATTTCAAGTTGAATTATGTCAGCTGTCAGCCGAAACTCTGACTCATACTCATGTAAACAAAGATCAGACCTGACATCTGCTGAGTAACATTATAAAATGTCACCTGAATGTCACTCAGCAGATGTCACTCAGTGGAACTGAAGCTCGATTCACGACTGAGACGCCATCAAGAATACGGGCCTTGAAGAGTTAAATAATTGTGCCTAACTTATTACCTGTAAATATAAATGGAAGCTGGATCACTGACAGACTGATATATCAGCACACAGCCAAAACTGTTAAAACTAAATCTTAAAAATTTCGCAAAAACGTTCTTTTAGCGTGTCATTACGATAAACAACCCTTACTAATATTATAAACGCGAAAATTTATTTATATGGATGTTTGTTACTCTTCCATGCTGAAACGGTTGGATCAATTTTGATATGGTATGGAGGCAGCAAAATTTATTGGCAGTTTTATTTTATTGTTCACGTGAATAGACTGAATTTTTTTCTAATTGAAAATAATTTTTATGATCTCAAATAGTATTTCGAAAATAATTTTTAAAGTTGAAAAATTTTTTGTGGTATTAAGTATGTATAAGTTCCTATAAAGTGTAAGTTGCTCCTTAGTAGGAATAAAAGAAAATACTGGACTAGGAGTGACAGAAAAATTCAGAATGTGCTAGCTCCTCTTCCCAGGTATACAGTAAAAGTCTGTAAGAGGGATGCGAGGGGTTGCTGTATAATGGGCGAAAGGCTGCTTGTCACCATTATACAACTTGTTACATCTGATAACCCTCACAATTTATGTCAAACGTGGCAACAAGAAGTTCGCTAGAACCAGTGATGCTCTGCCTACCCCGTTAAGGATTTTAGGCGTGAGCGTATTTATGTGTCATCAAGCCAAATGAGGAAATCTTAAAATATATACGCGTATCAAATTATCGTCGATTCGATTTCTATAATCTATCAAATAGAACACCTACCCGGTGGTATTTATCTCTGCCTATAATAATAAAAAATATCAAAGTGTGTTTAAGTTGGTCCCGCTTGTAAACTTTTTGGGTAAGTAGTTTTATTTTATTGCTCTACTTAAATAGACTGAAAATGTTTCTAATTGAAAATAGTTTTCATGATCTCAAAGAGTATTTTGAATTGAAGTTTAAAAGTTAAAATGTATTTTTTTTAAATATAAGTATAGGTAAAAGTTCCTATATAGTATGTTGCTTCTTAATAGGAGAAAGAGAAACTTTGAATGTCCCAGTTACCCACTGTTCCCAGGTATACAGTAAAAGTCTGTAAGTGGGTTGCAAGTGTTTTGCTGTATAATGGGCGAAAAGCTGACCACCTCTCACCATTTTACAACATGTTCCATTTGATAACCCTTATAATTTGTGTCAAAGTAGTTCGCTGATGCTCTGCCTACCCGTTAGGATTTATAGGCGTGAGTGTATGTATGTATTGTACCCCACATAATAAGCCATAAACGATTATGATTATGATAGTACCGGGCAGCAAGCTAAATAAATTTCCCTTTGCTCCCGCATCATACCGCGAGCCCCGTGCGTCGCTCTCACCAAATAAGCCCGGAGCACGCATTCTGCAACCGACTATTAATATCTTCCCCCAAACACTCGCCGTTGTAAACTCGACCTTACGCCCTTTGCTTTAGAGTGGAAATACGCCAGACGGTGATGTTTTGTAACTTTGTTTTACCTGTCTTGTTATTATAAATTTCTTTTCATTGGTTTTCCAACTACTGTCTTTAAATAAGTTAGCGAAACTTGAAAGTGTGGTTTCCCCATGAAATAGAATAATTTCCCCCAAGTTTATCAAATTAAAAAACAAAATGTCAACTTCGCCTACAACAGAGAGACGAAACTGATTTCATTATTATTTAGACCTTGGGAATACCTATTCAGGTATTGTTCCTTTCAGTCAAAGGGTTTTCTGGAAGGAATCTAGTAGTAAGACCGCCAATTGAACTTTTGTAATAATTAATGTGTGCAATAAAGAAACTATACATTCATTACAAACTTACTGAGGGAATAGTTTTCTAAAGTTCAAGTGATAGTAGGTTTAGTGATAAGCCATTACAGAATTTTGACAAGTTGAGAAGCATTTATTTACGCTTGCATCAGCCTCTTAGTTATAGGAGACATCGAAAATATTAATTAAAAAGTCTAAGACTTTTCTTACGTGAAAGTATTTATTTTGACAGTCTGATTTAATTTAACAATTACTTATACGGCATCTCATATAATAAATAGTAGTTTAATTAATTGATTTATTTGAAAAACCTCAAATACTAATGAAAAGAAATTACCAAGCCCACCTCCTTGCGGCACCGCGTTCGTTCGAGCAAGGCGTTCGGCACGGTGCATCACACGACGGCGTATCTCCATTGATTCGGTTTAATTGTGTCCGTATCTACCCTGAGGCTTGCACCGCAATATTTAAATTGCACTCTAAACTTTTAACCGTTGAAATGAAATTTGTTCTTCCACTCTGTGTAAATCCAGAAATAACTCTTCTAAAACCTCGCACACAAAAAACGACTCTAAATCTTCGCGACAGAAATCAACATCTGTCGCAAGTTTTAACGTTACATACGCCTTTTTTTAAACTTTCTGTTCTGTAGTTTCGCCAGAAAAGGTCTCGCGCTGCATTGTTGCTATCTCTGTTCTTCTTACGTGGTTCTTATGACCGCTGTGTCTTCTGCCTCTGTCTGTCTAGAGCCAGTGCACATGGCCGGTTTAGTCAATGGCTATTTCGGTGTGTTGTGTAACAGTGTTTACGTTGGCCACTGACTTTTATGGAATTTTCGACGTCAGTCTGTCCGTCAGGTCGTGGGCTGGCTTTTCGTAATTTTCTCGTTTCGTCACAGGTTTGGGATGTTTTCGTACATAATGTTCTTTACTCCTTCGCCGTGCGATGGAGAGCGTAAAGCCGGATAAGGGAAGACTGCACTTTTGAAAATAGACATAGAGTTAAAAGAGCAATTGATGAAATTTTATAATTTAATCTATTTTCTCAGGTTTACTGTAAAAGTCAGTAGGTGGGCCGCGAGGGTTTCGCTGTATTGTGGGCGAAAGACTGGCAACCTCTCACTATCATACATAATTTTTTCAGAATTTATGTTTGTATCAATGTTAAGTACCAATCTGTATGTTCTACGAAATAAAGCTTCTATGATTTCACATTTATTTTGTTGATAGAGAGTTCATTGCTTAGAATGCACTACGGCTATTAATTAATTACCATATGCATTATCATCTGAAACGCTTGTATGTAGTGGCGCTTATTGATCTCAACCGATCAATGAGGTTAAGTAATGTACACAAAGGTAGGAAACCTGAAATGTGGCCAAAGTAGCAATTTTTCACAAGCGTTTCCGTGCTTCAGTTCAATTTTGCTTCAATTTTTCACAAACGTTCCCTATGTTAAGTCGTCAGTCTCGACAATCAAACTAAGTCAGAGGCCATTCGGCGGTTTGAAAACTCCGACACCAGGGTTAGTCAAGTTTGCCACAAACTTGGCTATACCTACACGATAAGAAAGGCAGGATTATCTAGTAATCATCGGACCTAACCCCCTTCAAAATTTTGCCATTTTTTTGTCATAGATCATCATCGTCAGCCCAGTGTACATAGTGCTCTCCTATGGCATGCCACTGAGCTCGGTCTTTAGCTCTCGTACCTTACGAATATCGTCACTTCATAGTTACAATTGTAATAAAGCCTAGTGGTCAAGACAACGAACAATGCAACAAATGACCCGTGTGTTTAACGTGTCATTTGTAGTAGTGTGTGTTGTTTGTTTGCATGTTTGCGTGTCTACGCTAACACGAAGTGGCAGGTGTGCTGGCGCGGTGCCCGGAATTAGTGTAGTATGTGAGATGGCAGGGCTTGCCACCTACTGCAATTGGCTTGTTTTTCTTTTACTATCTAGATCTAAAGAGTGACATAAAACGAAATCCCAGGCAGAAACATAGTTATCTAACAGACCGTAGCAAAATGTATCTGTCCAAGATTGTTTATATGTGTATTTTATGTACTGTGCTATATTCATCATCATCCACATCATCATTCACCACTATCCACAAAGGATTATTCGCTCAGTCGAGCTTTCACCGAATCGTTTTATCTGGAATCGTGGTATCGGCGAAGCATTTATTATTTCAAACGATTTTCGTCGAACCGAGTCATCGGTAAAACAAGGTATTGGCGAAAGATTTTTTCTTCTTACCGATGGACGGCGAACTGTGATTTCTATGTATAAATGTATCGTGCAAGAGAAATTCTGTAAACTCCACTCCTGCTCATAGACCTCCCCCAAGAATCTCCATATTGATCGGTCCCCGCTAACCCGTATCTAGCAGCTTCCCGCAATCTTTACAGATCGTCGGTCCACCTTGTGGGAGGCCTTCCTAATACGCTGTATTTATAACGAGACTAAAAAAAGCACCTTCGGGAGTTTCTTGCGGATTCTTCTCTGGGGAAGACTTCACCTTTGTGAACAGGCGAAGAGTCAGTAGAGTCAAAAGACCGAATATGTATGTATGTATCTATTTAAATCCTTTAATGTAACATACTGAATAAACGAATATGTTTGTATGTATTTAATGATATTACATGTCCTCCAAAGAGCGGATGAATTGTCGCTTTGGTCACTTATTTATCAGGTTTCCTGTCCTAAGTACGTTGCTTCCACGCTGGACTGGTGGTGAAAGAAAAACTTAGAATAAACCAGCTGTCAACCCTTCCCAGGCATACTGTCTGGGTCGCGACCACCCTCCTACCGAATACCCGTGTGGTGATCGGTTGAGAATAACACCACCCCATCTCTTTCCGTGGGTGTCGTAAGAGGCGACTAAGGAAACACAAATGAGACCTGCCTCCTAGTAATCCATCCCAGGCAACGACACTTCATTTTTTTCTGAATCTGAGGTGTCGTCCTATGGTCTCATGCGGTGTGGTAGGCTCTGTAAAGGGCCGTCTGGTTCGCGACCACCCTCCTACCGAAGTCCGACGCCAAACCGCTTGCTGTGTTCCGTTGATACGTGGGAGTACCAGTGCCTTTATAGGCATTTTCTGGGTTAACTCGCTCCATCGTCGACCTCATCTTTGACTTTTATGGTCAAGATTGAGGTCAAGAGTTAACCCATCTTTTAATAAATAAAATAAAAAAACTGTAAAAGTCAGAGAGTGGGATGCGAGGTTTTTTTTGTATTGTGGGCGAAAGGTTCACATTAACCTCTCATCATTATCCATCACGTTTCATCAGCAGCTCGAGCACGATGGCACCAAACTCTTGCGGCACGCCACTCGGCTGACGGTGAAACTTCACTTTGACTCGAGGGCTCCGCGCAAAGGCTTGCTCGCCCTCTGGCGTTGGCAATGTTAACATTTTGACGTAGGGCTGCGAGTCAATCCTACTCGACCTGCTGAACCTTCTGAAATTATGTAAAACGTGGCTTTAAGTGATTCTATAATTACTGATACTCTACTGTTTACCCCGACATCGACAGGTACTATACATATAAGCGTGAGCATATGTATGACATAGACATAGATAATATTTACTCACTACACAAAACACAATTAAACAATAAGTAGAAACACTACAATCAAGCTACAAAAGTTAGTATAACATTATCAAAGTATATTAAAGTATATTTGTATTTGTATCAATAGTGTTTTGTCAGTGAATGGGTTCTGACTGAGTACGTGCTGTTGAGAGTCAACAGCGCTGATTTTCTGTCAGTATGTACGTGTTGCTCAACGGTGAAGGAAAACATAGTAATGAAACCCGTCAAAGAAAATTCATTTTCGAAAGACCAGTGGTCCACCAACCCGCATTGGGCCAGCGTGGTGGACCATGGCCTAAATCCCCTTCATGTTTCGAAAGGAGGCCCGTGCCCCTCGGTGGGGACGTATATGGCTGGTTAAAAAAAATGTATGTACGTATGTACGTTGCTTAACCTCACTGATTGATTCTGCTCAATGAGCTCTACTACGCTACAAGCGGTTCTTTTATAAAACTGCAAAATGTCGCGAAAGCTGTCGCCGGTTGATCCCAGACACAGTTAATAAAAACCGGATTACCGACTGAAGTTGATCGTCATTTGTCTACAAACACCCCGCCCTCGGGCCCCCTCCCCCCGCAACCCCCTCTCAATGCTCCGTAGAATAACATTCCCACCGGGCGGGGCCAGTATAGAGTGTTTACAGTAGCAGCTCGAGCACGAAGTGCTCGTACGCGAAATGCGCCGCGGTCCTATGTCAAAATTTCAACATTGACAACGCCAGAGGGCGAGCAAGCATTTGGCAGGGCCCTCGCGCTATCAAAGCTGAAGTGTCACCGTCAGCTGCAGATATTCCAGAGTTACGAATTTGAAGGAAAACTTACAATTGTGCACCTTGCTGATCAATGGACGAGGATCTGAATGGCTACTCCGCTTACGAATGGTGTCTGAAAGGCGGTTGGATGACAAAGTATTTTTTTCATAATGAATGCATTCAATCTTGAGCACAGTCTAGCTCACAGTCATTTTAACTGTTCAATAGGCGAAATTGAGAACTAAAGTAACCTTATATGTAACGGTAACAATACTGCCAAACCAGTAACATTGTAATTTATTTTTTGACTGTTCTTAATAATACTTGGGATTTTTTTACACGAAAGATAAATGCCACATCTTTACTTGTTGATTTTTCTTGACTACGTCCCGTCATTGCTAAATTGCTAGTAATTCCCTTACTGTAAGCTCCCTTTACGTCCCTAAAGTGACATTTAGTGAGCCAACTCGCAGTGTATTGAAAGGGTGGCATCTTTTGTCGGTCTGTTTGCGCTCGCATGCGATCCCACCAGGAAATCAATTACTGTAGCCTGAGGTGCTTCTGATAGCTTATAAATACTCGTAGAAGGTTTTAGATTAAATCTGCTTTTATATGTTTTATAGAAGCCATAGATTGCCATTTTCTTCTTTTATATTGTGGATGGCAAAGTTTTACTGACTATGTCGATGGCACTATCAAGATACTGCATAAAAACGTGCAAAATAAATCGTAATAGTATTATCTATACAAGGAAGTGGTCATTCGATTATATTTCAATTGTAAAAGTCTAGCTAGATGATGGCCTAGACGAAATCACATTCTGTTAGCAATTTCTAAGATCGATAGTTCTGGGTGTTTAGGATTAGCAAAAACTGACCACGTGACTTTCCTATTGTGTCTGTCAATCCTATACATTTTAAACTTTCAATTTTGATGGCCGGTTTAGTCGAATGGTAGTGGCGCTGCCTCTTGATCGAGGGGTCCTGGGTTCGAATCCCTGTCGGGGTAAATATTTGTGCAAAAAGCAGATGTCTGTTCCCAGGCCATGGGTGTTTGTGTCTGTCTTTATGTGTTCCGAGGGACCTTCCGACACAAGGGAAAACCTTAGTATGGGCCTTTGAGTGTATGTCGTTTTTTTAAATTGAAGTTTATGAAAGGTTTTCCATCATCTCCATAATTAACAACCGGCTGATATTTAAAGACTGCGTTTACAATTATTTTCAGCACCACTCCGGTTCTCTAATGTCCTCATTATCGCTAAAAGGACAACCGTGTAAAATGATACTAATACACAGCAATTTTATTATCTGACTAATTTGTGGAGAGCAGTAGGCAGGGGGACAAAAATACAATAAAGGACAAATTAAAACTAAAATGGTTGACGGATTAACGACGTGTGGATGTACAGTCGTGAGCACAATAATTAATCTACACGAACTTAAACATTTTTTTATGGTGATGACTTTCGAAATCTATTGGCTGGTTTGTTTATAGAGAAAATTGATAAGTATAATAATAATGTAATATATAATAAATATGAGAGGAAAGTGTTTAAAAACTCGAAGAATGTGAATAGGGCTGAGTGAATCAAAAATTAATATTTTTGTTCAAGTTTTGTTAAAAGAGTACAAATAATAGTACTATACTTTTGAACTTCGTGCCAGGGAATGCTTCTTCCTAATAGTGCTTCATTCTATATGACGTTTTAGAGTATCTTATCTGTAATTCTACGATCGAAATACAGCCGATAATTGTCATTATCTGTCACTGTCATCTTTATAGCGCAAGACAAATACTTACAGCAAAAATGTACTGACATCTGACGCTTCGGTCGCAGGCTAACAGAATAGAATAGAATAGAATAGAAAAATCTTTATTTTATAGGACATTCAGGATGTCACTTAAAACAAGTCAAGATTACATTGAAATATATACAAACATACATTAAACGATTTAAATACATACATACGCATTCGTACCTCTGACCCTACTGACTCTACGCCTATTCGCAAAGGTGCAGTCCATCCTGATCCAAGTTACACTTGACCATGACACATGATTCGGCCAGCCAAGTCTTTATGCCAGGGAATCATCGCAGCAATATGCTGAGTCAGCGCCAATTTGATTGGCATGATACAGATAACACGGTGTACGTAAAATAGGTTATGAAATCATGTTTTTGTTTCTTTTCATGTTCAGTTATTTGTTATTTTGTTTATTCATGTTTACTTGTATGTTTGTTTTTTGTCTATTACTGTGCTATGCTGTTTTATGTCAATTGAAGATAGTATCAATCTATCTATCTTTCAAATACAACTCGAAGGTAAAAAAATTAAATAATAAAACATGTTTTTCAAACGCAGAATTTCCATTAAATTCGTGCATAAAACTTAGAAATCTCTTTGTGAGCGACACCACTGCTCGTCACTGTACAGCAGTTCCAAAATCAGCGCAGTAGCAAATCGCCAATTAGAGGCGGCCACGCGCCGCGCGCACGTCAAGGCACGGGACACGAGGCGCGGCCGGTGATGGGGACCCGCGCCCCCCCTCCCCACGGGGATAATATGAGCAATGTTGATTTTATCACAAATTGACGTTAAACGTGCTCGGGACCTTGAGAGAGTAATGAAGTTAATATAGCCACGATTTGGAATCATTATTAATAATATACATACACTTACCCTCACGCCCATAATCCCTAACGGGGTAGGCAGAACATATGTGGTTCTGCGAACTACTTAATGCCACGTTTGGTGTCAGGGTTATCAGATGGAACAAGTTGTATAATGCTGAGAGGTGGTCAGCCTTTTGCTCATTATACAGCAAAACCCTCTCATCCCACTTACTGTTACCTGAGAAGGGTATAGGTAGCTGGCACATTCTAAGTTATTATTTCACTCCTAGTCCAGCATGGAAGTTCTTACTAATATTATAATGTGATGTTGTGTTCGTTTGTCCTTTTTTCGCGTCAAAATTGAGAGAAAAATTGACATTTGTACGTAGGTCGTAAACTAACATAATACCTAGAAACAGTCTTCTGAAGTAAATTTTAATGCATTGAGAATTTCGCTAAAGTGAACAACTCTATTCAATAAAAAGAATAAGATAATGTTTGCGAATCGGCGATTTGATTGGCAATCTGCCAAAAACCCTAATGTAGCTTGATATCATCTCTCCCACAAGTTTTGGTTTTGCATTCAGAGAACGAATTAAAGTTTCATTCATGAAGGGATGTATGTAACAGATAACATAATACCAGTATAGATAATAATCTACCGCATAAAACGGTTTGACAATTTTACTTAGGGAGTGTATTTGCGGTAAGCATTTATATTCACTGTACAATTTTATAAAAACAAATGCGTTAATTGCAAATGGGTATTTGTATAAGCTGTTTTTGTTATTGAAAATGAGTACATACAAGAAAAAAAAAGAATCATATTAAAGAAACACCATTCATACAAACATCGCTAGATCGGTCATATCCATTGCTAAGATCGTTGGCAGACACTTTAGCTGATTGTTAAAACTGTTCAGTTTAGTGGACAAATTCAAATTCTTGCACACTCGTGTGTGCAGGATTTGTATCGCACGCGCTGTTAACAAGCGCAAGACGGGTTAATTTAAAAACACCCAATATTTCACAACTATTAATATAGCTGTTGCTATAGTGTTGCCATAATAAGTGGTCAAAAGTAAAACCCAATCGTAATAAATAAAAACATATTTTCAACTAAAAATAAAACTTAATACTGAAATCAACACCCCTTAAAATATTAACGATTATGCAATATAATAATTGAACCGTATTTGAAATTCTAATAAAGTGAATAACTGACTTCATTTAATCCGTTCCACTGAAGGATAACAATACGAGACAGATTAAAAAAAGCGCATCACTGCTCGTCATTACACGCCCTCCTCATGAACCAACGTATTGCTGGCCCCTCTTATTGCTCAGTAGATGATTCGTGTGATATTATTGGCATTAGCGGCCCCTTCGCATGAACTGTACTGTTTGAATTGATCATATTAAACCGTGGACGAAATCGTGATACTGAGTTGATGATAGTTAGTTTGTTTTGCTAATTTTCAATCAGCATGAACTTTTTTGCTGCTTATCTTAAGATATGTTTGAAAATAAAACACAGGCATAAGTTGTTAAAGGTTTACCCTGCAATGCACATACTACAGCTACACATTTTGCGCAAAGGGTCTGTTTGTGGTTTAAAACATTAACAAAGTACAAGAAGATCTCCGAAACACTAAACGGAGTCAATAATGTTAATTTAATAAACAACTTTTAGAATTAGTTGGTACGGAGGGCCGCACATTAGGTACACGCGTGCACTCTGTGCTGTTGCGATAAGAGTGGTTCTTCAATGAAAATGGAGTAACCTAATGCGCTGGCCTCTGTACAATGATTCGATCGCCAACTAGCCTTTTTGTATCATGCCTTTAGTATGAGCAAACAAATCTCTAGAGCAAAATAATTCAGTTTCTGTTTTAGAAATACTACAAACGAAAAGAAACTGTATTATTTACAAGACAGAGATGAAAGTATGAGTCAAAATCGCGAGATGTGTTGGCAAGATTGGCAAGGCGGTCGCAAGATGTATTTTGAAGATTTTATAATGTGGCGAAGATAAACGGAGTGTTTATTTTTTTGAACTTTAGTTAAGTAACTTTGTATGGGGGAAGAACAAAAGAGTTGGATGAGCTCTGTCTACACTGGTAAGAATTGGTAGAAGTTTGGTAGAAAACAAGACTTAAACTTAAGACAAAAAAAAATAATGAAAGGATGGTATAGTAGAAAACGTTTTAGATCAAGACAGAGTGACAAATGTGATGTATGAGATCGTTGTCTAGCGATTAAGTTACTTTTGCATATTTTTAGTAGGACATCAATTGGAAAATCCTGAATTTGGACCTCATCGACAACACGTTGCGGTTCAAACTCGTAGAAATTAGATAATTTTTATCCTACACTAAAACTGCTTATAAAAGAAGTAAAGTGACTGGGATATTAAGAACCTGGACATAATTGGAAAACAGTTATTCTGCAGCTAAAAAGTGACAAAATATGTTAACTTTGAAATGAAAACAAAGTCGTCAGAACGAACTTGGGTGGCATTTATCAAATGTGTATGAACTCTGTATAATTATGTGTATACATATTGAACTGTGTCTTGGGCGCTTTTAGTAACAGTCACATTTAATCTGTACACTTGTATTGTCAACGTTCTGTAGTCCTAACTAATCTGACATGAGTGGAGCTAACTACTGTAACTAATTAACTAGTTCGACATACACAGCAGATGTGATGGCTCTACACTACATTAGGTCTCGCCAAAAGTGTTTTGAATGGGGCTATAAAGCTGGAGAGTCTTAAAAATATTATTAAGGGTTTAAAATATTTTTTATGAAGGCTGGTCTACCTATCGGTTACCGTTTAGTTTAAAATTTTAATAAATTAATCGATGAACCCTTGCAGCGTATATCAATCGATAGCTGTAACATACTTGATCTGCACACTACGCTTCAGTCTTTTATATTGTTTCTAATAATCAAAGCATTGTCTGAAAGATATCAATTTTTGCACGTGTGTTATTATTTCCTTCAGGTTTTGTTTCGTTTACGTGTACAATAAATAATTTATTCATTCATTCATGACTTGTTTAAATCTGCTTATCAGTAATACTTTGACAATTTATAACTCGGAAACAAGAAGGTGAATTTTAATAATTTTAGCCGGTTTGGTCGAGTGGTAGTGACGCTGCCTCTTGATCGACGGGTCCTGGGTTCGATCCCCAGTCGGGGCAAACATTTGTGTGAAAAGCAGATGTTTGTTCTCGGGTCATGGGTGTTTGTGTTTGTCTTTATGTGTGTTCCGAGGGACCCACGACACAAGGGAAAACCTTAGTGTGGGCCTTTGAGTGTGTAGCGTTTGAGTGTGTAGCGTTTAATTATGCTATGATTTCTTATAGGAAAAATAAGTTCAAAGGCTTCATGTAGACCATATTTTCGTGACCCGTTTTATCACTTTCATATGAAGGTTGCCGGATTGCCGCGCAGCCTGTATTACAGGAGACCCAAATCTTGATCTATACTTAAGTATTGATTAACTCTTTCTCTCACTACCAAAATGACAAAGACGACTGCTACTCAAGTATAGATCAGAGTATGAGTCGAGTTCTGAATACGGACCTAAGTATAAGCTATACGCTTTTGTGGCAGCCGCGCAGTCAATGCGTCTTTGAACTTGCATTAAATATAGACTCACCCCGTAACTACAGAAATACAACCGATACACTTGCTGTCTCGCCTCCTGTTTGTAGTCTTGTTTGATCAAAATTCCTGCTGACACTCTTTATGTCTTGTCCAAGGTTGGCCGGAAGAAACCCCTCTAAGAGATTAATGGTCGGTCTTTTGCTTATTGTAGAGAGGGAATTGTAATCTTGATGGATAGATAAATACTTTATTGTAAACTTAAAAAGGACAGACAAAATATACAGTACAAATTTACAACCAAAAGTGTGTAAGGGCGACCTTATCGCTGAATAGCGGTCTCTTACAGGCAACCCAAGGTGAAAGGAAAACACTAGATAAAAGGGAGTAGCGCAAACGTTTTGATAAAAAGGAATAAGAAAAAATAACAAAATAAATAAATAGGAAGTAATTTCATACATATAATAATATACTGACCTTGATTGTATAACCGACAACCACGAGAACATAGTTTTTTATGATATTCCTTTCAACAAATGCTCACAGATCATGGAGGGTGCAGAATTTTTTAGTTTTCAAGGAACGGTTTGAGCCTACGGTTTTTCTAAAGAGACAAAAACACTAAAAACTGTTTGAAAGCCATCAACTTTTTTATAAACATGGGATGAGACAAGTATCATCTTTGTACGGCGGTCACTGTGTTTTAAACACATAAAAATAGAACAATAAGTCTACAACAATGGACTAGCTTTAAGCCAGGGACTTCGTTTTCGAAGGAATTTGGGAAAATTGTGTAGCCTATGTAATTTGCTGATAAGAGAGCTTTCTAATAGTGAAAGAATTTTTTAAATCGTTTAAGTAGTTTCACCGATTACTTTCTTTAAATAAACTCACAAACTTATAAACTTTAACACTTTATAAATACATACATACGCTCACGCCTGCAATTTCGTACGGGGTAGGCAGAATACCAGTGGATCAGAATTACTTGATGCTACGTTTGACGTAAATCGTGAGGGTTATTAGATAAGACATGCATGATGTATAGTGGTGAGAAGTTGTCACCTTTTCCCCCACAATACAGCAAAGCCCTCGCATCCTTATTACTGACTTTTACAGTTTGTTTGGGAAGAGTTGGCATCTGGTAAATTCTAAATTTTTCATTCACTTTCAGCAAAACGTGGCATTAAAGTAAAAGAAGTTACGTTGAAAATAGGACAGCATGAAATTACCGACCATAGTTCTGACTAATGAAATAAAATTAGCCATAGCCCTACCGAACGATTAACATACATCACAATGAGTGTAACGTAACGTACTGCTAATGTATCTATGTACTTTACTGACTAATATAATAAATGGTACAGACATTCTGCCAAATCGAATGAGTAACAATATCGAGCAACCGCTCAGGAGATTCTGAACCAAATATGGGTGCCTGTAAAAATAGATGGTGCTAAAGATAGGTCATTATGTTTCTAGCATTTTGTTTATAAAATGCACATAATCTGTTTACAAAAAAAAGCTCACACAACAGTTCTAGCTGTACATACCTATTTGAAAATCTTTATTTCTAAAAGGTGTTTTAAGTGGGAGACAAAACATAAAAAAGCTCCCGCAAACAAAAGTAATTATTGAAGTTAGCAGGTGCAAGCCAGATAGTACTAACCAGCTCTTCATTAAGTAAAATGACTAAAGAAACTTATTAAGCCCCAATTCAACGAACTGAATCGCCTTAAAAGACAGGAGTATACCGCAAAGACATGCACAAAATATTCCAGGGCATCCAAACTTCAGCAATCACCCTCCGCGCCCCTCCCTTCCTGTCTGAACACCTGTTTCTACAAATAGATTCGGCCAATGCACTCCTCCAAACGCACTTGCATCATCTCACACTATTGCACTATCACTACTGCTCCGCACCGCTTATTTGAGCATCCATTTCTGTATTTATTCGGTCTCACAAACTCGACAGTTCATAACGCACGCAATGTACATCAACTTTAGCAATACTCGAGTTGTAATAGTATCAATAGGTGACGTGATATTAAAGGTATTGGTATTTAATTGAGTGCAATCGATGAATGGCGAAGCTACGATAGACTTTGTGCTAAAAATATATGGTTACTCTATTGTTGTGTAGTTAATTTCAACTTGACTAATGAACACGATTATTGGCAAGAATAGAAATAGAAAACAAACAAATAGATACGTGGAAGAATAGAAACAAATCAAACGTGAAGCGGACTACCTACTTTGGCTATTTAGAAAATTATAACACTGTTAATTTAAAGAATGAGGTTTGATAGCAAAGCTCGCAGTTAGTGCACATAGAATATAATTTACATTCTTATTTCTATAAGTAAACCGCTTTTGTCCAGTATAAATTTAAAAAAAACACTGCAATTGATTAAAGCTATCCCTTGCGTATTTTCTTGCATAGTATCAAAACTTTACAAACGAGAGAGGACGTAAAAAAACATGAAACAGATGTTCCTCATGGCAATATTAACGGAATGTTTTGAGAGCAAAAACTTTATAAACAGATGATCCTGCCGCCATGCGCCAGGAACGTGAGGTCACAAACCTTTTGATTTACGACGCATAAAACAAACTGCCTGCACTTTAGTAGAAATGGAGTAAACAAGAAGATTCGCATAAATGACGTACGCACTCCACTGACCTATATTATCATCGAACAGTATAACGTGAATTATCACATCAGATGTATGCGGAGTATTTTTATAAATCGAAGATATTGACGGTAAAATAACGTCGGTTTACCTTTTTAAAATTCAAAATAATTTCATTAAATCATTGAAGAAGAAGGAGATTGTCAGAGAAATTCATAATTTAAACCAAAAATAATAGAAATACTATGCAGAAACAGAAAGTTTGAAATCCGTTTTCGTCCGCCGCCCAAGTGCGCCCGCGCACCGCGCAAGCGCGCAACGCCTGAAAAGGCGCACGCTAGGCGGGCGAATTTTTGATTTAATTCCTTTAAGATGGCCATTTTTATGATTTTTAGGTGGAGGATAGGATAAACAAGGGTTGGAGGTCAAGAAAATGTAAAAAAAGTTCTGATAGAAGGCGAAAGTAAGCGCGTTGTGACCGCCACCGCGCGCGCCATGTATGGGCGCGGCGGCGCGCACGCGTTCGTATAAAAGCAGTGCGCGGCGCTGTACGCCGCACTCGCAGTCTCGCTGCCGCAGAGTCATCTTCATCCGCGTCCCCGACACACACAAACCCATCCACAATGTGCGACGACGATGTTGCTGCGCTCGTAGTCGACAATGGCTCCGGCATGTGCAAGGCCGGTTTCGCCGGTGACGACGCGCCCCGCGCCGTGTTCCCATCCATCGTGGGTCGCCCCCGCCACCAGGGTGTGATGGTTGGTATGGGTCAGAAGGACTCCTACGTAGGAGATGAAGCCCAGAGCAAGAGAGGTATCCTCACCCTGAAGTACCCCATCGAACACGGCATCATCACCAACTGGGATGACATGGAGAAGATCTGGCATCACACCTTCTACAACGAGCTGCGCGTCGCCCCTGAGGAGCACCCCGTGCTGCTCACTGAGGCCCCCCTGAACCCCAAGGCCAACAGGGAAAAGATGACCCAGATCATGTTTGAAACCTTCAACTCCCCCGCTATGTACGTCGCTATCCAGGCCGTGCTCTCACTGTACGCGTCCGGTCGTACCACCGGTATCGTGCTGGACTCCGGTGACGGTGTCTCCCACACCGTGCCCATCTATGAAGGTTACGCCCTTCCCCACGCCATCCTCCGTCTGGACTTGGCTGGCCGTGACTTGACCGACTACCTCATGAAGATCCTCACCGAGAGGGGTTACTCCTTCACAACCACCGCTGAGCGGGAAATTGTCCGTGACATCAAGGAGAAGCTGTGCTATGTCGCCCTGGACTTCGAGCAGGAAATGGCCACCGCCGCCGCCTCCACCTCCCTGGAGAAGTCGTACGAACTTCCCGACGGTCAGGTCATCACCATCGGCAACGAGCGTTTCCGTTGCCCTGAGGCCCTCTTCCAGCCTTCCTTCCTGGGTATGGAATCTTGCGGTATCCACGAGACCGTGTACAACTCCATCATGAAGTGCGACGTTGACATCCGTAAGGACCTGTACGCCAACACCGTCATGTCCGGTGGTACCACCATGTACCCTGGTATCGCCGACAGGATGCAGAAGGAAATCACCGCCCTCGCGCCCTCCACCATCAAGATCAAGATCATCGCTCCCCCCGAGAGGAAGTACTCCGTATGGATCGGTGGATCCATCCTGGCTTCCCTGTCCACCTTCCAACAGATGTGGATCTCCAAGGAGGAATACGACGAGTCCGGCCCTGGCATTGTCCACCGCAAGTGCTTCTAAGCGCCTCCCTCCCCCCTGCGCCCGCCGCCTGACTCTAGTGTTGTGTGTGTGGTGCTCTCGGTTCGAGCTCGGAACGCAAGCATTTTGTACGTTGTACGTAGTGATACCTGACAGAACTGAACATCTAATATAACGCCATCTTATTGTAATGTAATTTATTGTAAAATTTATATAAATTTAATTTTCTTTTTTATTTTTTATTATACAATGGGATCGTTATGGATCTCGACGCCAAAATGTAATTAATAAATAAACGGTTAATTTATTTATTTTAATTACAATCTATTCTTTTTATACAGTCATTGACTATCATTCAGTAGTCTCCTTACCTGTTCCTTCCTACGTCACCACTTCCGACGGAATACAGTTACTTTCCTGTCAAAATATTGGCACAAGCCAACGATACTCACACCTGTACACAAGTGGGTCAGTCAAACAGTCATGCAGAAGTATTCCTATAGCCAAAAACATTCAAATTCTTGCGCCACTTCCCGTGGAAGCCGCCTTATAATTAGCCCAGCCGCGCGGGGCACACTACCATAAATAGTAAAGACTGATCCCGAGCATTTTCTAAATTTATCGAAATATCGGAGCAACATGAGAAGCTAGCGCCTTCCGTAAATACTCAGGAGAACCCGGTCTATAAATAGGTGCCTCCCGGAGCGCTCTCCCGCTGCTCTAAAACGCCGGCATTCACTCGTCTCCGTCAAACTCTCGAATTAGCCGCATTTCACGGACGACGCGAAGCGACTTCACTTGTAAAATCATCAGCAGTCGTCTTGGTTACAACATCGTGGCTCATCATAGCATCGTCCATACGCTTTATCGTTTCTTATGTTATTTTCTTTGCCCCACGTGTGCTATCTGTGTATTTTTACTTTCGTTTCGTTCAGTGTCGGTCCACTTGTAGTATTTTAGAATACGTTAGATCGAGTTTGTTTGCAACTTGTTTAAATGGTTTAATTGAGCCAACCTCCGGGTTTTTTCGGATGTTAGAAACATTTAAGAGGTTTGACTGAGGTAAACACTTTCAGTTATTCAACGTTGAGCCTTGAAGGCTTGTTTATCATTGAAATGTCTTATTTATTTCTCGTTTTTCGTTTCTTATTCGTGTGAATACTTATTTCTTTTTAGGCAAATCAACATTCAACACCATCGAAGTTTGATCACAATGCAACATTATTTTTAGATTGTATTTGATTCTTATAATTTGACTATATACGAAAAAAATATTCAACGTTTTTTAAATTCATAATAGGCTCATTAAACCTAAGGACACCCATCATTGGAACCTTATTTAATCAACTGTTTTTGGATATCAACATCGCATGTCAGTTTTTTTGCAAACATTTAGATTGACTCTACCTTTGATATCCACAAGCTATTACCAATCTTTGCCGACTGATATTCTTGTTTTTTCAAGAAGTGGTAGTTAATCTTATTTAACAAGATCAGTACTTCATTGCTTGTCTATAAATAGCGCAATGCCAACGCGGTTGTCATCGGCATTAGCTCGGGAGAGTGTTGGCATTCAGCGACAACGTTGTGGATTGCTCTGTCGATATATTGGACATCTGTTGTTTTGTTTTCTGTATGTAATGTGACTGGTGTTTCACTTAGTGTTCGTATAAGTTTGCATAAATAATTATTAACAGTCTTGAAATATTTAGTTAGTGAAATGATAGGTTTTTAAATTATTTTTAAACTAGCCAGAGATTTGTCTAAAATGGTTTAGTCAGTCCTGTGGCAATTTTATAAAGAACAAGGTATTTTTTCTGAAGAATAGTACCTATAGATAATAGAAACTTTATTTTCTGAAATAATAGTACCTACAGACGCTCAGGGTACTAACTGGTCAGGGTTGCGAGGCACACCTATGTCCCAATAATTGTTTCTTTGCAGCTTGATTTATTAATGTCGCATAAGATCCTACTTAATATTATAAATGTGAAAGTTTGGATGTTTGCTACTAATAAACAAATATTTTTAAATAATTGCCCTATTGCTAAGCTACGATTTCAAGTAATCATGATTACCATACAGTTTGTGTTACTCTCAGAAATTGCAGTAAATATTTTTAATTTTAGAGACATTATGTCCTTGCAAGCCTCAGCAGTAGACCCAGGAGCTACAACTAGTATAGCAGTGCTGCCAATGACAGTGACAAATGTAAGTATTAGTGCGGCACCATCGGCGCACGCCTAATTGACCGCCGCAGCTAATCGGGATGCCAATACGACGCCGCGCAGATTGGTTAACAGGTTAACTGGTGTAATTTGTCTTCATGGCTTATCTGTTGCGGGTTCTTATGTGAAATCTTTAACGAAGAAGACAATGACTATAAACTAGTTATTCTTCTTCTTCTTATCGTGTAGGTATAGTCAAGTGTGTTGCGAACTTGGCTAACCCTGTGTCAGAGTTTTCAAACCACACAATGGCCTCTGACTTGGTTTTAACGACTGTAGTCAATCGACAACAGCCGGGACCGACAGCTTAACGTGCCCTCCGAAGTACGGAAATGCTCGTGGTAAATTGCCACTTCTCTGCCTCTAGTTACTAAGAATCAAAATAAAGGGCGTAAGGGACAGCTTAGCAATTACATAATTAAATGGTGGAATCTACTCATAGCTATGATCGACTTCAAGTGATTTGTTCTTCCCGGAAACGTCATGTTAAATAATACATTAATTGGGATAGGAATTTGGCAAGCTGAAACACTCCCACGCTGGACTGAGTGTAAAATAAAAGTTAACAATGTACCAGCTGCCAACTTTTCCTAGGCATACTGTAGAAGGCGTGAGAGTTTTAGTGTACAATTGGTCGAAATTGCTAGTGATAATTGTAATAAGCTTTTTATTTACTTGCAATGTAAGTACTTATGTATTGTAATGTAAAAGTACGGACGGCCGCAACTCAGGTTTCCGCGCGTGCACTCTGTGCTGTTGTGATAAGAGCGGTTTTGCAATGAAAATGAAGTAACCAGATGCACTGGCCTCTGTACAATATGTATGCTTGTTCAGGCCAAATCTAGTAACTGAATTTAAATGCAGTTACCCTCAACCGATACACATTTAGTTTGGATGCAAATGCATGGAAAGCTTTGTGACGTCATTTTAAATGTAATATGGTGAACTAGTAAAGATTGTTTTTAAAATAAACATTTAAAAATATTACAATATAAGAGTATCAGTCCTACAGGCTCTTAGTTTACTAAATCATATTTAACAAATGCTTATTTTGAATCCCGTTTACCAAAACAACAACTTTTTTCACCACCTTTAAATAAATCGTTGTGTAGTGGTTATAAAATGTAAATTTCAATGTAAAGTTACATAATCATTCTATTTCTCCCTATTAAAGTATCAACAACAAACTAATGTCTTACAAATTGTAGCCACATAATCATGTGAAGGAATCAAAAGGTCAAATGAACGTGAAACCCGTTGTTTGTGGGTAGTTGGACAAGATCAAATAGTTTAACTGAGGGGGCGGGGCTGATACGACCGAGCCGACCCAGGTAGGGGGGGCATACAAGGGCTACTATGAAACTAATGTGAAGTCTCTACTATGGACAATTTCATGGCAAATATAATTTTTTATGGGACAATTTCTATACACTCTAGGTATCACCGACAGTCATCTATGCTGAGCATGCATGGAGAAGGAACAGACGTCCAAGTCGTTTTGAACTGCAATGAGGTTGCCAGCTACCGGGCAAAACACCTGGGCACACCCTGGTCCCTCCCGGAAGTGGTGGAAGACCCTAAGGGACTTCTGCAGTTCTTGGAGGAGCTGAGGTGGCTAGACTGACAGCCATCTTAGACAACTAATTACACAAAATAGGCGCAATGCGCATATTGACGTCGAGTTGTGGAAACCAACCTGTCTTACAACTACAATTAAATCAAATCAAATCAAATATACTTTATTGTACACACAAACAGAAAAATAACTAAAAACAACAATACATTTACATAAACCCAAGGCATATACAATAAGGCGGCCTTATCGCTTTAAGCGATTTCTTCCAGGCAACCTTAGGGAAGAATTTGAGAGAGGAAATATCATAGCGGGGTATAAAATTATTAAGTTAGAAATTAATTATTAAATTATTTAAATCCTACAAAAATAAATATATTACAAACCTACATATTTATACATACGAATAATACTATAATATAATAAACTAATATATATATAAATATATATATATATATATATATAAATATAAATATATACATACAATAATACACACACACATCACACAGCGTCGGAAAGCGCGTTGCAGATAAATAGTTATATATTACTATTTGTAGCCACATTGTACCTCAAAGCGTGCCCTAACGAGACTTTTAAATTTGTGAAGAGTGCTAGCCAGCCTTATATCAGGAGGAAGGGCATTCCATAGCCGCACGGATTGCACAGTAAATGATTTACTGTAAAAATCAGTGGTGTGAGTCGGGTACTCCAGCAACATCGCCGTACATCTGCGAGGTTCCCGGCCGCTAGATGCAGCTTTAAGTATAAACCTATCCTTGAGATACTTTGGCGATAAAGGATTATGGAGGATGTTATACAATAGGGAAAGGATAATGGGACAATTTCCTTGATATAAAATCAATCTCCCGCAATCTTAACCATATCGTCGGTCCACCTTGTGGGAACCTTCTTACGCTGCGCCTTTCGGTATTTGGTCGCTAATCGAGGACTTTTATGCCGCTGGATGCGGGTGGCGCAGGATCTATTGAGGTGGAGATTCCTGGGGAAGGCCTATGTCCAGCAGTGGATGTCTTGCGGCTGACATGATGATCATATTGATAAAATTCTAATTAATAATGTATTATTTACCAAATCTCGTCACTATGATTTCCTCACCAACTGTTAGCACTACCTTACAACATATAAAACTATCGTAATTCGTACCCACTCATACATAGTAGGTATGCCTATTTTCCAGTATTTTCTCCGTATAGAGAAAGTGAAGTTTAAGTGGATCGTCTCAGACTATAAATAAACACCACACACTCAAAGAGCCAGAGTAATATTTCTCTTATACCGTAGGTCTCTTGTGGTATCCACAAAGATAGATATATATATATATATACTCTTTATTCTAGTCACAGTGCAATACCAGCCCTCAGAACTGAGAACAAACACCTGTTTTCTTACACAAATATTTACCCCGATTGGGAATCGAACCCAGGAGCCCTCAACTCAGAAGCAAGTTTTCTAACCACTGATCAAAACCGCTCGTCAAATAATAGGAAGACAGAAAAGCTTTTGTTTTAAAGGGACATTAACACCACTTCCCACGCGAAAGAAGTCGCGGGCGAGAAAGGTAATTACTTACGAAGAGTCTATCAAATATAATATCACCCACTATATTTAATAACTAAGCCTCCTCCCCACATTAAGTTCCAATTTACCATTATTACCGTTTAACATATTAATTTCACTCATTACTTCGCTAACAGCAACTTCTAGTTTGTTATACGATATTAAATAATGGATGCTCATTAAATAGTTGTGTGCTGAACTAGCTTGTAATTGGATTCGTATCATTTTGGGGGGTTCGGGGGTGGACGGGGGGGCAGGGGGGAGGGGGTGGACGGATAATTTAGAACATTTAATATACTCTGAGATGGCGCTAGTCACTTGTAGTGTAAGAGATGACGACAGTTTTTGTATTGCAACATTTTATAGTAATACCAGCTTTCCACCCGAAATTTCGTTCCCGTGGGAATTTTGGAAAATTATGTAGTCTATATGTTAATCCAAGGTGTCAACTACTTTCATACCAAATTTTATCGAAATTGGTCTAGCTGTTTGCGCATAAAAGAGTAACAAACCCATACATCTTTATGCAAACCCATGATTTAGTGACGAACTACATTGATCTTTTCATCTGAACTAAATGTTCTACAAAAACAATTGTTAAAATAAGTACTACAATACATCACAAATAATAATTACTCGTAGGTACGTAAATACAGAGTGACTTTTTTATCACCAGCCAAATTTTTCTTACGGTGTCATTAACGTTGATAGAACGTAAATAAAGAGAAAAATTATTATTTTTCCAAAATTTTCAGATTTTATAAAACGCAGAAACATGGGTGTCACAAATCGTGTTGAAGAGTAAAACTACCAAGTTTCAAGTCAATTGGACGATGTTATTTTTTTTTCCATTCAAAAATTTTGATTTATTTCCACGCTTCAGACGATCTAGCTTGAAATATTTATATGAAACGAAGAAACAAAAAAATACGGGTAGGTAAGTATGTTAAATTTTCATAGTTTACGAACAAAAAATTTGGATAGTGATAAAAAAATCAGCTTGTATACATAAAGCAAAAGATTTACTTATCGTTTTCTATTAACACGGGTATTCTTTGAAGAGAATAAAATATAAAATAGCTGAAAAAATACTTCCTAAAATACTTAGTTATTTTTCCCATGAAACTGAATGAGTTTTCATAAAGAAACCAAAGATATTCCTAAAAAAAATGTAATAAGGATAGCCTTACAAAAATTTTATTGCTCAAGTCTCCTTTACATAGTATGTAGATGCGTTTTTTTTTCATATTTTGATCTATGTTTCTTGGGGAAAGTTATTCAGTTTAGTGGGCTTAATTACCACCTTAACTTTTTCTAACAATTTAAATTTTAAAACCAACTTTATTAATTATTAATCGTAGCGAGTGTCTTCCCAAATTATCCAGTTACCTCCCAGACTATCCCCGACCGCGAATATTTGCTCCTCCGATATTAGACAAGTTGTATTCACTCTGTTCCACTCCTCTCCTCTCCACTCCTCTCAATTCTATCGCTCTCTTACAGTTCGCGCCGATATTAATAAACTACTCACGGAGCTTCGTTTGTGGGCGAAATAATTATTGATTTAGGAATTCATTTCTAGACAACATGGAAAATTTAGACACAAAGTCTGGTTTTAGAGTGGGCAAGGTCGCTTTGACTATACCTACATGATAAGAAGAAGTATATAATGGTCAAAAATTATCACCTTCTCAGCTGTGAAGGAGAATATTGTGATGAAACTCACATGTCTTAGAAAGTTAAGTTTTCAACGGCGCGCAGTCCACCAACGAGCATTGGGCCAGTGCAGCGTGGTGGACGATAGCCTTAACCCCCTCACTGTTTCGAAGTGACTCCAGAGCCCCTCGATGAGGACGTATATGGACTCATTAACCGAACCTCACCTAAAGTCAAGATAGTTATCAAGCGATTTTTTTCACATTTTCAAACTTTGTTTCATATAATTAAAAAATAACTTTTAGTCTTTATAACAGTTATAGCTAAGTTTGTTTAAAACTTATTTCATAAACCTTTTCAACAGAAAATTAAATTAAATTCCCTTAACATAAAAGCCGTTTTCCATCATTCAGTAACTCCCCGATCCTTTTGTCACGTAACAAAGTTGAAACTGGAGTAATGAAGTCAATCCGACCTTAATTTCGCGCAATCCGAACTAAATTACATTAATTAAATACTTTACAACAATCACCTGTTAATATCTGTTACATTCTGTTAATATTGTCAATTTGCGACGTGTCACAATTAGATCAAAGCGAGGTGTTGCTATTGTTAAATATCATACATAATAGGGTTGCCAGTTATTAAATAAAATATATTTATTTAAATTAGTATTTTTTAAAGCTTACCCGCGTGAGGCAACTTCTTACCAGCCCATACACGTCCCCACCGAGGGGCACGGGCCTCCCTTTAAAACACAAAGGGGATTTAGGCCATAGTCCACCACGCTGGCATAATGCAGGTTGGTGGAGCGCTCGTCTTTTGAAAATGAATTTGCTTGGACGGGCGGGTTTCATCACGATGTTTTCCTTCACCGTCGGGCAAGTGATAGTTAGAAATCCGTACATAAATCCGAAAAGGCGGATTTAGTGGTACAGGCCCGCACCAGGATTTGAAACCGCCACCTTTGGATTACAAGTCTGGCTCATTACCAACTGGGCTATCACCGCGTGAGGCATATTTTTAGGGAAAGAAACTCTAATCAGAGCTATCGCTATCGTGCTCAGTTATCGTGCTCAGTTGGTTATCGTTTATATTTATTTTATAACACATACAGTCATAGTACTAAAAATATACAATTTAGAAATTCCTGCATAATATATAGGTTAACTTTAAATTTGGGAAATTAAGGGAGTATTCTTTTTATGAAACTAAACAAGTTTCTCCAAGGGATATGAAATTCCCAAAAAAAATTTCTACTTCTCATATAAGTATAGGCAAACAGCTGAACGCTCAAGTTGTCTGGAGGCGACAAATCTTTTTTACCCGGAGGCGACAAGGACGCTCCTTGGATGCTCCTTTCGACCTTGTACTCCTTGGGGAAAGTTGTTCAGTTTAAATCATTTAATTTTCGGTAAATCATTTAAAGTCACTTAATACATTTTAAATTTTAACAGAAAATAATATTTTTCAAACGGAAAATAAAAAAAATCGAGCAGTCGGTAGGAAGGAAAAAAAAAGTTTAAAAGGGATTAGCAAAAAAAGAAAAAAAAAAGTAATTGTGAATATCTATGAATTTAAGATAACTTCTTATGACTATTTAAATATTTTTTTGCTTATCATTTAAATCCCGCTTGTATTATCGATGTAAAAGTTTGAGAAGATGTTTGAATGTTTGTTTTCTCAATCACGCAAAAACTACTGGATTATAATGAAACTTTGCAATAACTACGTAAAACAGCTTAAACATCAAATAGTTTTTACCGACTTCAAAAATGGAGGAGTTTCTCTAATCGACTATGTATTTTTTTAATGCATGTAGGGAATATGCATGAATTTTTTAAATCGCATTTATTAACAAAATTTGAAAATACCGTAATAGAGATGACAAAAAGTGAAATTAAAATTAAAATTGGCCAAGAAATACGGACGATATAAGCATTTAAAACTATTAATTAATAGGCACCGATTAGACAGAGAGATCCGACAGAGAGATGCGAATAGGCATTGTAGTCTGCGAAAAATACCAGTTATCTATTTTGTGCAAACTGTTTTTGGGATTGTATTGTAGTCGGTGATTTATACGTCTTTACTTTTTAACATGGAAAATTATTATGGTATAGGTATCTACAATTTGGTCAAATATCATTAGTTGTCAGAATAATAAATAAACAAAAAGTAACCACCATCATCATCATCTTTCGTTAATAGTTGAACACTAAAACATTTTCTACAGTCTACACCTTTTCTCTTACAAAAAAGTCAAATCACAAAGAGCTCTACCAACCCTACACGCTATAAAAGACACCAACTGGTCGAGAGGGGTGAGGAATGGGGTAGACTAGCAGTAGGGGGGGGGGTCGCGTGTCGCTAACAACTCATTTCGATTCCGATTGCTGGCACTTTGATACCGAACACAATGCGGGCCGGGCCGACGAGGGGATTCGGTCTGACGGTTGGATGGATGACATGGTACGCTGCAAGGAAATGTCAAGACGCGCTTAAAATTTTAAGTTCATGTCTTTTTTCCGTACTAGTCGACTAGCACTATACCTGGGACTTCGTTGCCGTAGGAATTCGGGAAAATTATGTGGTCTATGTTACTCAGTACGTCAGTCTATCCAACACTAGACATTTATAAAAGAACATACTAACGGCAAGTTCTGATTTGTTTCACGCAATGTTTTTAACCAAAAACAGTGCGAAAATTTCGTTGGATATACGATACTGGTAGTAGTCCTAACAACATACAAAAAAATCAGAACTATTGCAAATTTAATATTCTGGTACGATTTCAAAAGACCCGATAGTAAAAATGCAATATAAAAATCCCTAACATATAATTTTTATATTTTTAGAATAGAATAGAATAGAAATATGTATGTGCTTAAGACACGGTATATAGAGCGGAATTGATTGATAAGTAGCGTAAGTAATGCATGTCTTGCCAATCCATTAGCGTGCAAAAATTGTTTACAAATAATAATTAACTAATTAATAATATCAAGATTTATAGAAATTCATGAATAACGATGTAATAATAATTACAAAATAACAAAATATCTGACCTATTTTAGGATATTCGCCAATAACCCATCACGTTTCATAAGCCATAGTTACTGTGATAAGCAGGTACTTACCTTCATTATTAAAGCCTCAAATTCTCCATTGAAAGACTAAATCAACTCCAAAGAATTCCACCAGACCAAATCTTCCCGTCTCCCCCGCTTTTAACAGAAATTCTTCCATAGCAGTTGCAATTGAAGTAAATCTATTGATGGAATAGACTAGTCGATTTGGCGGCAAAATGAATTTAATATCGAGCTCGTTACGACACGATGGATTTAAAAAAAATGGCTAAGTAAGTATTTGGGGTTGTGGAACAGGGGTTCCGTAGTTTTTGGATTGATAATCATAGTTATGGGTAATTGGTCAATGGGCTGGTCACGTCTGTCATAAAACCGACAATCGCTGAAGTTGTTGAATTCTTGCATACAGACAAAGGTATTCAAATTCAAAATAGCTTTATTTAATAGAATATGCAATACAATACAATACAATATACTTTATTTTCACACAAGGAAACACACCGCAATAAACAGAACATAAAAAATAGTGTACAACAAGGCGGCCTTATTGCTAGGTAGCAATTTCAGGATGTTACAATACATACAAACATAAATTAAAGAATTTAAATACATACATACATATTCGCTCTTTTGACCCTACTGACTCTACGCCTGTATATTGTTAGACGTCCTCTCGCTAGATGGAGTGATTAACTGATTACCCACCTAGGGTGGATGCGTAAAACTGGAGCTTGGGTGTTGTGGTTCATCTCGGGGAAGGCCTATGCACAGCAGTGAACTGACACAAGCATGTCTTCGTTTCTCTTACGAAATAAAATCATAGATTATGTGAGCTGACAGCTTTTCCCAGGTACATAAATTAAAAGTCATTAACCGGGACTGTATTGCGAAAAAAAGGCAAACAACCCATCAGCTCTATCACAACTGTTTAACCTATAATACAACCCGGTTTGGAGGTCACCTTCTGCTCTACCTACCCTGAAAATAAAAAGGCATCAATGTGATATGTATCTTAAAATATATCAAACATAATGAAATAAGCTTTCAATGAACGAAGTAAAATTGAAATAAACAAACCTTTGGTGCTGAAATAAAAAAAATTATCAAATAAAAATAACATGTAAAACAAAACCGGTGAAGTAATTAAAGTAAACAATAATACATACAAAAGTATAGGAACTCCAAGGCAAAGCTGATGAAAATTCCGTTTTATCTATTTCGAGCAGGGAACTCTAAAAAATGCGATAATGGTGACGATTGGAACGTTCAAAGGAATGAAGACTTATTGAATTGTGATGTTCTTAGAAAAAAATGATTGGAATTCATTATTGGCTTTAAATATAGATGATAAGAATAAAAACTCTTACGAGCCTTCACAAAAGCCAATGTACTCATCATCATCATCATCATGTCAGCCGCAAGACGTCCACTGCTGGATATAGGCCTCCCCCAGGGATCTCCACCTCGATCGGTCCTATGCCACCCGCACTATTACTGTTTTATTTTATTAGGAAGATTTACAGTGAATGCCCCAGTTGGTAATTAGAGTCAGATTTGTAACCGGAAGGTTGCGGGTTCAAATCCTGGACTTAGCAATTAAATTCGCCTCTTCGGATTATGTAGCAATCTTTCATTAATTATCAGTTGCTTAGCGGTGAAAGAAAACATCGTGATGAAACCCGCACGTCTACGAAAAATCGTTTGTGAAAGGCGCGGTCCACCAACCCGCTTTAGGCCAGCGTGGTGGACTATGGCTTTATCCCCCCTTACTGTTTCGAAGGGAGGCTTAACCTCAACGATCGAATCCGAACAGTAAGCGCCACCGGGCTACGAGAGGCGCTTGGTATTTGCCATAACCACTTTTTTCCTTTGAGTAAATTACTTACTTTTAAAAAGCTACTTAACTTTTTACTGATTACGACCACCCAGCCTAATTCTGCTACCAGGCTTAAACTCTTCAGATTTCTATTGTTACTATTTTTTTTTGTCTGAAGAAAAGAGATAATATACTTAGATACAAGAGTAAGTACATTTTAACTGTTTTATTCAATGAAAGTACCTGCTCCTTTGAAAAGATTATGTTGGCCAACTTATATTGGTTATTTAATCTCCTTTCTTAAGTTTTGGACAATGTTTTTTGCTTCAAACCTTAATTAAAAGCTTTCACTTTTAAATTTTTGGGGACAAGGAAAAACCCATTTGCCAAGAAACGCTAAACAAGCGTTTAAAAATAAAGCTCAAATATATCGAGAGCTGTGAGAATAATCCACCTTAATTCTTAGATACAATAAAATAAATGAACGTTTGTACGTTATTAGGTACCTCTTATCAGTATAAAAGGTACCTGTTGAGGGTCGACCATAGAGGTCATTGTGTTTGTATGTATGTATGTATGTATTTATTCTTTTTTGTACATGATCAAAAATTACACAAGACACATAACAAACACAGTACAAAGGCGGATATCCCACAAGGGGATTTCTTCCAGTCAACCCATTGAGTGTTTGAGAGGAAGGAGTAGTCGGCAGGTAGCCGATTACTCCTTCCTTGTGATTGATGAAAGGGAATAAAATAATCACACCGAAGATAGTAACTATATAACAACTAGTGTATTATTTGTATACTAGCAACCCTGCGTATTAAGATCATTTTAAGACAGATCGACGTCAATCGACAGATTTATGCGCATTCCCGAGCGTGTCAATACAGTAGCCACATCTGACGAGCTTGTTTGACAAAAATAAATGTAAAGAAAGTGAGGGTATGGTTACAAGTGGCTTTATACAGGGCTTTAGGTATCTCTCTTTCAACCTTTCGGGTGGTTAATCATATGATTTGAGGAGCTGGGGAACAAAAGCGGACTTGTCCACTGTACCCGATTTTTTTTTTGTTATTTTACACTCTTTAATCTCATATCTAAAGACCCCCGGAATATTTTGTATCAAAAGCGGTCCGATCTAATAGAAAAAAATTGTTAAAAGTCATGATTTCTTTCAAAAGCGGACAAATTTCAGCCCATATGCATATACCTAATTCAGTTTTTTTGCCCTAATGTATAATGTAATTAATTGGACAAGTCCGCTTTTGTTCTAAATGCCGAATAGGACAATACATGCTGTACAATTTACATGTAGTACGTACTCATACACATTCTATCCACTACAACGTTCAAAAATCGCTAAAAAAAGGTTTTTTATTTACCACCAGATTAAACGTAACCGGGGTTGGGTTAGGTTAGCTGGCAAGCACATGATTTCGTAGTATAATCTGAAAGAGCTACCTGCTGTAATTTTTTCAAGCACGGACAGCCGCAACTCAGGTTACCACACGCGTGCACTCTGTGTTGTTGTGAAAAGAGCGGTTTTGCGATGAAAATGCAGTAACCTGAAGCGCTGGCCTCTGTACAACGGGATCAGTGCCTTCTCAAGTAGCTAGGTGTCGCGCCATCGTGACGCCATTTCACAAATCGCGAAGGCACATAAAAACATTTACCACCCTAGCAGCAATTCGCGGCCAAAGACTGTAAATATTAAAAATAAAAGCAGAGAGCCCTCAAGCCGCAATAAACGAATAAAACCAGTGAAGAGGTTCCGAATACTAACCCGATGGACAAATACTGCCAGAACTCATATCTGCAGATTACCTTTTATGCCTTAGAATTAAAGGGCTGGAGGTGGCTGTTTTGAGTGTACATATTAGACTCAGACAGATAGATAGAAACACTTTATTATTAGAGTCAGACAGATGGATAGAAACACTTTATAGCACACAGTCACAAAAAAAGTGACTGTGTGCTATAAAGTGTTTCTATCTATCTGTCTGAGTCTAATATGTATTTAGTTATTTACCGTTACATAACTAAATACAGAAGTGCGCAAAGGCGGCCTTATGACTAAGAGCAATCTCTTCCAGGCGACCCTTGCTTTAGGGACTTTATGAAGAGTAATACGAGCGACGAGTACTGTTTACTAAATCATGGTTAATTAAGAGTTGCTCACAAATGCATGTTACTCGGGAATAATGTAGCATTCTAATATTTAAAGAATTTTTGAAATCGGTCCAGTAGTTTTAGAGTTTATTCGTTACAAACATTCATACATACAAAAATACACAAATCTTTCCTCTTTATAATATTAGTATAACCGTGCGCGACGACAACGCCACGTGATAGGTGGCCATTATTGTCACAGCTGTCAACCGAGAAGTAAGTAAATATTATGAAAAAAAATAATGAAATCTTGTGTTATTTTACTATATTAGAGAATAAATTCACAATAACATATCTTACTAGGACCATATTAAATATATCTCAAAAACAATTAGAAAATGTTTACTGCAATATTGACAGCTCAAGTCAGGGACAATAACGTCAATTTTGGCCGTAGCGAGCGCTGTGATCGTTAAGGCTACTCCCTCCAACCGCTTTGCATCCTGCCAATAGATGACGAGGCCTCTCTAAACTGCCCACTCCAACTTCGCCTGTTCTAAGCGGTATAATCTGCTAATAACCGAATCAAATCTAACTGCAAACACATAATGTAATTCAAACTCAGAAGGGGGGAGGGGAGCGGGGTGGGGGCGGTTGAACAGAGGGGGGGGGGGGGTTTAATATCGGTGCGCGGGTTAAGGCGACGCGCAAATAAAACTCTATGAGACCGGCCGGCGAGCCCGCTCCCCTGTTAAGGAGAAGTTTACGTGGATTCTGATTTTTAGTGTTAATTTTTTTGTGCTTAAATTGCGAGATCACTGCAAGAAATCGTCGTTCTAACAAATGAATGTAGAAAGCAGGTCTTCTAACAGCTCGAGCATGACATCTTCGGGGCGGGGCCCTCGCGCAATCAAAGTGAAGTTTCAGCATCAGCCGAGTGGCGCGCCGCGCGAGTTTATCACCATCATGCTCGATCTTTCAGCAAAAGTCACGTGGTCAGACTATGTTAATTCCATACACTTCAAAACTATCGATCTTAGAAATCGCTATCAGAATGTGAATGTGACTTGGTCTAGGTCTCTAGGACTCCGATCTGTCACTTCAGTTGTGTGTCGATGGAATGGTCGCCATTTTATCCGTTCAGGTGGCGAAATTGAGAACTATTTAATTTTCATACACTTGCTGACAACCACCCTGACCAGTAGCGCCACCGCCAACCGAATGTAAAGTTGCAAACTACCTGCAACTGAACATTCAGTTGGCGGTAGCGCCACCAGTCAAAGCAGCCGTCATTAGATGGATGAAATTTGGATAGTTCTCAATTTCGCCACCTGAACAGATAAAAAGGCCTCCATTCCATCGACACACAACTTAAGGCGACTACAGCACCTAAATTATTATTTTATGATGCGTAGGTAAGCATGACGCACTGCATTAAATCGAAGAAAAAAAATACTACGGTAATATTCAGGACATAAACTAGATAAATAGTTTGCTGAAAACATGATTCAGCACTTTTGGTTCGATAGAAAAAACTCACAAAGTCACCTCTAATACCCAATATTGTGTATCTTTTAAGTTATAATAACGATAGTAAAATGCACACAGGAACTTGAATTTGCTATCAAAGTGTTCGTGATTGAACACTCTCGATAAGTAGTTAACGCATTTTTCGATTTAAGCTGTTACCTTTCCATAAATCTCATTTTTCTAACTTTCGAACATGTTTTTACGCACGCACGCTTTCATAGTCCGTAAACTTCGTGTATGGACACTGTTCGCACTGCCGGCCCAGGCCTGTTGAGAGACGGAGATGGCAGTATTCCTATGTGTGCTGCTTTTATCGGGTGCGGTAGTCGCCTTAAATTACAGATTCGGGGCCCTGAATTAGATTGTTTCAGTAAAATGCACCGCGTGGGGATCTTTTATTGCCTTTGTATTGTTTACTGTTGTTTTACCTTATTATAAAACTCTGTTAGGGCACAACCTTTGATCTTTTTGATTTTTTGGAAAAAAAAATATATTTCTTTATTATTATTTGAGAATCAACAACATTTTACTTAAACTTCTAATAATAAATATACATACATACGCTCAAGCGTATAATCCTAATCGGGTTAGGCAGAGCATCGCTTGTTTTAAAACCACTCGATGCCACGTTTGCCATACATTCAGAGGGTTATGAAATAAAATATTACATTATGTAAGTAGTGAAAGATTGTCAGCCTTTCCTCCACAATACAAAAAACCCTCGCGTCCCATTTACTGACCTTTACAGTATGCCTGGGAACATTTTATGTTTTTCTTTTACTCCCAATCCAGCATGGAAGTGCTGATTATAAATTGAGTAAATAAAGAAATCTTTATAGGCATTGAGTTGAATTCAAAATAATAAAGAATAACGAACAATTTAATGTAGGTAGCTCACACGGTCTTCCCCTTAACAATGTGTCTGCGGGTATTTTTACAAACGTTATTACTGTCGCGACGCTGCGGTTTCTTTATTAAATTTCCCGGTTCCCCCACCTCCTGTCCCCCCTCGTACCCTATGGGACACCTGCATCGGATGGTGGAGGATATGTTGGGTTAATGTGATGTGTGTTATGGAAGGTATGCTTTATACTACACTAGCTTTCCGCCCGGGACTTCGTTTCCGTGGGAATTTGTTAAAAAATATATAGCTTGTTTTATTCTGATGTGTAAGTTATACTGTAAAGTTTCATTAAAATCCGTCCAGTAGTTTTTGCGTGATTGAGACAAATAAACATCCAAACATCTTCACAAACTTTCACATTTGGATTGTCAATAATATTCTAACCGCCCAATTGCTTCACACTTGGTTTAGCTAACTAGTAGGCAATCGACAACAGCCGGGACTGACGGTCTAACGAATTGTTAAGGAACACTTACTTAATGACTCAACCTTAAATAATCGTCTACAAAAGGCGGTATATTAGGTAGTTGAAAATCAATGAATGCCTGATTGTAATCTACAATGTACAGTCAACAGCACATCAGGTTACCACAAACTGTCAAATTTCCCCAATGGATAGTAAACTCTAATGCTTGAAGATAAAATTGAAATTCGATTGAAGAAATTTGACAGTTTTGGATAGCATGATGTGCCGTTGCCCCTGTACTTCTACGCGGGACTGGAAGTTAAAAAGAAACATACAATATGCCAGCTGCCAACTTTTCCCAGTCTAGTGTGGTGTTCTTTAAATCTATAAGTAGTTGAAGCTCTGCCTATCACAGTAGGAACATGCCTGAAACTCCCATAAAACAGCGCGGCCGTGTGATGTGATGTGATGATATCCAAAAATATCTTTTCACTAAGAAAACAGCGACATCTATGTAAATATTGCGACACTTTTTAGTTCATCCTCTCATCGTCAGGTGACGCTAGTTGTAATAGTTTTCTTCCGGGATTTTAGTGTAGGGATAGTTGGATTAAAGCTACAAGAACTAACCCAGAGATGGCGGCACTAAGTCTGTTTTAAAATGCATTTGGCAAGTTTCTTCCAGATAAGACAATAAAAATAAATTGTACTATTAATTAAATCTAATAGTTTTCAAATTACGATTTTAATATTTTTAATTCAGTGTAAACACGTACTTGTATTATAGGCGATTTGAAAAAAAAAATTGTAAGTAAGTGTATCCCAGCCATGACAAAATATATGAATTTGAATCACTAAAAAAATACGTGGAAAAAAATATAAAGCTATACGTAGGCTATAGCTAAATAATTTGTCAAAATTTTGAGTCACAAATTGATTCTCTGCTCCGACAAAGCCTGGTCATAGCATGTTAAATCTTACCCCGATTAAAAATGGGCCAAAAGTGCTATTAAAATGTAAAAAAATAACATTACATTACATGCATACGCTCACGCCCATAATCCATAACAGGGTAGGCAGAGCATCAGAGGTTTTAGTAGGACTAGATGCCACGTTTGACACAAATTGTGAGGGTTATCAAATGGAATAAGTTGCATAATGGTGAGAGGTGGTCAGCCTTTCACCCATTACACAGCAAAACCCTCGCATACCTCTTACAGACTTTTACTATATACCTGGGAAGAGTAGGTAGCTGGCACATTCTAAGTTTTTCTTTCACTCCCAGTCCAACATGGAAGTTTACATTAAATTACATTATATAAAAGAGAATCACAATATCTTCTACGGAATTCTAGAAAGCCCAAAACCTAAACTAAAATAAGGAAAGATAATGAAGCGGCTTGTCTGTGTGACTCAATAAAGGCGCAGGAGTCGAGTCGTTTGAATAAAGTAACACTCGGTGAATAACTCCGGCTGGAAGTGTAATCACGAGCGGCAAACAGCGCCTTATCTCATTTGTGTCGGTGAAAAAACATCGCGCAATCAGAGCCGTGCAGGGGTGGCAGATGGGGTTGCGTACTTGACATGTCAGTCACATTAGTACACTTTATAGTATGAATACATAAAGGTAATATTGGAGATATCTACACTAATCACATTATACTATGACATGCTTTAGACATAATATTGTATGTGAAATACGAATAAATGAATCTAATCTAATCTAACATTACAAAGAAGAGAGATTTGTATTTTTGTATGTTTGTAACGAATAAACTCAAAAACTAATAAACCGATTTTAATAACTTTTTCACTAATAAAAAGCTCTCTTATCGTTCTCAGTCACATACTCGTAAGCTACATACTTCTTCCCATGGGAACGAAGCCCTGGGCAGAAATCTAATTATATATAGTTAATCTCTCACCTCGATGGAGGTACGCACCTGCCATAATCCTCTTCACTTGTAAAAAAAATACAACTTGGGATAACTTAACTAATTCTGCATTGACAGCATACTCTTGAAATGACAACCCTAAAGAACCACAGTGAGAAATAAGAGAAAATTCACTGGCAAAGGACCAATAAACCAATCCAATAACGCCGAGGGCGGGGCAGAGGGTGAAGGAGGGGCGGCAGGGGTAGGGAGGGGGGGCTAATATCTCTGGCAATTACTACAAAACAAATGAGAGCTAACGAAATTCACCTCCGAGACCCACCGAGGAGCAGGGGAGCGGTGGAGTCGATTTTATTTAATCAAAAACATGTACTTAAATGTTTATGATAGGGTCAAAATATAACAAACATACATATACCAAACATATAAACAACATATCAAAAAAAATTGCCGAATCTTTTTTTTATAAATAGAAACTGACAGATGAAACTGACTGGTGACTGACTGACTGACACATCAACGCACAGCCCAAACCGCTGGGTCTAGAGATTTCAAATTTGGCACGTAGATTTCTTATGAGGTCTAGGGGAGCATTAAGAAAGGATTTTTCGAAATTCAACCCCTAAGGGGGTGAAACGGGGTTCAAAGTTTGTATGGAGAAAACAATTATTTTGGACATTTTGACTCAAAAAATCGTAAGGATAACCCAAAACCTTGAAGCAAATAAACGGACACGAAATGCGCGATTTTTCGATAATAAAAGATTTATGAAATGGGTGACAAAAAAGCTAGTCCGATATAAAATTTGACAAAAGTTTTCAGCTACGCAGATAAAAGGATTTAGATTTATGTAAAGATTTTTTTCACTCTCACAATATTGTTTGCATATTCTATGTTCTAAAAGGAGACACCCGTTCTTTAAGATTCCATGTTACAATGCTTCCTTTATATTTTACTCCTCATGTAATTTATCACACTTCAGTTACTTCTATGTTTTTATCTAATAATAAAAGATATAATTTGTGTGTTGTTGTATCGTAGTGAGTTCTTTATGATAAAATTAAACAATAAGTAAATTAAATAGTAAATTGAATCTGAATGTATGATTAATTCAATGTCGAATCGTTTTCGATAGTAAAAAGATTTTTTTTTAATGAATAATCTTATATGTTTTCTCAATAGAAAAAACATATAAATTTACATAATTAAATAAATTTCAATTTCATTTTGTCATTAACTTTTTAAAAACACTTAATTTATTTATTCGACCCCACCGATCTCCTTGTGCTTGAAAGCGCTGAAGGGCTGTGCGTCGGCTGTTTTAAGATTTTTTCAGCGGCTTTTGAATTGCAAATAGCGACCCGCGCCTCCAAATCCCACGTAATTAAAAACTTGTTAACCTGCGACGACGAGTAGAGGTGCTTTTATTCTGCAAAGGTTCTTCATTCTATAAAGCGCCACACGGCGGCACATCCAGGAACTAGCCGAGTTTCAGGAGGCTTACCTGTACATAGAGCAAAGAAATTGGTAGTCGCAAAACTGAAATCGTGGTTCCGCTACTCGATAGTAGGTGGCGTTAGGTGTCTCAAACTATCGAATCATTTCGTTTGTATAGTTTGATTTGTGAGGATAGATGGACCGTTGAATATAAAGCTTTCTAAAATAACCAAGTTTTCCGACCGCGACTTCGTTCACGTGGAAACATAAAATCTCTGGAAAACCCTTAAAATATTATATAAGTAAATAGAGCGTTTGTAGCCTAGTGCGTCTCTCTAATCTCAACCAATCAGCGAGGTTAAGCAACGACAGAGAAACTGACGGATGTCTAAAGTGGAAATCTATCACGAGCGTTTCCATGCTTCGGAGGACACGTTAAACTGTCGGTCCCGGCTGTTGTCGACTGACTACAGTAGTTAAAACCAATGAATGAAATATGAATGAAATATTCTTTATTGCACACCAGGGACAGACAAAGTAAATGGACATGAATAATCAGGGAAGTATAATGTACAAAAAGGCGGCCTTATTGCTTAGGTAGCAATCTCTTCCAGGCAACCTTTAGGTTAGGATATTTTTCGAGAGGTAAAAAAGCAAAGCGGGTGGTGGCTAGAACTAAAATAAAAAAAACAAAAAAAATAAATAAAAAATAAATAAAAATACTTGCTAAACAGTAACATAAAACTAAGTATAAATAATAATACATCTAAATAACAAAAAAGAACATACATACATATAATATATAAATACCTATACATATAATACTGCTATATTATAAGGAGAGGTTAAAAATCATTGGAAAGAGGAGAGAGTGTGAAGGAAATGGGCTTTGACTCGGGATTTAAAGGAATCTAGGGAAGGAGAACGTCTTATGGACTCGGGAAGATTGTTCCATAGTTGGATAGATTGGATTGTGAAGGATTTGGAGAGGAAGTTGGTAGAGTGCGAAGGAATATTTAAAGAAAGATTAAAGCATGAACGAAGATTACCAAGTCGGAGGCCATTCATTATGCGGTTTGAAAACTCTGACACGAGGGTCAGTCAAGTTTCCCACATACTTGATTATACCTGCACAATAAGAAGAAGTAAATGAATTAATAAAAAATAAATATTTAATATATTCATATTATAAAGAGGAAAGATTTGATTGTTTGTTTGTTTGTATTGAATAGGCTCCGAAACTACTGGACCGATTTGAAAAATTATTTCACCGTTAGAATCCTACATTATCCGCGATGGACATGTGGTACATGATTTTCCTGAATTCCCACGGGAACGAAGTCCCGAGCGGAAAGCTATAATTAATATTTCACATGAAGGATGAACAAATGCACTTGAGAAAACTATGCATTTGGCAATCCTCTGGGATGGATTTTCTTATTTTTTATCATGTTTTCATACATACCATACATTCATACGTCACACATCCACATTCCTCTGTAAAACATTGTCTAATGAGTAGTAAGTGGGAATAGGAAGCGCAGGAATGAGTCGTCGTCACAGTAATGACGTCTGTGACGGTAATGACGTTGTGACGGTAATGACTCGACGATGGTAATGAGTCGCGCGCTCTGCTAATACGGAATCGTTGCACGTGGACCCACAGAGTAACGGGGAATATAGAGACAACGAATTCTGAAGTATACAGGGTGTAAAGGACAGCTTAGCAAATACTGAAATGGTGGAATCTACCTATAGCTGTCATAGTTCATAGTTATTTATTTGCAATAGACATGGTATAAAGATGTTACAATTTATATAAACTGAGGCCAACATGCTTAGCCGATAAATATTCAGCATGCAAATTTTACAAAATATGTATAATCTGTGAGCCCGCGCCCCGCGCGCGATCCCCCCTCGCCGCGCTGCTATCGGAGAGTACATTGCTGGTTTTCGTGTTTTACGCTATTATGATTGTTTTTTTATTTAAAAATGGAGTGTGTTTGATTAAATAATAAAAGATGTAAGCAGAAAATATTAAAAAACATGAAAAAAAATTGAAAATATTCCGGAGAAAAATTCCACTGGAGAATCATTCAGAATGATTGTCTGAGTGCAGGGTTCCAGTTTTTGCTAAGCTGTCTTTTACACCCCGTATATTAGAGTAAGTATGAGTCGCATTCTGCAATACGGACCTTTAAGTATTTTATGTCAAATTAAAATATTATATTCTAACAATTTTCATCATAATACTAAGCACTGGCCTTTAACCTGCGCATATGCGGCGGTGCACGTCAATTAGAAAATTACGACTTAGGAATACATTTTACGATTTTTTTGTCTAAAAAAACTTACTATATTATATCTTGGGAGATTTAAAAAACATGATATGACAAAAAATCGCAGTACGAAACTTTTTAGAAGTGTTTCAACAAATGCCGACGCCGGATAAATTATGTCTAGTCTGTCATTTCTGTATAGCGCAAGAAAGAAGCTAAACAGCAATTGTGATTTTATGGTATAATGGTGGTAACTCTGTCTGTCTGTCTGTCCGTCTGTCTGTCCGTCTTTCACGCCTAAACTACTGAACCGGTCCTGATGAAATTTAGTACAGAGATAGATTAGAGCCTGGGAAAGGACATAGGCTACATTTTATCCCACAGTTGGGCACGATATAACCTGTAGTCCACGCGGGCGGAACCGCGGGCGGAAAGCTAGTGTTCTTATAATTAATTAATCTCTGTATCTCCCACTACTCTGCGTCTCTCCCTCATTATCAGCGCAAAGAGTTGTTTTATTCCGGCGTGAGTTAGCGAACGATTTCCCATTTTACACTCTCATTCCCATCCTACACTCCAATTTCTACCTTCTCACCTTCTGTTATAGTTCATTTTCCAATGACAAAGCTTGTTTGCAAATCGTTTCTTGATGGGCAAGCTAATTGCAGTCTTAAATAAGAACTCTTAGAGTAGGTTTTAGCATACTTCAGTTGGTGAGCATTACTCGATGTAAAGCAAGCAAAATTGCACTCTATTAGTGAATGTTTAAGGTAGATATTCCAATGTGTTTTGTAGTCTAGAGTAATGACAGTATTTAAGAGGCAGATTGGCGAGTATTAAGGAAATAAGAAGACTAATTGTGAAGTCGACGATATTGCTTCAATGATTTGTTTGTTGATTGCTCCCTCGTTCATTCGTGACGCTTACCTTCACTGATTGAGTTTTAACATTGAGTTGGATGCTAATTTGGCAGATGCACTTTTGAAATTACCTCTTTAGCCTTCGATAGTGAACTGTAGATGACATGCCAGCTCATCCCAGGTGTACTGTAAGGTCCGTATTACAGAACGCGACTCAGACTCTGATCTATACTGAAGTAACAGTCGTCTTTATTATTTTGACAGTGAGAGAAAGAGACAATCAATACTTAAGTATAGGTCGGGACTTGAGTCTCATTCTTTCATATGGGCCTAAGAGTTAGTAAAGTGGATTCAAGGGTTTTGCTTTCAAACGGTCTTTTATTTATTACGTCACGCAAGATCTTAAAATTTTTGGACTCCTCCCTCATGTTCCTCCTAGCTCATTACTGCTCAGCAAAATTAACATCCAAATCCCAACACGCACACTGAGAAAAAAGGTATGTATGTATGTATGTATGTAAATTCTTTATTGCTCAAAAACAGTGTCATATAATACGAGTACATTTCAAAGGTAATTTAGTAGCAAAGGCGGACTTATCCCTGAAGGGATCTCTTCCAGTCTACCTTAGAGGTACTACTACATGTTCCTCTATCTCGCACACAGTACAGACGAAATAGCTTTCTTTTACGTAGCATGAACTCATTTAACCAAGTAAATGACGACAGTAGATTTGACTTATTTTCTGGTAGCATATGTGGCATGAAGAATGCGCTCGCAGCCGACTTTAATTTGAATCCTTGTTGATCAATTTGTGAAAGTACTGAGTTGTTCAAATCTGTCTTCTTATTTATTAACGTATAGTAAATGAACCTAGTATTTATTTTCTTTCAATATGTGGAAGCTTGTTATTAGCTCTTAGTTATTTAATTAAGTTTCTTTGTTGTAAACGTTGCTGTAAGCTCCCCAAATATAATAAAATAAAAATGAAATAAAATGTCCCCCATCAGTACTACGCCTGTGACGTATGGATGTCCCAATAGTGGGCCAAAGTGATAACAAAATATTACCACACTCCTGTATTCAACTTTCATAGCAAAAGAACTTTCAGAATATTCCTAAGTTTATATGTTTACTGTACCGTAAAACGGTTACGCATGAGTACATAAAAAACCGGCCAAGTCCGAATCGGACTCGCGCACAAAGGGTTCCATACCATCTATAAAACCGCAAAAAATCACGTTTGAATGAATGAATGAATGACATATACTTTATTGCACACCAGAGATAAACAAAAGTAAATGAACATAAATAATCAAGCAAGTAAGGCGGCCTTATTGCTAAGGTAGCAATCTCTTCCAGGTACGTTTGTTGTATAGGAGCCCCCTTAAATATTTATTTTATTTTGTTTTTTAGTATTTGGTATTATAGCGGCAACAGAAATACATCATCTGCGAAAATGTCAACTGTCTAACTATCACGATTCAGCCTGGTGACAGACGGACGGACGGACGGACAGCGGAGCCTTGGTAATAAGGTCCCGTTTTTACACTTTGGGTATGGAACCCTAAAAAGTACCTTTCTGTCAGTGATTATGTATGAAAAAATCTGGTCTATCAGTATGTATGTATTTATGTATGTAAACTCTTTATTGCAAACTCTTACAGACTAATACAAAAGAAACATAAACGTGCAAAAGTGGACTTATCCCTGAAGGGACAAAGAAACACACTTTCCTATTCACATAATTCAATCAGGGGAAATTAAGAAAAAGTTAACAGAAACATCACTTTACCAATTACCCCAAATATAATAAATAAGTCTACTATCTTTTTATATCTATTAGATTTAATAATTCACACTATTCAATACAACAATCTATTGAGCTCCAGTCACAGTGAGCGGCGCGCGGTGTTTTAAAAAGCTGCTATAAGAGTGAAGCAGAGCTGTATAAAGGTGTTAATGTGCACTAATCCGGCACTTCACATGGTCGCCCCTCGGGACTATTGTTCGGTTTGTTTGCTAATGCCGAACGAGGGTGAACATTGTAAACAGTTCGCATTATTGGATGGTAATTTGAATTTTTGAACGTTTACACGAAGGCTGTAATGGCTTAAGCTGTCAAATTATTTGAATATTTGTCAGCAAGGTTAAATAATAAAATAATTGTTTAATTTTTGGTTTATTAGCAGTTAATTTTCTGGAAAACACTGTCCTAAGTATGTATATATTACATTCCTTTTGTCTGTTATAGTTTTCTTTATACAAAATTATTGAAAGACATGAATATTTCAGTTTTACAGTAGTTCAAATATTGCAGTTTTTTCATTAGTTTTTCATATTCATTAATTTCCACTTTTCTTTGTTCTCATGGACGATAAGAAGAAGATGGACGGCGAAAAATAAATTTCAAATGCGATAAATAAAAGAGGCTACATGAGGTTTTTTACCTTCTCCTTGCCGTGTGGTGATCGGTTGAGAATATTACCACCACATTTCTTTCCGTGGGTGTCGTAAGAGGCGACTAAAGAAACACAAATGAGACCTGCCTCCTATTAATCCACCCCAGGCAACAACACCTCAATCTGTTCTGAATCTGAGGTGGTGTCCTATAGTCTCATGCGGTGTGGTAGGCTCTATAAAAGGCCGTCTGGTGCGCGACCACCCTCTACCGAAATCCGACGCCAAACAGCTTGTGCCTACTGGGCATTTTCTGGGTTAACTTGCTCCGTCGTCGACCTCATCTATGACCTTGGTCAAGATTGAGGTCAAGAGTAAATAAAAAAATTTAAAAAAGATACGCGTTTCTTTGGTCACCAAACCTGCCATTAGATGCTATAATATTAATTTCAACACCCTCGATCCGCTGCATCCGCGACATATTCAGACCTATCCCACCGTGAAGCCATAATACATCGTTGTTGGCCCGGATCAGCATTATGTTATGCTGAATTATAACTGTTATAGCGCATTAAGAGTTATTAAGGCGCATTATGAAGCGTTTCGGTGCGTTAAGCACTCATTACGCGGTGGTAATCTCGAATAGGGGTGTCGACTAAGTGTTCAGAATTAAGAAATTCAGTCAATAAATTATTTTTTTCGAGATGGTACAAAAAAGTTCAAAAAGCTTCAGATATAGAAAATTATGTTTCACATAGAGTTCCTGTACAGAAAATTTGGAAGGAGCAACATAGACTAGGGAGCCGACAGTCTGGCAAAGATTACGAGAACTCACTGGATGCAATTGGCAAAGGGTCTTGATGCTGTAGTTATGATAACATTTTATGACTGTATAAAAGTAGTTATGAAAGCCTTCAGCTATAAGGAACAAATCAGACTATTTATGGCACGAAAGTATGTGATGGAGCGGAAGTAATACAGAAAATCTATCTTTTCTATATCCTGTGTTAGAGTTTGGTACAATTCATGAGAGGACAATCAAAAGATTGTAGTACTGGAGATGGAAGTTATATTTACGTGTTTTTTCAATAAATAATTAAAAAACTACTTGCAAGTTAATATCATAGAAAAGATGACACCTGGGACTTTGTTCCCGTGGGATTTTCGAAAGATCTGCCTCTTCTCGAATGATGCTCGTAATCTATATTTATTCTATATCTATTCTATATCTATTCTATATCTATATCTTATCTATCTATACATATTATTATTATAATTATTATAAAGAGGAAAGATTTGATTGTTTGTTTGTTTGTTTGCATTGAATAGGCTCCGAAACTACTGGACCGATTTGAAAAAAAATTTTCACTATTAGAATGCTACATTATCTCCAATGGACATAGGCTACATAATTTACCAAAACGGGAACGAAGTCCCAAGCGGAATGCTAGTATATAACAAGATGTTACGCCTTGCGTAATGTAAGTAAAACCGTTTAAAATTATAAATAATTGTTAGTCCATAACTCTTGGCTCTAGTGAATAGGGTTCTTCTGGGTGAACTTGCTTAATCCTCCAAACATATTTACCCCTGCGTTGGAGTGGAATTAAGATCGAAAAAAAATCTTTCGGGAGAGTGAGACACGAATTTCTTGCTTATACCTTGCACCAGCCTCTAGCAAATGAATGAATATCGTTGATTAACGACACTCATTCATTTGCTAGAGGCTGGAGATCAATCACACAATCACAATCATGGTCAATCACACTGGAGATGAAAATTTAACCTGATTAGGTTAAATTTTCATCTCCAGTGTGATTGTGGCTTGTACCGGCGTTTACTGGTTGGTATGAACAGAGGACGTCGGTTGATGCCAGTTCTTCAATCTCCGAGTTAATTTTATGACGTTTCAATTTTCTTTGAAAATGTTATTTCATATAAGCTGACAACCTGTCACCGCTATACTTGTATTTCATCTGAAAACAATATTTTAACCATGGCGTCAAAAGGTTCTGAAGCAACATGATGCTCCGCCTATCCCGTTAGGGATTATAGACGTGAGTGTATTTTAAAATTTGTTTTTGTGCATAGAGCACTTGTACAGAGGCCGGCACATCAGGTTACCCCAGATTATTGAAAACCCGTTCTTATAGCAACAGCACAGAGTACGGCATTCAGAGTGTGGCATTCTATACATAAGTAAGTAAAATATTTATTTGTATCCACATTTTTGACAAACACCACAATAAACGCAAAAGTAGATTATGTTCTACTATTATTTTAGGGCAAATTAATTTTTAATACTCTTGGTTAGTATGCTGTAGTTTCATCAGATGGCAAAAAAATCAAGTAAAGTTCAACACCTCATATGGGCCAAATGTTTCGCATTACTTTCAATTTCTATAGCTTTTTCGAAAACCAACAAAAAACTGAAGTGTTGCCAAACATCTAACAACGTTTAGAGTTTTGCGCAAAATACTTTGAAGACTTTGTGTTATAAATAACACCTCGACACAATGGAATTGTGCAACTAGAAAACAAGTGTTATTTTATTTCTACTTTTAAAAATTGTACACGAAAACCAACTCTAAATTTAATACGCTAAATATTAATTCGTTTTATTTAACAGCATAAGTTAGTTTGCCAAAAATGTTTTGGCGGTTTTACACAAATGGATTATAAGAAAAACTGATCACGATTTGCAAACTTATTTATGCAGTTATTAAAGTAACATTTTGGAAGTGATTGTTAAGAAATTTAGTTTATTTTGGTGCTACAACAAATTGGTATATCTGGAGTGTTAAAGATTATTCATTAACACACGAGTTCTCAGAAGGAAATTATATTGTACAATGGAGCGAAGAAAACAGATATGTTACAGAAAGATATTTTGATGCAGCCGCAAACAAGAAATAAGTTTATTTAAAAAAAGTTTTAAAGAGCTGAAGACGTCGTCCTTTGATAACTATAACATTTTTGTAAAAATACTTAACTACTCAGTTTTCATTGGTTAAAATTCTGCAAAACTTTATTATTTTAATAAAGTGAATATTAATATTTTTGCAACTAATAAGTAATATTTAATAACAGTAGATTAAAATGACAGAGGGGACAAACAAATTCGACCCTGAATTATAGAGAAAAAAAAAGTTTTAGATTTATAATTTTCTGTTTTATTCTTTATCCTGCTTATCAACTTCGCTAAAAGTATAAAATAATTTCATCGAATGTTACTTAAATAAACATAATAATTTCAAATTTAAATTTACCATCGAACCCATCTCAGGTAGTCGTTTAATAGCAGTTTAAGAGCTTTCATCATCACCTTAACTCCATTAAGAGTATTTATAAAAGAAATTCACGCGAAAAATGAAACATAATTTAGTTACTGAAAACAATTTAGCGAAACAACTTTAACGGTAAAAGTGCAAAATGGCCGAGGGCCGGACAAAGTGGGTTGGAATAAGTTGTCGTGAGTAATTGGTGTTATAACAGTGTTAAAACGAAAAGAGTTTTTTGATGGGATTACGTTTTTCGTTTATATTTGATCGCTTGATTTTTCTCGCTAATTTGTTTGGCTTACTTTGACAGTGAGGAGTAACAAAGGAATCTAGTAATTTTAAAAGTTGCCCGTTGTGAAAATATGCGTTTCAAACGCATATTTAACATAACTACAACTCAGTCCTGTATTTTCCTACCATTAATCTGTTCTTCCTATAAGCAAACTTGGTTAAACCTGCTGTCAGAGTTTTCAAAATGCCGAATGGCCTCTGACTATATTTGAGGTCTGCAGTCAATCGGCAACAGCCGGGACCGACGACGGTTACAAGTGCCCTCTAAAGAACGAAAATACTTGTGATCAATTCCCACTAAAATCATTCATTTTAGTGGGATCGATTAAGAAAGGAAACTTACAGAAAACGTCACTTTTGTTACACTTAAAACCTTATATTTTACCAGTCAATCGGAGGGCACGTTAAGCTGTCGGTCCCGGTTGTTGTCTATTTACAACAGTCGGTAAAACCAAGTCGGAGGTCATTGTGCGATTTGAAAACTCTGGCACCAGGGTAAGCCAAGTGTGCCACACACTTCACTATACCTATACGTTAAGAAGAAGAGACCAGTCAATAGGCATTTTGAGTTTTGTTTGGATTTCTGTGTGTTTGTAAATATTCGCATACAGCAGCTACGGTTGGTCTGAGGAATTAGAAACAGTGGAAATAAATAAGTGTTCTAGTGTACTTATAGAAGTTATTTTCGAGTGAGTTAGATAAAGATAAGGTTAGATGAGTTAATAAGGAAGCTCCAACGGCCGATACTGCTCATGTTTAACCTGTAGGAATGTTACGCTTGTCGATAGAATGACAGATAAGTGTCGATAATATGCATTAAATTGGGAGAGAGGTCATTTTCACACATAAAACCATAGAATAGAATAGAATTGAAAAAATCTTTATTTTATAGGACATTCAGGATGCCACTTAAAACAAGTCAAGATTATATTAAATACATACAAACAAAACTTAAAGGATTTAAATACATACATACGCATTCGTTCTTTGACCCTACTGACTCTACGCCTATTCGCAAAGGTGCAGTCTTCCCCAGAGAAGAACAGGCAAGAAACTCTGAGGGTGCTCTTTTTAATCGCATTACAAATTTTCTTATTTTCTAATTTTAACTTATTCTGAAATAACTAGAGCTGAGCAGTTCATCTGAATAACTTTAGAGCTGAGCAGTAGATCGAGGTCTTCCAAGTCACATTCATTAGTTTTACATATTTAGTAACCATTTCAAATAAATACACCCATAACAGGTAACTCTATTTCATGCATTGTACTGCAATTTATCAACGAAGATGAGGGCACCGAGGGGCCCCTCATTTGAAGTTAATAAATCATTAATGTATTTTTCGTGTCGTATTCGGAAAATTGATGATAGCTGAAACACAACAAGAAATTAAAAATGCTGTGTGTATGATGAACTGATAATGACCCCACGACCTCAGGGTTAGACACAGATGGCGCTAATCTACACGCACAAAGTATCTAAACCAACTGTTGTTAGAGCACCAGGAGATCTAATCCTGGGGTCTTGGGTTCAATGCCCAATATTTTTCTTTCCCAAAAATTATTGTGATTTTCGTTTTAAAAATTATAAATCCATGACTTTCTCCTCAGATCATAAAACCTTCGGTCCGTCATTCTGTGCTAAGCATCTTTATGAACAATATTAAGTAAAAACAGGATGGCATATGATAAGTGAGAAAATTATTGAAATGGAGTTATTGAAATTATTCATCGATAAAATGTAGTATCGATGTTTTAGTGACCCCTCACTACGCGGCGGGGGCTCTCGCGCGAAATTGGAGGAAAACTTTGGTGAGGGGAAATGAAATGGGATTGATAAAAATTGGAACCAAGCCGCCTGCCAGGGCCGGACTTAGTACACAATCATTGTATTTATTGTTACTTTGGGTTGGTTAATATTTTCTGAAAATAATGCAAGAGAAAAGACGCTCCACCAAAAGAATGCTAAGCTAGCTGGGGAAAACCTTTCCTTTACTAATATCATAAAAGCGAAAGTTTGTATTTATGGATGTTTGTTACTGCTTCACGCTCAATATAATTTGGTATAGAGGTAGCTGAAACCCTGTATTAACATATAGGCTACATAATTTTCTAAAAAGCGAGTGGCCTAGTTAAAGGCGTGCGTGCGAGTCACCAACCCGCATTCGGTCAGCGTGGTGGACTAAGGCTTAAACCCCATTGCTATTTCAAAGGGAAGCCCGTGCCAATTGGCGGGAGCTTATGTGGACTGATGGTGAAGAAATCAAATCAAATGTCTTTATTCGCTGAAATGTGGTTAATCCAGTTGTAAGTTTTACATTTTTTTTGTTTGTACATTCAAGCTGTCACCAGCATACAAAATGGAACCGTCCAATTGTTGACACTAGGTAGGTAGGTAGGTAGATCATCTTTAATACGTCTTCTTCTTCTTATCGTATAGGTATAGTCAAGCGTGTGACAAACTTGACTGACCTTGGTGTCAGAGTTTTCAAACCGCCAAATGGCCTCTGACTTGGTTTTTAACGACTGTAGTCAATCGACAACAGCCGGGACCGACAGCTTAAATTGCCACTTTGGTCACAAATCAGGTTCCCTGCCTCTGTGTACGTTGCTTAACCTCACTGGTCGGTTGAGATCAGCGAGTTCAATTGGACTACGAGCGGGGTTGATCATCAGAGAGGTAGTTCATCTTAAATTAAATCCTGAAATTCACTACCTCCACCCCTGTCTCTTCCGAGGGCTCGAAATTCACTTAGCTTCGTTTGTCGAAGCTTTTCGCCTCTTGAAACTTTTCAATAGCCCGGAATCGAATTCCCCCCCTCGCCACCCTCCCCTCATCCCTCTGTAGAGGGAACACCTGGAAACCCGTGCGTGTGTGTGTATGTGTGTGACAATAAGGTGCGAGATGTGGAGGTGTGATTGTGTGATACGTGTGAAGCTGCTGGGCCCCGATTCTGTAACTTCAGTTGTGTGTCGATGAAATGGAGGCCATTTTATCTGTTCAGGTGGCGAAATTGAGAACTATTTAATTTTCATATACTTGCTGACAACCACCCCGACTAGTAGCGCTACCGCCAACCGAACGTAAAGCTGCAAACTACCAGCAACTGAAAATTCAGTTGGCACTGGCGCTACCAGTCAAAGCAGCCGTCATTAGATTTATGAAATTTGGATTGTTCTCAACTTTGCCACCTGAACGGATAAAATGGCGACCATTCCATCGACACACAACTGAAGTAACAGAATCGGGGCCCTGTTGAATTGTGATAGAAAATGTGGGAAGACGAGGTGCATGTAGAATTACGGCTGTACGTCATATCCTAGATGTCTGATTTTCACGGTGAGTTGGGGGAAAATTCTAGAATTCCTAGATAGTTTTTCAAACACAATAAATAAAAGTCTAAAACAGTACGTCAAGCTTTACACGATGTGACGAGGCTACATGCGGCTCATTCTCAACATTATGTATAAATAATATCACTACGAACTCAAAGGTCCACACTTCTGTCGTTTTCCCTTGTTTGGTAATTCCCTCGACTAGTTATTACAGTAAATCAGTCTTTTACCTCTCTCCCCTGTTTGCCAGTGTTTCAGTTTTAATAAATAGCGCGAATCGTCATAAGCCTTCAACTTTAGCTGAAGCAACCCATCCTACCGACTAACGGCCCTCGCACTTTGACGTACGACACTATTATCCATAGGCTTAGTTGCCTGATAATAAAGCTTTTAATAAAGACAGTTTTTTTTCCACTTTGTAACAGTATATGTACATGTGTATGGAACCATAAAAATAAACTGTTGAAGAATGGAATACTCTGCGTTTATTTCCGATTTCAATTAACCCAAATCTTTTTAAAAGCTTTTTGGTGAACTCACTTCATCTTCGACCATATCTTTGCCCTGCGATAGATCAAGAGATAACCCATCTATCTATATCGATGTTTACATATAAATTAATTAAAGTCTGTATAAGTGTGTTTATCCTCTATGCACCCCGAAACTATTCATCCAGTTATGGAGAAACTTTGGTAAGTTTTCTAACCCGCGAAGTTTTCTAACACACAAAAAAAGGGAACGAAGGTGCAGAGATCATTTTAACCATAGTTATCAAATATTTATGAATAAGTAGCACAACCATAACATTATTAAATAGTATTTCAACTATTTAACAACAGCAGGTGACAACGACATCAATGAGCTACTCCAACCAGATAAACAGACAAACAGACAAAACATCTCTCGAAGCAGATAATCCTCACTGGTCATTTTGCGAATTTAACCAAAAAAAAGTTTTTTGTCCAACTTTTTCTTTATCCGAGCCATTGTGCGCGACACTAATAGTAATTCGAGAGTCTTGAGTGCGCAGGCGCAGCGCGGGGGCCGGTTCTTGTTTGTAATTTTGTATCGCCACGCCTGCACAGTGGTCAACTACTTGACAGTGTTGAAAAAAATAGGGTTTGTCTTAATTGAACTAATAAATACAAAAATTAAAACGTGACAAAATTTAAACATAAAAAAAAATTAAACATTACAGGTTGACTGTTGAATTTCCTATTTTATTTCTTTTCGTCTATTCCTTAAAAAACTTGGAAATAAAATTTTTGATTCATGAAAATGACTTTGAGATCACATTGATATTTCACACTATCGATTGGTGAATTGACTAAGGGAAGTAGACACTAGAAAATTGTTGAAGAGTAATAATTTAGTCACGGGATAAATGATTTGAATAACATAAGACTATTTTTGTCATCACCGTTATTAAAAAAATATATTTTCTGTGACAATTAATTATAATTTTTTTCACTTAGACTTAGACTATCAAAAATCAATCCTTAGATCAAACCTCATTGGCTACAAAAATATTCTCATCTCTACTCCGTGCTACAGTTAGGAATACCCCGTCGATTCTAAAGAAATTTGCCGGCTCCTTACAAAACTATCGCGTTTTGTAAAAGGATTTGGCTCACATTATTAGGCCTTTGAGAAGATTTGGTCGACCTTTTGAGGAGATTTGGTCGCCGCTATTCAAGCCTCTTGTCGCAGGGTGTTGAAAAACTCTTCGAGTGGATAATCAGGTATTAATAGGTTGTTACTTTATTATGATTTTTTAAATAGAATGGGATACAGATTATTTTCTAAAAATGTGATATGCGGTGCAAAATTATACGTAGCTTTCTATACTTTGTTGTGTTATAGGTATTTTAAATGTTAATTTGTGTAGTTCATGTTTTTTTTATGTTATGTAATTTAACTAGATATAACTGATTTTTAAAAGAAAACGGAAAAGTAGTTTGGACAAATTTTTTACTGCATTTTTTTCTGCTTTTTTTTGCTTTTTTGCTGTGTTTATTTTTAAAATTTGCTCTTATATATTTCAGATCATCGTTATTTAATCATTTTTCTTACCATTTAAATTTCTATCGCTTTAATTTAGATAATGCATATCGTTTGTAACTTGTTTTCATGTTAATAAAGAAATTATTTCATTGAAACCAAATCAATAAATTCTTGATAGAATTTAACCAAATCTGTATTATACTTTATTTCCTCGTAACACAAAGAAATGTGGTAAAAATCTAGCCACATAATTACCATCCTCACAATACGGAGCCGCCCCTTTGCGAAAAAATAAGAAGAGAAACATCTGAATATCGAGATTTCAAACAAAGATAGTGTTGGTGTACTTTGGACAATAGTTGCGCAAAGATCTTAGCAGCCGGTGCAACATGAGACTGTTTGTGATTTGTGATGCCGGTACCTATTTAGAAACGTAATACTCAACAAAAAGTAGATTTAGTGGAATAATGTGGGAGTTTTGAGACTTTTTAGAATCGATGGCGATTACTTTACTAGTTAAATGCTAGCGTGAATATGTCTATGTCTAATTTACTTATCACGGGATGAGCGGGATGGTGATCTTTCAATGATTCTTAACAATTTTTTCGATTTTATTGATACGATTTTTCAAATTCGGTTAGTTGACAATGTCATATAGCGATACAAGTGACTCTCTGTACCTACTTATCTTAAACGATGTTTCTAACATTTTCAAGTTGGACTGAGAGTGAAGGGAGCTGCCAACTCTCCCCAGGTATACAGTTTTAAAAGTCTGTAAGTGAGGAGGGAGGGTTTTGCTGTATAATGGGTGAAAGTCTGACCACCTCTCACGATTATACAACTTGTTCCATCTGATAACCCTTACAATTTGTGTCAAACGTGGCATCACGTGGTTCTAGAACCACTGTTGCCCTGCCTACCCCGTTAGGGATTATAGGCGTGAGCGTGTGTATGTATGTATGTTTCTTACTCATTTTCTTTACCATATTGTTATATTTAATGTATAGAATCTTAATAAACACATTACAAAAACATATTTACAAAAATATATATGACATTAAGATGACAAAACTCTTTCTTTGTTTAACAATATATTTTTACTTACATTCACAGACTTACTTAACATTAAAAAAGCGTACAGATCAAACCTCATTACACGCTTCCAGATATAAAGTTACAACAACATTATCAAACGGAACATCTCGTTTAAAAACAATTTGCCTTTGTGCTCCCCTCTGTCGATTTGCCCCAATTAAAAACAGAAAAATTCAATTTCATACTGCGACATATTGCGACAACGCCTTAAACAAATGCTAAGGTTTTTCACCACCTTACATTGTAACGAAACGTGCAAAAATCATCTCTATTGTTAGAGTCGTAAGGTTAGACTAAAAAGTAAAAAGATTGTGGTAAAAAAGTGAATGCGAGTTTTTTCATGTCATTTTGTGTCATTGTTACAACTCGACGAGTTTTATTTGTTGCTAACGAGTCTGCGGGGAGCCAAAGTTTATTTTGTTCGTAATTGTACGAATGCATTACTTTGTGTGAATCTATGAAATATTTTTTTGAACACATACATTGCTTACTAACTTACTTGCTGTAATTAAAAATTTTGATAAAAACACGCGATGTACTTTGAAATATTTTCAAACCTATGTATTTTTTTTTTCAAGAATTGAGCATGTGCGTAGAAAAGAGAGGTCGACGTTAGAGTGAGATGGATGACAGTAATATGATTTGTTTTGTTGCACTGTGGTTGTAGACGACGGTGATTGTCGATGTTTTGACCGGGTTTTTTTCTGTTTCGGATCACTGTGTGCAATTACTTTGTTTTACTTACATTTGTACATTATTTTCATGTGGTTACATGTATAAGTATACTAAGTACGAGTACTATACAAGTATAATATGAGAACAAACTAACTGGGGGCTTTGTGAGCTGTAGACCTCGCGAGTCAACATTATCGAAATAGCTGAAATATGTGACTGTATTTAGTAAAAGGTACAACTTTCAGGGTAGTCAGTAAGAGCTATTTACAATAGCACATTACACTAATTGTGAACCTTAACGACTATCACGAAAGTTGTACCTTTCCATTTTCACAGTCACATATACAAATAATCAAAACCGAATTTGCTCACAAAATTTAAGGCTTGTAGAGGAGATAAGCCGGACAGACAACCAGACATCTAGACAGACATTTTTTATTATTATTAGTTATAATGGATTTGCTCTTGACCGTAATAGACATGCGAAGGCATTTTTGCTAAGGCTAAACCTTCGCGTTCGCTCAATACTTTTTTTAGCTACTTTTTCAAGAGTATATACAAAGTTAGGTTTAAACTAACTAGCTTTCCGCTGGGACTTCGTTCCCGAGGGAATTCGAAAAAATTATGTACCTAGCTTATGTCACGTCCTGATAAGAGAGCTTTCTAGTGGTGAATTATTTTTTTAATCGGTCCAGTCGTTTTTGAGTTTATTCTTTACAAACATACCAAAATACAAATCTTTTCTGTTTTTAATATTAGTTTAGAAGCATCATATTTTATAATGTGCTGAGAACGTTCTTAATGCCGGCGGAAACGAATTATTCACTCAATTGCTCTACATTACAAGCAAAATACAAAAAAAAATATCACATCCCATAATAATAAAGAGTATACCAAATGAAATAGTATTAAACCCGGTGATTAGTATGGCAACACTGTAGTTATCTCTGCGGGATACCAGCGTGGTGACAGATTTTTAAAAACCTATTGTGAAGAGAATTAGGGTTCTTGTGGTGGAACAGCAAAACGTCCAATGTCGATTCACAGTCAGAAAACTCGGAAGCTAAGTTTTTTCTTGTAGTGTTGCGGAAGCGTTTCAAAATCCTGTCTTAGGCCCGTAATACAGCAGGAGACTCAAGTCTTGATCTGTCCTTACTAATTATATATTTATATATTATATATATATATATATACATATATTGCCTCTTGATAAAAGTTATATATATGTATATATATATATATATTATTAATTATATAATATTATAAATGCGAAAGTAACTCTGTCTGTCTGTCCGTCTTTCACGCCTAAAGTACTGAACCGATTTTGATGAAATTTGGTACAAATATAGATTAGAGCCTGGGAAAGGACATAGGCTACATTTTATCCCACAGTTGGGCAAGATATAACCTGCAGTCTACGCGAGCGGAGCCGCGGACGGAAAGCTAGTACTTAATAATAAATAATAACAATAAATACTACTCAAAGGCATGCATTAAGGTTTACCCTTGTGTCGTTAGTTTCTTGGAACATTTAAGACGGATACAAACACCCGTGACCCAAGAACAAAAAACATAAGTATTGACTGTCTCTTTCTCTCACTTTCAAAATGAAAAAAAAACGACTGCTACTTAAATGTAGATCAGATTCTGAGTCGCGTTCTGTAATACAGACCTTAGATTTCTAAGGTAAGTGGTGACACTGAATTATTTAAAAAAACTTTAGGGGGTAAATCTCCTCATGAAAATGAACAACTTTCTTCGAAGAATCCATTTTATATTCTAAAAAAGATATTGTCTTCTTATTTGAGGAGAGGTGTTTTTTCATATTTCGACGTATGTTCCTTTGGTAAAGTTTATCTACTGTTTATTGTACACAATAGATATACAAAAAGAAACATATTTCTATTTCTATGAAGCCATTTCTTACAGCAGACCTAAAAAAAAAATAGGACGAAGTGAGGCAGTACGGCGTGCACAATATCTAAAAAAAGAATACAAAACAGAAAATTCAACTTAATCAATAGAATTTCAAATATTTTATAATAAATATCCATACATACACCAAATATACATACATACATACATACATCTCAAGTTTTTCAGTTCAAGGCTCATTCACATTGGCTCTCGACATTGATTTAAAGTGCCCAAATATTCGGAACCTCTCTATTTTTTTTAAAGTCACACTTTTAATAATTCACCAAGATCTTATCACCTCGCGAGGGTAGCGAGTTCAATCCCGGTTGGGTTTAACTCCGTTACATCGAGCGTGCCCGCGGGCAACAGCTAGTATAGCCCAAATGGGGCATTTTCCATACGAAATTAGATTGTTAGTTTAAATTGTTATTTTTGTTATTATGTTTGTGTAATGGAGGGGGGGTGGTGTTGTGGTTGATCAATGAAGTTAGTGAATCTATTTCGATTTATTTAACTCTACATCTGCCACCTTTTTGAGATTGAAATAAAAAAATAATGACAAAGTGTGTATTGTGTGTATGGAGTAGGTTCTAGTTCTATTCCGTCCAAATTTCTTTATTTAAAAACAAGGGTTGCAAACCATCTTATATTATTACATAAACATAACACTATACTTGTTTAACCGAAATTCAAGGCATGCAAATATAAAATCTAAATATATAAAAGGAGAAACTGACTGACTGACTGACTGACATATCAACGCACAGCCTAAACGGCTAAACGTAGGCACTTGTTTGGAAGGGACGTAGCTTAGGTACCGTAGAGGAGCACTAAGAAAGGAATTCCCGAAATTCCCACGGGAACGGGAATTAGCGGGAAAATCCTTTTGTATGAAAAATCTAAACCGCTTAAGTTAGACGCTTGAAATTTGGCATGCAGGTACCTTAGTAAACTTAAAGCTAAGTTGCAACAGGATATTACAAAATTCCCACGGGAACGGGAGTTAGCGGGAAAAAACTTCACGCGGTTCCCGAAGTTCACGCGGGCGAAGCCGCGGGCGGAAAGCTAGTAATAATGATAAAACAAAAAAAATAACAAAAGTTTTAAGTGACTTGTAATTTATAAATCAGTGCAAGATAATTTAAAATAAATAATAAAAGTTAAAATGACTAGAAATAGCTAAATGTAAATAAATAAATTCATTTTCTGAACATTTCTGTGTAATCTCTTAGTCTTCCACGCTAGACTAATAAATCAAAAAAAAAGGAAAGTCCCGAAAAAAGAGCCAGTTGCAAGCTCTTCCCAGACATACTGTAATATGATGGATTTCATGGTTTTGCTGTATTGGAACTAAAGAGCCTTTGATGTCTAATTAGCCTGATAGCTCAGTTGGTTACTGATCTAACCTTGCCTACCTGGTGGCGGGTTCAAATCCCGACCAACAGAATTATTGAAGTGAAAACTTCTTTAGCGGCGTTGTGCACTTTTTGGGATGGGTAAAAAATGTTAAACTCGCGTCAGGACACGTGACCTGATCGAAAATTCGTAAGACAGAGGGAGAGTAGACCGCAAGGAAGTAATATATGTTCAAGTTTTCACTTCTTCCGGAGTGCAACCAGTTGTTTTTTTGAAAGAGCAAATTTTTATTGATTATTAGCTTTTCGCTAGGGACTTCGTTCCCGTAGGAATTTAGGTAAATTATGTAACATATGTGTTAATCTAAGGTGTCAGCTACCTCCATACCAAATTTTATTAAAATTGGTAGAGCCATTTGAGCGTAAAAGAGTAACAAACATCCACACAATATACAAACTTTCGCGTTTATAACATAGTAAGGAAGGTTAGCACATTTTTACCCCAGCAGTGGGCTTACCACATCACCACATCATTCATTTGTATGCTATTTTGGTGTCTGTATTGTATGGTGAATAAATTTCTTTTTCTTTCTTTCTTTCTTTCTACTCTACGTACCCCATAGCCGGGTATCTTTAAACAAAATCCCGCCAAAACGCTCCACAGTTCCCCCTCCCACTCCCCCTCCCCCTCGCTCGCCCTTAAGTGATATAAAACGGGGAAATTGTTGGGAATCACGTCGTTTTTTAATAATTGTTTTATGCGCTAACAAATGAGTTTGGGATTGGATCGGCGCTCGACACAAAAATGGATGCTTAATGCGATTAGTGCGAGGGAGAGGGTGGGTGAGACAGAGATGGAAGACAGCGGGGCTTGCAGGGCGAGAAGATATTGTTTCTTGGATGCCTTCTGTGTGTTTCCTAAGATTGTGAAGCACTCACAGCCCAGTGACAACGTACTGTAGAGGTTATATAACCTCTACGTTTACTATCTTCTTGTAATGCCTTTAGCCGATGGTTCCAACTTCAGATGATTCGGGTCTTTTCGCGCCTTTTAGCCTTCACGGCTTAGGCCGTAAAGGACAGGTTTCGCTCTATTGAACTACATAAAGTAAATAACCGACTTTTCCTGGTCCTCACCACCTCGAACCCGTTACTAGCTCCATCAGAGCTACGTTGTAGTACACAGGGGCAGGGAACCTGATGGGTGACCGAAGGGGCAATATTTCATGAGCGTTCCCGTGCTACGGAGGGCACGTTAAACTGTCGATCCTGGCTGTTGTCATTTGACTGCAGTCGTTCCAAGTCAGAGGCTTTTTGATGGTGTGGCATTTACCTGTGTGGCATTTATTATTCTTTATTGTAAATGTAGACTAAGCGAAAGAATTAAGATTGTACCAAGTGGTCTTTCACTCATATACTCACGTCTACAATCTCTTTTGGAGTGATCCGAAAGTCATATAGTTCTAGAACCACGCCAAGTAGTCTCTGCCTACACCGATAGGAAACAGGTGTGACCATTTTTTTTTTGAATAGAAAAAATCTTTATTTTATAGGACATTCAGGATGGCACTTAAAATAAGTCAAGATTACATAAAAACATACAAACATACATTAAAGGATTTAAATACAGAAGTACATACGCATTCGTTCTATTGACTCTCTGACTCTACGCCTATTCGCAAAGGTGCTGTCTTCCCCGTTGTATCTAAAAAAACAATATAAGTACTTAATAAAATTAACAAAACAAAGATTCATTTCATAATTTTCAAACAAGCAATCATATCTACACTTAATTCTGCAAAAGCAATCTGAACTAATAAGTCGGCAAATATCTCTAAGAAGCAGAAAACGAGGCGAAATGAGGCAGGTACGGCTATAACCGTATTGCCGCCAAGTCGAGGCGCTACTTATTAAAGGGGGGGGGATGGACAATAGGGGGTAAGGAGGAGGGGTGTTGTCTCCAGTTAATAGGACTCTTACTGTTTTATACAACATGTATAACAACATGTTATACAACATGTTCCATCTGATAACATTCACTATTTGTGTCAAACGTGGAATCTTGTGGTTCTAGAACCACTGATGCTCTGCCTACTGATTATAGGTGTGAGCGTGTATATGTGTGGATGTAATACTTAACCTCATATATCGATTCCGAACAATGAGCGGTATTGAGTCAGGAGTACCGAACGAGGTATCAGTGAAGGAATACCTTTCTTGTGCTGCTGAAAGCTCACAAAACTAAAAATTGTACTAAATATTTCGATTTTTGTATTTCAAAATCGGCCAAGGGCGAGTCGGACTCGTATAATTTTTTTCCTTTCGGGTTCTGCCAGGGGTACTTACATACGTCGGACTCACTAGAAAGGAAAGAAAAGAACAGGAAAAAAAATGTGTACATTAAAAAAAACCGTGTCCCTGCTATTTAATATCTTAAGATAATAATCAGTGTTGCAATTTACAAACCTTTTGACTCGTGCCAAATATTATCAAAAACAGTTAATAGAACCATTTTATCATAAATTAGAGAAGTTAGCCAACTTTTGATAAAAATCTACAAAAAAAAATCACTTTCGTTATAACAAGGTTGTAGTAATCCTAAATAATGGCAGCAAAAACTATATGAAATTGACCAAAAAAACTGGCCAAGTGTGATTTAAACCCATGAAAGGGTTCCGTACTTCGCCATTACAGAATTCAAATATGGATAAGTCAGAACTGCCTATCGAATATTCAGTTTTAATGATAAAGTAAAACCAATGACATAATATCTTCATAAGCGCACGGTTATAATCCCTCACGGGCATAACCTGCTAAGTTTCGTAACATACGAGTAAGACAAAATATATTGGCGATATATTGGCAGAATTACTTTAGTTTGTAGCACTGCAACATTTAACTGAGCCAAAACCCATTCCCTGAGTCCCTGACACAATATGTAGTTACTCTTCTACCTATTGTTGTACTTTATATTGTGTTTTCTATTCGATTTTGTTTGTATGCTGTTTTTATGTGAATACATATTTTGTCAATAAAATCGAATAAAAATAAAAAAAAACAAACAACGACGACGTTTTGTTTGCATTTATCATTCTTTGGGTAAAAACATAAGAAGGCATGAAGAAGAGAAAAAATGTTCATCGTTCAGTGCCTAGTATCGATAAGAAAAACAAAAAAAAATAGTTACAACACTCCTTTGGCACCTTTCGTACAAGGAACCCTGAAACGTAACCAAAATTGGTGAAACATTCGTCAAATTGATCCCGAGTTAAGAGAAATATTCGCTGCGTCATCCCATCCATCAAACGGCCCTTTATTGGCCCTCCCAAATTAATACCTGCCCAGAAGTGGGACACATCGGGAACTTTAAACACCAGGACTGTATGACACGCGGGAAGTGGCTTCATGTTTTACTTAAAGTCAAAATCAAAAATAGCATTATGTTAGAACGTTCAGAATGTTACCTAAAATAGGTCAAATAAGTAAATTCCATTTTTAACTTTGTGCCTATTCGCAAAGGTGCAGTACTTAAGTAAATGCTTAGTAAGTTAATTTAACTTTTTCTTATTTCTTAGAAAGTTATCTAGGGGCACTATACACACAAAGAAAAATTAAAATCTAAAAAATATAGGTTTGGTAGGGTGATCTATGTTTTATTCTGATTAGCATAAAAATCGATGTTACAAAACTATTCATTAACACTATTCTGAGGATAAGCCTTTCAAATAGTCTGAGTACGGTAGCAGAATTGCTAAAGATTAAGATTCAAGATTCAAAACGTTTATTTATTTGACATACACACTACAACACAACAACAGCAATGAAACAAAGGAATAAACAACACAAAATAAAAATAATAACAACAAATTAAAAGAAATTAGTAAAATTAAAAATATAAATTAAAATGAAAGTAATCAAATGGTTTCGTATTTCTTTTAGTTGTACATCGTCACTGATATGACACTTTGGAAGCTATGGATGTTTTCGCATTATTTTCAACAGCTCATATATGTCCCCACCTAGGAGCAAAGGCCTACTTACCTTAGAAAAGCTATGGATGTTTTCGCATTATTTTCAACAGCCCATATATGTCCCCACCTAGAAGCAAAGGCCTACCTACCTTAGAAACACGAATTCTCTACATTTATTTTTAAATAAATTAATTTGATTAATCCTTTGTGTTACACAAAAAAAGAAGACAACAATCTCCATAATTTTTTTCTCAAATTTGTATGTCTGCATAGAGAAGCACATTATTTTTATAACAGATCTACTTATACTGGCCAAAAAGTAGTAAATACACTAACCAACCTATTACTAATGCTAATTTCAAAATGGATTCAAACTCTGGCATTTTGAGTGCTTCTAATTGGCTACTGATATATTTGTCGAAAACTTATAATTTTGAAAATTGATTCGTTTTTTGGGAAGTCGGTGGAGTAATTATAGGCCTTGGAGCTTTTTGGAAGCAAATGAATATTAATTTATGATATTTTCAGCCAAATAGTTCGGACCAGCTACTTCGTTTCTTTCTTTTTGCCATGGAACAAAATTAAACGTATAAAATAATTTTGCCTTTGCCCTTTGCTTCAAACAATATAATTATTGCCCCGAGAAAAGCTGCTGTGTCCAGTATAGCAGTTAGGCCACTTTTAGATGTCATCAAAGTCACGGGCAGAAAACTAGTATGGTACATACGTACATACATACGCTTACGCCTATAATCTAGCGAAATACTTGTTGCCACGTTTGACAAAAACTGTAAGGGTTGTCAGATGGAACAAGTTGTATAATGGTGAGAGGTGGTCAGCCTTTCGCCCGTAATATAGCAAAAACTCGCATCCCACTGGTATGATACTTGGCATATAAATATGTTTCTCTTGTTAAATGACATAAGATCATAAAAACACAAAAGTACAATCATAAAAAGGAACGCAATAAAAAGTTCCTACTCTAAAACATTCCTATCTAGCTGCTACTCAAATCATTACCTGTAACAACCAAATCACATCTTACATTAAAACAAAGTGACTTCAAATAAAATAAATACGATAAACCGAAATTAGATTAACCATGCACTCAACGAGAGCCACAGAAGTATAGGTAGAGATAGAAGTCATGAGATGACCAAACACACTGATGGCCGCTCGAGAAGCCCTTTATAATAAATAATTTATTTGCATTGTTAAAAAATTTTATAACCCCCGACGACGTTCATTATTTTAACTTTTAAATAGCTAAAAACCTAAGCTAAGAACTGTCTCGATTAAGTCAGCTTTCAAACAAAAAAAACGCATCGAAATCGTTACATTCGTAGACAGCTAAACTTATAACACCCTTCTTCTGTTGTTGGTGGATAAATAGTAGAAAAGTTTATAATTTTCGCTCACTCTACATAATTCAACCTGCAAAATTAACAAAACTTATTTTTGGCAAAATTTTTAAGTGTTGTAAGTTTTTAAAATATTACTTTACATAATTTTGAACAGTGTGTTCCATAAAGGATCCATAGAACAGGGAAGTTTTCTACAATAGGAGCTCTATCCCTGCTACCATTCTAAGGCCGAGGCTGCCTACACCCACTCACACTAAATTGGTACAAATTACTCGTCTCACAGATTATCTACAACTAGTTTTGTAAAAGCTGTCTGTGGACGTTTGATATGTAGTTACACAGCATTTTTTAAAATAATTTTAAAGTTGCTGATGCCCGTGAGTTTGGGGATAGATTAGTGAGATTTTCTTGATAATTAATTCCCTTTTCTTCAGATATCATACGGAGGAAATACAAAAATTAGGTACATAGTTTTACGAACAGGCAGACATAAAGTAAGATACTAAACTGCTAGCAATTAAGTTCTAAAGGCAAAAAAATAACTTAATTTGTCTTACTTTTAACCTTATTTATAAATAAATCATCTTAATCTTACCAGTCCATATATGTCCCCACCGAGGGGCACGGGCCCCTCTTCGAAACACGAAGGGGATTTATTAGTCCATAGTCCACCACGCTGGCACAATGCGGGTTGGTGGACCGCTCGTCTTTCGAAGATGAATTTTCGTGGATGGGTGAGTTTCATCACAATGTTTTCCTTCACCGTTGAGCAAGTGTTAATTAGAAAGCCGTACATAAATCTGAAAAGACGAATTTAGTGGTACAGGCCCGCACCAGGCTTCGAACCCGCAACCTTCCGATTACAAGTCTGGCTCATTACCAACTGGGCTATCACCGCTCCGATAATCGTATATGGAGAAAATACAAAGACTACATCCTTACTTCCTTGCTTATATCCATACTTCCATACTAATATTATAAATGCGAAAGTAACTCTTGTCTGTCTGTCCGTCTTTCACGCCTAAACTACTAAACAAATTTTAATGAAATTTGGTACGGAGATAGATTAGACCTTGGGAAAGGACATATGCTACATTTTATCCCATAGTTGGGCACGATATAACCTGTAGTCCACGCGGGCGGAGCCGCGGGCGGAAAGCTAGTCTATACTTATACTTATACTTATACTTATACTTATACTTATACTTATACTTATACTTATACTTATACTTATACTTATACTTATACTTATACTTATACTTATACTTATACTTATACTTATACTTATACTTATACTTATACTTATACTTATACTTATACTTATACTTATACTTATACTTATACTTATACTTATACTTATACTTATACTTATACTTATACTTATACTTATACTTATACTTATACTTATACTTATACTTATACTTATTACTTATCTATATCTATCTATCTTCTATACATATTATAAAGAGGAAAGATTTGATTGTTTGTTTGTTTGTTTGTATGTTTGTTTGTTTGCATCGAATAGGCTCCGAAACTACTGGACCGATTCGAAAAATTCTTTCAACATTAGAATCCTACATTATCTGGGATGGACATAGGGTACATGATTTTCCCGAATTCTTATTACTTATTACTTACTTATTACTTATTATATAGCTAGTTACTTATTACTTATTACTTATTACTTATTTACTTATTTACTTATTTACTTATTTACTTATTTACTTATAATATTATAAAGAGGAAAGATTTGATTGTTTGTTTGTTTGTTTGTTTGTTTGTTTGCATTGAATAGGCTCCGAAACTACTGGACCGATTTGAAAAATTCTTTCACCATTAGAAAGCTACATTATCCCCGATGGACATAGGCTATATTATATTTTCAAAAAAATTAGGGATCCTTACTGAAACTCAAATAATGTAACCCAAGGTGTAAAAAAAATTACCTAAAATATTCTTTACATTGCGTGCGCTGCGTAAACTATTGATGATAGAATAAAATAATGTACTACGACTTTGCAGAACACATAAATATTTACAAAAAGTGTCGCGACAGCATATGTCTAACTATTATAGTTATGCCACAATATGTGTTCTTTTATTTTTAAAAATTAATTAAAATGCCGCCCGCTATCAAATGCTCTTTATTTGTATCTTGGTATTAATCCTTATCAAAATAAATTACTTCATATTCAAGACTGCTTCAATATCTTTATACAACTTTTTGAATTATGCAATTCGGACATTCTATTCAAAAGATATCACGAGTTTAAAAATGTAAGGATTAGAAAAAAGTTTTGTGGTCGCCGCTCATCCTGCTCAGCTAGCTAGCTAGGCAGCACCTTATGCGATGTAGTCGTCACTGGGGTACGGGCCGTACGGGCGGGGAGTCAATGTCAAGAAATGAAAAAAAAAACTTCAGAAAGTTTAATAATATGTTATAAAATCAATCAATATCTATAGTTGTGTATGCTGTATGACAGCAATGCAGACGGCTTTTCCAGTCTCGGTGGACATTCCCTCTACTGGTAATTTAGGTCCGTATTACCTAAATTACCAAGCTTGATATATACTTAAGTATTGATTGTCTCTTTCTTTCACTATCAAAATGACAAAGACGACTGCTGCTTAAGTATAGATCAGTCTGAGTCGCGTTTTATAATACGGACCTTAGATGCACATTAGAATACCCTATTCGTATATGATAAATACTTCAATAAGGCTACCTATATGCTATTTTAGGTTTCAAATATTTATTTATTCATAACTTAATTGAAAGACTTTTTAATATCTTAGGTAATAAGCCTAGCCAAATACAGATTACTCTGGATTAGCAAATATTCGTCTGTTTAAAGGTGTTTTTATCTATGTAACAAACATGATTATTCTATTCAGCTTACGTCTTTAGTAAGTAAGTAATTCAAATCAAAAAGTTGTATTTTTACAGCACCATTGTATTCTATGTATACCTTTCTGCAGCTTTCTATGTAATACCTATCAATGTCAAGTGTATAAGATCTCAACTTTTTTTGTTTAGTTAGGAATCATCAAAATGGCGATGAACTTTACAGCACTAGAAAAGGATTTTTCTAAATTCTACCCCTAAGGGGGTGAAATGGGGGTTCAAAGTTTGTATGGAGAAAACATTTTTTTTTGCACATTTTGACTCAAAGCTTCGTCAAGATATACCTCGAAGCAAATAAACGGATACGTTTTCGCTATTTTTCAAAAATCATCCCCTAAAGGGTCAAGAATGAAACAGGTGACTAAAAGAGTTCTTTGCGCGAGCGAAGCCGCGGGCGGAAAGCTAGTAGTTTTATAAACTGAAAAACTAATGGGCTATTCCACTAACCATTGACGTCTAAATGGTGGTGGCATGACAATGGTGACAACTTCATCCGTTCAGGTGACAGCTACCTTGACTTAAAAAGAGCGATCCTCGAAGTTGCTTGCCTTTTCTTCTTTGAGGAAGACTGCACCTTTGCAAATAGTCGTGAAGTTGAAAATGCTCGTGTATTACTACTTTGACTTATTTTAAGTAACATTCTGAATTATTGACTTTGACTTTTGGACGTTTTTTTCTCATCTGGAAAAATTAAAACAAGTGCGAAATCAGACCCGTCGACTAGTCTTAGGCTCGTATTACAGAAGGAGACTCAAGTCTTGATCTATACTTAGGTAACTATTGATTGTCTCTTTGTCTCACTATCAAAATGACATAGAAAACTGCTACTTAAGTATAGAGTCTGAGTAGCGTTCTATAATACGGACCTTAGGTAGGTAACAACTATATCGTCTGTACTTAAAATTGAATCTAGTATTCACCACGTAGGTCCCAGTCCAATCGCCGGTAGAATGGAGTTCGCAAAGACATTTAGGTCATGAATAGGGTCTAAACTAGGCACAAACTGAGTAACACCTAGCGTCCACTCGGCCTAAGATTAGAAGAAGGTGCTATGGGCAGAGGGGTATGGTTGTTCGGAGTTTTGTGCCTACACTCTGGTGTACTCAAAAATACATGATGTCAGAGACTGTACGACATTAATTAAAAAATAACAAATAGGAGTTACGAAATAAAACGCACGGTGAAATTATAACACAATGCATTGGGCAAACGTATGGCTCTTTTGTGGATTTTTAAGAGGATTTTCCCATGATTTTCAAGAGGCATTTTCATTTTCAAAAGGTGCGTATGGGTGCGTGGAATAGTCCTCTAATCAATTGCATCTTAATGACGGTTTAATGAATAGAGAATTGTTTAATTTTCACATACTTGCTGACAGACACCCTGACTAGCAACGCCACCGACAACCGAGTAGTGTTGTAAACTACCTAACAACTAAACATTTAGTTACCAGTCAAAGCAGTCGTCATCAAATGTATGAAATTTAGATGGTTCTAAATTGAAACGCCATTGAGACGCCATTGTTTAGTGGAATAGCCATCCGGGATAAAGGCGCGGAGAGCTTACATGTGTTATGTTTACCAAAATCATTAAGGTTTTCGCTAAGTGTTATTGTGAAGTTTCTTTCCACCTCACTTTCAGAATTATTATACACAGGGTCTGTAAAGATTTGCCTACGAATCAATCCTTCCAATGTACCCTCTGTTATTGTTGAGTATGTGTTATTCTGTGTCGATGTAACAGATTGCGCGGTCAGTCCACGAGTTGTTTCTTGTTCGCGTCTTGAGATTACTGTGCAGCACAGAGTACTTTAGTTACAGAGACAGTCGAAGAGGTGAGAAAAGAAACAAGTGTGCCAAGGCTCATCCTTCTATCCAAAAAATATGGGTTCAAATAAGACTTCATAAGAGAATGGATATACCTAATCACTACTTTAATAAAATTTATATTATTTTGGGAATAGCTCCTGCCTAAACTACTGAACCGATTTTGATAATTAAGGTGTCATTGGAAAGTGGATTTTATGGAGCTGTATTACATTACATCAACTTCCTCCTTTTCAGCTATGGACTTTTTAAAGTTAAACATTAAAACGGATAGGTTTTCAAGAAATAAACATTTTTGTATTTTTTTTTGATAGGTCCCCGATGTTGACTTTGACCTCTACATTACTTAAGGGGTCAAATCCAGCTTACCTCCACATCTCAAATTGATCACTGTGGTATAACCTACGAATGCTAAAAAAATCACGCTTTTATCACAATGAGAACAATCTTAACGAAAACATTCAATTTGTTGCCCCGCTATAAAGTGTGTGGTAAACTTGGCTAACCCTGCTGTCAGAGTTTTCAAACCGCACGCTGGCCTCTGACTTGGTTTTAATAACTGTAGTCAATCGACAACAGCCGGGACCGACAGCTTAACGTGCCCTCCGCAGCTCGGAAACGGTTCGAAAACTCTGACACCAGGGTTAGCCAAGTTCACTACACACTTGACTATACCTACACGATAAGAAGAAGACCCAGAAGAAGTCAGTTCTTTATCGTTTCTTCTCTGACTCCGAACTCTACTCTGTGCGTTAGTCCACGGGACAGCTAATTCGATTGCAATGCCGGGAACTAACTCCCGACCCTCGCTTCAGGTGGCGGTGGACACTGTATGTGTGAACTAGTTCAAGATTGCCCTTTTGCACGAGAGTTCTCATCGATGTTGAATTATGTGATTTTATATTAGTTGGCGAAAATTCAAAGGTTAACATTACCTTATTAACATTTGATAACTGCTTTGGCTCAGTGGCTATTAACGCTGCCCCAGAAAACAGCCGGGGAAAAAATCCTGTCTTTATTCTTTATTGTACACACATATACATACAGATTACAGAAGAGAAAGGACATATACAACGGCGAGCTTAACCCAAGAAATAAGTTTTCTTCCAGCTAACCTATGTGAGAGGGAGAGGCAGTTGAAGTGAGCAAGGTTGTACAAAGAGAAAATGTGAAAAATTAAATATATTTATAAACACATGCAATTTGCTACATAGATAATCTGTCTTCAAGGTATAGCGCCTTTGTGGCGTTTGTAATAGCGCCGGATTTCGTATTGCAGATGTTTACCGTGCTGTTGTCTGTAACTCCGAGTCTAACCCATTAAATCATCCTCCGCAACATTTCAACTTCAGAAGAAAAATAATTACAGTGATCTTGTTAGAGTGATTAACCCGTTGGTTGCGGCGTCTCTGTGGGTAACAATCATCCGCAGCAGGGGTTAAAGGGGGGGGAGGAGAGGTGAGATCAAAGCGTGACAAGTGCAGATGTAGGGTGACCAGGGGGAGGACGTTTCGGGGTTTTGTATTCATATTTTCTTATAAGATGTTGATGGGATTCGATGCCCCCCCCCCCCCCCCTTCCCCCTGGCTATCGACGGTCCAAAGGGCCTTAAACAACAGCCTAATTGACGCTCATACTCCTCAAAACCGGGAAAAATGGAGAAGGCAGACAAGGAGAGCCGACCCCAGATAATGGGAAAAGGTTTAGAAGAAGAAGATAAGATGTTGATAGCCGCCGGTTATTTGAATTTGAACAACCTTTGTCCCAATGTCGAGTGTAAATATTTTCATTAAATAGTATTGCAAATTAACAATATCAATGGCAGTAGGTATGGATAAAGGAGGCGTAGGTAGACCGAGAATGACATGTCTCGACAGCATAAAGTCATGGACAGGAGTCGCCACGGTGGAAGACCTATTTCGTCTGGCGAGATATGGGCAGAAACGCCGAGCTAACTGCCAACCTCCAGTGATGAAGTGGAACGAGAAGGAGTAAGTATGGGTTGTTATGAATAATACCATTTTTAGGGTTCCGTAGTAATCTACGAACCCTTATAGTTTCGCCATGTCCGTCTGTCCGTCTGTCCGTCTGTCCGTCTGTCCGCGGGTTTCCTAAGAAACCCTTGGTACTACAGAGCTGAAACTTGGCATGATTATACATATGAATCACGCCGACAGAACTGTAGAGTAAAATTTAAAAAAAATAATTTTTTCGGGTGTCTCCCATAGACGTGAAAGGGCGATGAATTTTTTTTTTCTCGCCAATATTTTTGAGTGGGGTGTCATAGGATAGCATATTAAAAGATAGAAGGGATTTACTAAGAACGTTTTCCGATTCAGCACTCCGTTTGCGAAATATAAATTTTTAAAGTGAAAATTTTTGTCAAACACAAGTGTCCCCCCCTCTACCTGCTAAACGGTTGTTTTTAAAAATGTGGAAAAATTTATGTTGGTAGAATATATAACGAAATTAAAAGGAAAACTGTCACACATAACTTGGTCCCTCAAGTTTGCGAGTAATAGTCGACCAAGTGCCAAACACTGTTGGGATTAATAAGAATATATTTACTAATATAAGATCCTTGGTACTACAGAGCTGAAATTTGGCATGGTCATAGATATTGATTGCGCCGACAGATCTAAAATATAAAATTTTGGAAAAAACATTTTTCGGATGTTTCCCATACACGTGAAAGGGCGATGGTTTTTTTTTCTCGCCGATACCATCGAATTGAATGTCATAAGATAGATTTTTAAAATATAGAAGGGGTTTACTAAGAACGTTTTTCGATTCAGCACTCCGTTTGAGAAAAAAATATTTTTAAAGTGAATTTTTTTGTTAAAAACAAGTTTCCGGGGGGGACACTACCAGCTAAACAGTTGTTTCTAAAAATGTGAAAAAATTCACGGTTATAGAATATACAACGAAATTAAAAGAAAAACTATCACACATAAGTTGGCCCTTCAAGTTTGCGAGTAATAGTCGACCAAGTGCCAAACACTGTTGGGATTAATAAGAATATATTTACTAATATAAGATCTTTGGTACTACAGAGCTGAAATTTGGCATGGTCATAGATATTGATTGCGCCAACAGATCTAAAATATAAAATTTTGGAAAAAACATTTTTCGGGTGTTTCCCATACACGTGAAAGGGCGATGGATTTCTTTTTCTCGCCGATACCATCGAATTGAATGTCATAGGATAGATTTTTAAAATATAGAAGGGGTTTACTAAGAACGTTTTTCGATTCAGCACTCCGTTTGAGAAAAAAATATTTTTAAAGTGATTTTTTTTGTTAAAAACAAGTTTTCGGGGGGGACACTACCAGCTAAACGGTTGTTTCTAAAAATGTGAAAAAATTCACGGTTATAGAAAATACAACGAAATTAAAAGAAAAACTATCACACATAAGATGGCCCTTCAAGTTTGCGAGTAGTAGTCGACCAAGTGCCAAACTTAGTTGGGATTAATAAGAATATATTTACTAATATTAGATCCTTGGTAGTACAGAGCTAAAATTTGGCATGATCATACATACTTCAGCGATAAATTTAGAATAAAGATACCGCCGAAACACAAAAAATAAAGGAGACGAGATTAAAAAAAAAAATGAATGAAAGTATTTAATTAAACAAAAATTATTACAAAAATTCGACGTTGTCCAAGAAAAATATTGATTATAGAAAAATGAACATTTAAATTAAATTTTAAGGTGTTACATACAGGATAACCTAACACGTAAAACAATTTTCAACGTATGGATATTTTGTTTGGAAATGAAGTGTAGGATAACTTTGAACAGTTACAATACCATACATAAATTTAACACATACAAAAATTTAAACACATGGCCAAATAATAAATTATTATCTGCTGCAAATAAGTAAAATAAATTCAACGTTGAATAAATACCCCACCTACTTGATAAATAAAACTAAAACTGATACAATTGGCACATTCTGACAAAAATAAATTAAGTTAATTTAAAGTAATGGATAAAAAACTTAGCTACTGGTCTTCCAGAGGCCGCTGGTCAAACCGCTAAGGAATGGTGGCAGGATCAGGTGGATCGGGTTGCCCACATTGGGTACACGTCTGTCTGAACTCTCAGCGGTAAATTGCTGTCCAAACTTTTAATGTCGTGAAATGATCACACTGAAACTACAAAAATTCCAAATTGGACTAGGATACCTAAAAGGTCACGAAACCCGAAAGAGCCCAAAAGAAAGAAAAATTGAAATATATGAGTATTTATTAGAATAGTAAGGATGTCTAGCTAGTGTAACCTATACAAGAAGGATATTCTCCTCTTGCAGGTCGTGAAGTAATCCCCCCAGGTCAAATGATAACCAGATTTGATTTAAACCATAAGACCCAGGATTCTCGTAACTGTTGCAAGAACAGCCTGATAGAGTATTTGTCTGAGCGTGAAGAAGATGTTGTAAAAGTGTACTGTATAGCGTAGCTAGGGTAGAGTAGGCGTGTGAGAACAAAAAAAAAAAGAAATGGTGAAAAACTTACATTTTGATTAACACAATTAGAAATATTTTTTTAAACTTTAAATATATCTCTCTAAATCTCTCTGTTGACCGACGTTAGTTATGATGAATTTAATATCAAAAATAAATCAATTAAAGCATTCACTTTCACAGAAAATCAGTCGTTTCACTGAAAATTTTTTGTCGAATGCTTGTGTCAACTTCAATCCCAAACAAAATCCAAAAATCAAGCAAATTCTAAAATTTTGAAATAAATTGAATTAAAAAGAAAACTAGACGGAAAGAACATAAAAAAGATCGCAAGCAGAAATGCTGCAATACCTATTGATTGCGGTGACAAATCTAAAAAATTAAATGTTGGAAAAAAATTTTTTTTGTGTGTTTCCCATTAACGTGAATGGGCGATGGTTTTTTTTCTAGCCGATATCATCGAGTGCATTATCATAGGATAGCTTTTTAAAAGATAGAAGGGGTTTACTACAAACGTTTTTCGATTCAGCAATCCGTTTAGGAAACATTAATTTTTATAACGAAAAAAATATTGGAATAATTCACGAGGGTAGCATTTACGACGAAGTGTACCCTAATCCAAAATGGTTGACATACAAGGTTCCACGCTAAAAGTGAGGCGAGCCGAAAGCCAAGCTGTAACATATTGACATTTCAGGTGTCGCTTAATAGGTTTTTGTGGGTGCTAATTACGAAAACGACATTAAAAATATACACCTGCTTAGCTTGATATTATTATATAAGGTCCTAATTTATTAGTCACTTACCTTCTAAGGCGTTATTGTATAGGTTGATAGTATTCCAAAAAACAACATAAAAATTAATTATCTGAAAATTAAATTTTGTAAAAAAAATTAAAAATAAAATTCCATTTAAAGATAAAGGAATGGTTCTCTTTCGATTATAGCCGTCCACTCCCCGCTCGCCCGCTCTACTACTGCCATTATTATTTACGTTTGAATGGATGGGTTTATTCAACATAGTAAGGAAAAAATATCATAACAAAATTTTTCAAGACCTTTTAAGTTTAATATTATGCTTTTGTTTTTTGACTCAAATGATATATTTTGACCTACACAATAAGGTGTTGAAAGGAAAGTGACTAATAAATTAGGACCTTATATTATTCCTTACAATAAAATTGTCGCAAAAAAAAAAAAAAAATTCGCGCTCGCTTCGCTCGCGCATTAAACACTTCCATTATGTTGTATTTAGGCCAAACTTTTTAGTACATTTGTTTTTGATACTAAGTATAGTATTTGGGGATTTTAACATCAACTATGACAATATGCTTGTAGAATTAAGAAGCCAGCTGCATATTTGAACCATGCTGCTACGGAACCCTACAATGCGCGTGGCCCGACACGCTCTTGGCCGGTTTTTTTTTTTACCAGCCCATATACGTCCCCACCGAGGGGCACGGGCCTCCCTACGAAACACGAACGGGATTTAGGCCATAGTCCACCACGCTGGTACAATGCGGGTTGGTGGACGATACCATTACAGGGCCCTATTCCTGTAATGATATCATTCTGTAATATTGAATGAATCAATAAAGAACCTTGTCCTTGCACCGCTAACAGGTTAAACAGATGATGTTGAAGCAATTAAATGTTACGGCCATTTAATTGCCCTGTCTCACTCTCTCCTAATCATCAATTTTAGGTCTCCTAATCAAAATACCTTATGTCACGAGTTTCACACCACTTGAACTCTGAAGTTGTGTGAATCAGAAAATTCAACAACAATTCAAAGTAAAGTACCACTAGGGATCAGCGATAGGTGAGTCCGGCTAGAAACTAGATTTACGTTATATTAGTACTATTATGTAAATAAGTGACTTTGTTATAACTTTTATAACTGCGACAAACCACAGTTGAAAGCAAGTAAGTGCTGGTAGTGTGAATAGTCAAGAAGCCTCCCACAATTTTACCTTTAGCATCCCTTTTTAATCGACTTCAAAAAAAGTGGAGGTTTCTCAATTCGACCGTACATATATGTATTTTTTTATGTATGTCCGCGGATAACTTTGTCGTTTATGAACCCGATTTGGATTATTATTATTTTTTTAAAAAAGGAGTATCCCAAGGGTGGTCCCATAGTAAGGAATCCAGGATCTGATGGTGGAATCCTGAAGAAATTGAGGGAAACTCTCGAAAAAATTGTCTTTTTGGGATTGAAGTCGGTGACTCTTACGTTTTTGACGTGGAAAATTATATGGACATCTGTTGTACCTTCGTTTCTTAAGCAAGAAAATAGTACACAACAACACATCAGGCTACACTTGTTGATCTTGACATTGCCCTTATGTCGCTTGTGATAGTGGCGGCTTTCGTATTACAAACTGGTAACCTGACGTGCTGCTGTCTGTACATAAATAATAAATAGGTATTCTCTTCCTCGTCGCGTCGGCGTTTGGAAAATTGCTTTAAAAAACTGTGTCCCATTTTTATTAATTAAAACATGGCCACCCTCTCAGGTAACCAGTGACAGTAATGAACTAAACGCCCCGTCGCGCGCGCGGTGCGTTTATATAACCGCGCGGTTTTGTCGACGCTTCCCCTGCAGTGAGGACGCGAGTAATTATCTCCACAGATTTTAATGACTTGGTTGTCTTTATTGTCTGTTTGTTTTAAATGATAAACAAAGTGATTGTTTGCGCAAGGGAATAAATAAAAAGAAAAGAAGTAACTTGACATAATCCTTACTTCCTTACTATCCTTACTTCCCAATTTTAATATTTTATACCGAGTATTAACCCTTAACGTAATATTGTAAGATTTCTTAAAAGATAAATAATAAATAGATATAAACGACAAAATAAATTGCAAATAACTAAGTCACGACAAGTAATTAAATGTATATGATTGTCTTTCGACAGGGTCGCAGTTAAAGTTAACTGATTCAATGTAACGACACATCAAAGGCGCCGACAAATTCGATAATCAAGCCATCTTTGATTTCATTACGAAGTAGAGTTTGACCGAATATTCGGTCTAATAGATTTCGGTCAAACAATCAAACTTTCATAAAAATCGTACAAGTCCTAATTTATTTAGAACCTCCAGTAAAGGAACTTATGACTTTTTTGTTTTATCGCTCAAGTTTTTGTAAATTTTGCTATCAGCTATATCTAAACTCATCTAAAAAATCTTGTGTGGAAAAGATTATTAAAAATCTTTTTTTTCCACAAAAATTATCTATTTATGTGGAGAGAGAAATGCTGACATTCCATGTAAGAATAATGTGTTTGTTCGCACATGTGCTGTCTCCTCTTGAAAAAAAAATTGAAAGCAAATTTCAATCAAGTAACATTTTACAAAATAATGTTAGCATATCTAGAATAGAATCTGAACCTTCTGACAGAAGAGGGTGACCCCATGGATGCTGTGACTATCAAAATTTCGGCAATAATTCGATCGCATCCCTACAGTCGGACACGAGGGCCTACCCCCGCAAGAGGGGGGTATAAGGGGGTAAGGGGGACCGGAAAGGCGGGGGGGTGTATAACCAATCAATGTTGGTTAATTGGTGCTTTAATGTCTGCTCATTCAACAATTACACACAGGTCGTTGTCAGGTGCCTCAATAGAGTTGTGTAGCTTATTCAAATCTATTCGATCGATCGGTACCTATAAAATTATTATGATACACAAAGCGTTCGTAGCCCACTGGCACTTGCTGAAATGTGCCGACCAGTGAGGTTAAGCAACGTACACAGGAGTAGGGAATTTAATGGGTGACCAAATTGGCAATTAATCACGATGCTTCGATAATTTCCGTGCTTCGGATTACGTACGCTTTCCAACAAAAAAAAAACATCGAATTCGGTCCATTCTTATAGGAGCTACGATGTCAGTGACACACAGACACACTTATAACACCCTTGTTTTTTGTAGGTGGTTAAAAGATCTGACCCGAACAAACATCTTTACATACTTACTATCCTTACTTCCTCACTAATATTATAAATGCGAAAGTAACTCTGTCTGTCTGTCCGTCTTTCACGCCTAAACAACTGAACCGATTTTGATGAAATTTGGTATAGAGATAGATTAAAGCCTGGGAAACATAGGCTACATTTTATCTCACAGTTGGGCACGATATAACCTGTAGTCCACGCGGGCGGAAAGCTAGTACAATATAAATTGCAAGTTAATGAAAAACTTGTAAATATATTAATAAATGCTAGTGTGAACATAAAAATACTATATAGACATTTTTTTTTCACATTTTCAAGGTTCTGAGGGTTAAATTCGCTCCGTCGTAGTATATCATAACATTTGAATTACTACCACTACTACCTATTTAATTCAATTTAATTTATTTATGAACTATTAAGCTACAGTTAGGTATCTCTCGTCCAAAGTACGCCTCTAGTGGAACAACAGTAGAGACCCGCCGTTGAAGGGGGAGGGGGGGACAGCTATGACAATTTGCGGGCAAGCGGCGAAGGCTCAGGGCTGCGGCTACGCCTCGGGGGCTCTTGTGATGGACACTGCGGTTATGGAGATTTTTATTTATTTTTTGAGTGTCGTTGAAATTGAATGCTTTTTGATTGGCAGTCTTGCCTCATCGTCACTGTGTAGGTATTGTCAAGAGCGTTTCTATCAAAGGGTGACGCTCGATGATCTCAACCAATCATTGAGGTTAAGCAACGAACACAGAGGCAGGGAACCTGATGGTGACCAAAGTGGAAATTTATTACGAGCATTTCCATGCTTCGGAGAGCACGTTAAGCTGTCGGTTCCGGCTGTTGTCTATTGACTACAGTCGTTAAAATCAAGTACGAGGCCATTGTGCGGTTTGAAAACTCTGACACCAGGGTTAGCCAAGTTCGCCACTCACTTGAATATACCTACACGATAAAAAGAAGAAAAAGCTAAATTGTGGTCAATAGGGAACTAATTTATTTTAAAAATAAGTAATTAAAAGCTCCGTAGTAGCAGCCCTATTTCAATCAATCTCCCACAAACTCGCTTAATTCGCCCTGAATCCGCCATTAACGAGTCGTTATTGCGTAACGAGAGTTACTCGTCGTCGTTATCGTTACATTTCGTCTCGTTATTGACGGGTAAACCTTCGCTGATGATTCTGATAAGGTAATTAAAAGTTATAATATTGATTGCCGTAATTCGGAAGTTAATTGTCGCTTGATGAAGCTGAGTTAAAGTGGGTTTAATATAAATACATGGAACAACTTTAAGTTATATTAGTGATTTTAAATTGCTAACGTGATTTGAGGATTTTAATTTTGTATTTTTTAAAAAACTTACCGGGGTAGAGAGATATTAACAAAGATTTCTTTGGGAAAGAACCTAACCTAACCTACGCGCACGACAAATTGTGCTTAGAAAGGCATCAGCAATTTCGCCGCTTGACTTGAAGCCCTTGAAGGCACGATAGCTCAGTTAGTTAGAGCACCAGGAGGTCTAATCCCCACATTCGTGACGAACATTTTTCTTTCCCTAAAAGTCCTTGGGGACTTAAAGTCAGCCTAACAAATTGAACTTATTTTCCAACTGAACATCAAAATAATTTTCCACGTCAAAAACGTAAGAGTCACCGACTTCAATCCTAAAAATTGTTAAAAGTAAATATCTATTGACAATAAAAGGGCTTTAAAATTCTTTATATTGAATAATATTAAGGAACACACTAGTCGGAAAGACAATTTTTTCGAGAGTTTCCCTCAATTTCTTCAGGATTCCACCATCAGATCCTGGTTTCCTTACCATGGGACCACCCTTGGGATATTCCCTTTCCAACAAAAAAAGAATAATCAAAATCGGTTCATAAACGACGAAGTTATCCGCGGACATACATAAAAAAATATATACGGTCGAATTGAGAAACCTCCTCCTTTTTTGAAGTCGGTTAAAAAATCCATGTTACTTATAAAATGCAATCATTATAGACTGATTATTTGCGAACTAGTGATATTTTTTATTTATTACATTCGTAGCACACTAAGAGTAGCCTGGGGCATTTATGTAAATAAATAAACGACTCTTACCAAATAAGTAAAGATGGCAGCTGACAAGTTATACATTTTTCCGGCGCTAAAAAAAATAACTCGCTACAAAAAATTAAATACGACATGACACATTAACAAAGAGGTTGTTTCATGATAAAACTTTTCACAGTTATGTTATGATCTACATATTTTTTTTTGCAAATAAATGTATTAAATTGAATACAAAGTTCAACAAATAAAATAACTGGTGGACACATCTGTATACAGGTGTGTAGCGTGTATAATGTATCTGATGCAGAAAAGGTTAATTTTATCTATACTAATATTATAAAGAGGAAAGATTTGATTGTTTGTTTGTTCGCATTGAATAGGCTCCGAAACTACTGGACCGATTTGAAAAATCCCCGATGGACACAGGCTACATAATTTTTCCAAATCCCCACGGGAACGAAGTCCCGGGCGGAAAGCTAGTAATCTACACTAATATTAAAAAGAGGAAAGATTTTATTGTTTGTTTCTTGCACTGAATTGGCTCCGAAACTACTGGACCGATTTGAAAAATTCTTTCACCGTTAGAATAGAATAGAATAGAAAAAATATTTATTTTATAGGACATTCAGGATGCCACTTAAAACAAGTCAAGATTATATGAAATACACACAAACACATTAAAGGATTTAAAATACATACAAACACATTAAAGGATTGAAAATACTACATACGAGTATATGCATTCGTTCTTTTAACCCTATTCGCTAAGGTGCGGTAAGAATCCTAAGAATCCGTATGGACATAACGAACATAGGCTACATTATTTTCCTGAATTCCCACGGGAATGAAGTCCCGGGCGGAAAACTAGTATGGAATAACTAAATATTTCAATCTATAATTCTTTGAGAGAGTTGTTCAGTTTCGCAAACTGATTTAAAGTCAACGAATAGAAATAGTAATTTTGTTAGATTACCCATTTGCCAATGAGCCAGATAAGGGTGACGTCAAGGTCAACATGGATAGCCTGATGTGCTGCCGAGTGTACGTACTTTAAATGCATTATTACGAAGTCTTATCTGTGACGTAATCCTATATGGTACAAGCTGAGGTAAGCGTGAAGAGTAGTGGATAATTATGACATTAATGGTTTGATTCGATGTCATTTGTAGATAATTGCTGTTATTAACGTGTCAAGTGACAAAACAGTGACATTTTCATAAAAGCAATGTGTTTGTGTGTACTCCATATGGAAGGTGAATTTTTATTTTTAATGATTTTTGATTTGACAGACAGACAGACAAGACAAAGAATTGATTCATTGCTTTAAAACATACACACAACATTCAAAACAGTCAGAAGTACAAATACACATTAAAGGTTACAGAGTTATTCTAGTGTTGTGTGTGTGTCAGAATGCAACAAAAAGGCCATAGCTCAGCATAAGCTTTGTCCAAAGGACAAAACACTGGTATTCTGCTATAACCTCATTAACCTCAGTCACGAGTGCTCAGCAGCGAAGATAAACACTAAAAAAGAGAATGTACTATATAATGTATAATATGTATAACAGGGGATAAATATGTGAGTAAATATGTGTATTTTCTTTTATATGGCATCAAGTGGTTCTGATACCACTGATGCTCTGCCTATCCCGATATGGATTATAGGCGTGATGTATATGTGTGTGTGATTTTTTTTAAATCTAATAATTTAAGCTGTAAGGATCACTAAACACCAGTGGGATTTATTTTATAAAAAGAGGGGTTTGTTTTGTGTATCTGTGGGTCTGTTTGTGGCATCGTAGCTCCGAAACAGATAGACTGATTTAGATGCAGTTTTTTGTTTGAAAGCTGATGTGGTCGAGATTTTTAGGGTTCCGTAGTAATCTACGAACCCTTATAGTTTCGCCATGTCCGTCTGTCCGTCTGTCCGTCTGTCCGTCTGTCCGTCTGTCCGCGGGTTTTCTAAGAAACCCTTGGTACTACAGAGCTGAAATTTGGCATGGTTATACATATTAATTACGCCGACAGAACTGTAGAGTAAAATCTTAGAAAAAAAAATTTTTTCGGGTGTCTCCCATAGACGTGAAAGGGCGATGAATTTTTTTTTCTCGCCTATATCATCAAATGGGGTGTCATAGGATAGTTTTTTAAAAGACAAAAGGGGTTTACTAAGAACGTTTTTCGATTCAGCACTCCGTTTGCGAAAAATTAATTTTTAAAGTGAAAATTTTTGTCAAACACAAGTGTCCCTCTGCCAGCTAAATGGTTATTTCTAAAAATGTGAAAAAAATTACAGTGGTAGTATATACAACGAAATTAAAAGAAAAACTATCACACATAAGATGGCTCTTCAAGTTTGCGAGTAATAGTCGACCAAGTGCAAAACTTAGTTGGGATTCTGCTCGTAGAATTAAGAAGCCAGTTGCATATTTGAACCATGTTGCTACGGAACCCTACAATGCGCGTGGCCCGACACGCTCTTGGCCGGTTTTCTTAGATATATTTGATCAAAAAGCGTTCAACCATTTAAAAGTTATAAGCTATGAATGTCTTTGGTGAAACAACATTTTTAATTTTATAGTTATCAAAGAAGTTAATGAAGTAGGTACGTAACGTTAGGATACGTAAGTAGTTAAGTATATAAGCTTGATGTTCAATTATGTATACGTGTGTTTTTATCATCTCGTGTGGAAAATAAATAATAATATTTATATTCCCAGCTCTACTTATCCCATATTTCTCTTTTCCATGACCTACCCCAAAACGAAAATAAGTTTTCCTATTTTATTTTATTCCAAAAAAAACACGAAAATTAATAACCAGTTTTCTACCTAATAAACTTAAAAACTAAATAAAATAGCCTACAGCCGATTCGCTTAATAACGGTGCGACGTCCACAAATTGAATTGGTCTGAAAAAGCGTGGCGTGCGCCAATCAGGGCGAGTTTTCCGAATTAATATCGAGCTCATGAAATATGCAACGACGCGCCGACAGCAATCACACAAATGTATTGTTGCACCGTTGTTTAGCGAGTCGACTACTTTTTATGGATTGATTTTTTTATAGGAATATGAAATTATGGAAATCTTTTTTTTTAATAAAAAGTGTGGTAGACACTAGACTTTTAAAACACTAAGTACCTATTTTTTTTTTTTGCAAATTGTTTTATTTGCTTTTATTGGCAATGGATTTCATTCGTGTTAGTGATGCGTTCTTCCTAATTGGATGGTCTTGGGTTCTATTTCTGGTTGGAAAATATTTCTGTAATAAAAAGTTTTGTGTCCTGAAGGACTCACGAAACGAGATTAGTAATAACGTGGCCTATTGAGTGTGGTCGTATTTTGATTTAGTTGAAAAAAAACAAGAACTAAACGGGCTTCAACAAGCAAAGAATAATATCCCAAACCAATTTATTTACCCAACAAAAAAAACAAACCGCAAAAGTCCAGTTAATAGTTAAAATTAAATAAACTCGAGTAGGAAATAAACTAACCAAAATATAATCTACTTATCCCGCTCAGAAGCCAGTGGCTTGTTATTCCAAAGTTAACCCTTGACAATCACTGGCACAAAAGAAACGCGACAAAGAACGCGGCGAAAGGAAAAAAATAAAATAAGCACTACTATTGGTGGATAGGGACGTGACGTCACCGACGCCCCGCCCCCTAGCAACCGTCGCTACACCTGAGATGAGAGCTTGCGAGTGGGAAGAAGATAGACTGATATTCACAGACGACTTTAGTAATCCAAAACGTTTTAAGTCACATTCAAATTCAATCGATTTTGAGCTTTGTTGCACATAAAATTGAGTTTAAAATCGCGTTGTAGATTAAATGAGATGAGCCGAATGGAAATAGAAGTCTGGTCAGTTGGAAAAGCTGTTATTGTTAGGCCGTGGGTTAACCGATTTGGTTAAGTTGTGTGTTAACACTTGGATGTCCGTTTAGTGCTCGCTCGCCGGAGAAGCGCGCTGATTGGCCCGTATTGATTAGCTTGATTAATTGGAATTTAGTTCGTTAGCTGGCTTCAGTAATTGGGTTTTGGAGACCAATTTGTTCGGTATTTTGTTTTTGTGCCGAATTGAGGTGAAGTGCGATGGAAATTAGCTTTTTGTTTCAATAGTTTGAGCGATTATGACACTTTTATTTGTATTAGAGTAGATCAAGATTAATTGAAGACTGTTTTAATGATAACTCAAGCCAATCAGTTACGATAAAAGTGAAAAAAGGATCTCAAAAACATCAAAGTAACAACCCCAAACCCGTTTTCAAAGAAATCGTTTTCCGCAACTCATTGAAAGACGTTCAAAGGCCCAACTAAACACTAACAAGTCATAAACTTGCCCCTCAAAGCAAGGCCCCCTCAACCCCCAACAAACTCGGCTAACACCTCATACAATCGAACCAATCACACCGAAAAACTATTCAATTCAAAGACACTCAATAAAGGAGCCGAGGGAAATGCTAATACGACGCTTCTTGCTTCTTACCAAACGAAATCACTTCGCGACCCCAAATTTCGCACTTTGAATGGGCAATTTTGCGAGGCTCCGCCTTAACCCCCACCCAGTCGGGCTCAGTCGCGCGCGCGCTCCGGTCCGCCATGGACGCGACCGATGATCGACATGAATTTTACGCTCGCACCCCCGACCGCGAATCTAACAGTCCTCGTTCTCATATGAGTAGTCCAAATTCGAATTCGTCTATCAACGTGACAGACCAAAACATATCGTTATCTCAACACCAACAGAATTTAGAGACTTTAAATAGGATGGGGATGTTTTTTCACGCGCAACAGATGCATTTGAATCAGAGTTTTGATGCTGTGAAGAGTCGTCTCGGGTTGACTCAGGTTGGGGCCGGGGGCAGTGCAGGGCCGCGGCACACGATAGACGCGATCCTCGGGCTGAGGCCGCCGCAGAGAGACATGGAGAGGAGAGACGAAAGAGACTGCGACGTGCCGGTCTCGCCCGGTGCCAACGAGAGTGCTGGTGAGTGTGTCAAAAATTGTTGTGGAGTGTTCAAAATTGTTATTATGAAAATAGGCTTGTGTGTAATCATAACTTAAAAGTGCAGATAAGTTGGCTCTACCATTTTAGATTTGTTAAGTCTGGTCTCGTGATATTTTTTAAGATTTGAGAATATTCAACTGTCTGATGTTTTTCGGCATAAAATGGCCAAACAATTGAAATGATGGATTATTTATCTCTGTTACTTTCTATTTAGTTAATGTTATTTCAAGCATTTGTAAAGTTCCTAATATGTTATTTCAAGCATTTGTAAAATTCTTTCTCCGTATATCTTCTATTATCATGTTCCTACTTATTTTTATTAACTTTCAAAACCCAATTTTAATTTACTTTCAAAACGAGTTATAACCAATAGTGCAAAGTTCAATTTATTCGAGAATTATAAAAGCTTTGCGGTGCGCTAAATTTTTGTGTGTATATATATTTTTTTTATCGTTATTTTTTCTGAAAAATTATTTTTTCTGAAGCGCAATAAATAATCTTCTTACTTTCACAATTATTTTATAAGTTTCTCAAAATAAATAAAACTTTTAAACGAAATTGACACTCTTTATCATTTTCAATTAACTGATTTTTTTATTACTAGTAGAATCATAAAATAGCTTATTTAACCTAAAAAAAATGGAAAGCTGTAGATATTACACAAACAAGAAATATAGAAAGAAAAAGTAGTATTTTTGTCTTATTATTTGCAATATTAATTTAATTTTCATTTTTCTGGCACTTAGTCCCATTTTCATTCGATCGGCCAATCAACATTTACATTATTTACTATTCGGTGAAAGAATAAATCAGTGTCACCAGCCTGATAATCAGTCTGTCATTAATCGCTGAGCTCAGGCCTTTTTTCCTCACTGCGGCAGACATATGCAAGCATAAAACTATGTAACAGGATAAGAATAATTCAATCTATATTATAGATTGAACTTTTTTAAAATGTATGTGTGTGCTGTTTTGAAGAAATAAACGTATTAATATTAATATAATTTAAAAAAAAACAGAGGTAAGTGACTCTTTTTAGCACGAAAATACTTATGAATTTAGAATCCGCTCTTCAACATAAATAAATTAACATAAAAATTGCCATTCCCTTTTATCAAAGAAGAAAATATACATATTTTCTTGAAAAAAATTAGCCAATTTCCGAATCGTCTGCTCGTTCCGCTTCCAAACGTGATACCACTGTGTGCCAGTATAGGCGTAGCTTATATTTTAAAAAAATGGTATATATTTTTAAAAAATTAAAATCCACCGGAACAATTCCCTGTCGCGTGCGGACAGTGAGTAATCAGTAAAGTATTAATATTTCTTATTACTCGGTAAAAGAATTAAAAAAACAGTGTTTAGTGGTAAATGACTCCTTTTAGCAAGAAAATGCTTGTGCTAGGAAAATCTGCTCTTCTAGATAAATAAGTTAACACAAAAATCGCCATTCCTTTTTATCAAAAGAAAAAAATATAGGTACATAATATTTCCTTGAAAAAAAGCAGCCAATTTCCAAATCGTCTGATAATTTCGCTTCCAAACGTGATATCGCTGTGCGGTGTATAGGCGTAGCTCTTTGCTCGCGCATCCGATCCGCCTTCCGCCGCGCGCCATCACACCGCCGCCGCCCCGCGACACCCGCCGCCCGACGGGTTAACGCGGAATCGAATTTTAACTTTTAATCCTAATAATATTTTAAATATGAAAGATTCGATTTTTTTATTGTATTATTATTAGTATCTACAGACTTTACGTCCGTGCCCTTGTCAGATTAAGTTATCTCATTAATACTTACATTTTAACTATCCTTACTAATAATTTAAACGCGAAGTTTGTACGGATGTATGAGTGGATGTTTGTTCCTCTTTCACGCTCAAACGGCTGGACCAGTTTTCATAAAATTTGGTATGGAGGTAGCTGACACCCTGGATTAACACATAATTAAATTTTTTGAATTACATAATTTTCCCAGATTTCCACGGAAACGAAGTTCCAGGCGGAAAGCTTTCCATAGTACTTTACAACAAGATTAAATGTTTGGATATTTATTACTCAATCGAGTCAGAACTGCTGAACGGATATGGATTGAATTTGGCACAGATATAGATTATAGTTAGGAATAGCGCATATGTTACATACAGTACAATATACTTTATTGCACTCCAACATAAATAAAGTATAATTAACTTTAAATACAAATTATTATTATTATTTAACCTTCACAATTTGTGTCAAACGTGGCATCTAGTGGTTCTAGAACAACTGATGCTCTGCCTACCCCGTTATATAGGGATTATATTATAGTATAAGTACAAATGTAGGTATTGCACTTAACACTAATATTGCACTTAACACGTTACGTAACACATAAATTACAATTTTGACCCTGACGCGGCTGCGAGAATAACGTTTATAACGTTTATTGTACACACAGGACATAAATTACAGACATAAGACAATACATACAAAAAGGTTCCGCTTATTTCTAAAAAGAAATTTCTACCAGCAGACCTGTTGATAGGATAGAGCAAGAAGAAAGGAAGACAGACGTGTACTATAGGAGAGAAATAGATGTTGAACAAATTGAATGCTAATTATGTCAGAGTACAAAAGGCGAATGTTATGTCAGAGTACAAAAGGCGGCCCCAGTCCTAAGAAGTAACATCTTACATCTTCTTACCAGCTCATATACGGCCCCACCGAGGGGCACGGGCCTCCCTTCGAAACACGAAGGGGATGGCCATAGTCCACCACGCTGGCCCAATGCGGGTTGGTGGACTGCTCGTCTTTTGAAAATCAATTTTCTTGGACGGATGGGTTTCATCACTATGTTTTCCTTCACCGTTGAGCAAGTGATAATTAGAAAAGACAAATTTAGTAGTACAGGCCCGCACCAGGGTTTGAACCCGCGATCTTCCAATTACAAGTCTGGCTCATTACCAACTGGGCTATCACTGAAAGTACAAAAGGCGGCCCCAGTGCTAAGAAGTAACATCTTACATAGTTTCCCATAATTCCCAAGGGAACGAAGTCCCGGGCGTAAAGCTAGTTTTGAATAAAAAATAAATCATCCTTACACTTACGCCTATAACAAAATAATTTAAGGATGATATGTCTTAATACTGTTTTTAATTATTTAAAAAAACATTAAGCCATAAAAGCCTTAAATTTAAATTTAAATAACCGCCCGGAACTTCATTCCCACGGGTATTTGAGAAAATAATAGCCTATGTCTAAACTATATACTTTTAAAAAGAAAACAGCTGATCGCACAAGTAGTGCGGAGAGGCGAAACATTTTCTTCATATTTCGACCTCTGTTTCTTAGGGAAGTTCAATTTCGTAGCCTAATTCACGTTATACAGTTTCATTAAAATCCGTCCATCAGTTTTTACGTGAAAATATATCCATTCTTACAAACTTTCACGTTTATAATATGTACCGATGACTTTTTTTTCTGCTTGCTAAAGAAATAGGTTTCACATTTGAGCGCCACGTAAAATGTACCAAATATATAATTTAACTTCTATTTTATATTGTTTTGCATTGAATTTGTTATTTATTTACGCAAAAAATAAAGAACTGAAAAAAAGCCGTAAGCACCAAAAACTGTTTTAACCGAATTCTAAAAAAGAAGTAATTAATCAACTCGTATAGGTATAAGCTGGCATGTAACTGCAACTATTGCATCTTAATTCTGGCTCGGTCCGTATTACAGAACGCGACTCAGACTCTGATCTATACTAAAGTATCAGTCGTCTTTGTCATTTTGATAGTGAGAGAAAGAGACAATCGATGTAATACGGACCTAAGACTACTTGCATCTCTGCCTACCCCAAAATAACACACTCACAAGCATGTCCCAACTCAGTAAAAACGGACCACCATTAAAATTCGTACACTATCACCCGCGAGGAACACAAGTCTCTATTGTATGAGAGCCATATACATGTCGTGTTTGGCTCTCATACAATATATATATATATATATTTCATTTCATTTATTTAAATAGCGTATATTTATTTTTACAGGAGTCCCAAGTCCCAAGTCAATAAATACACTTGTCAGTTATACATAATACATACTATGTTACCTGTTTACATGGCCTGGATGGCGGGAAATTAATATTCCCTCGCGGGTGAGTAGATTATGTAAATTTAAAATAAGCTATATATTAAACTTGCTTAGGATCAAAGTACTCGTCAATACGAATCAAACGAGCCCAAACTCGATGGGGTTGTGTCGTTTTATTGCGGAGTTCCTATGGCCACCTTCAAGCTACAGCCTCAGATCAGCTCCATAATAGCATGTAATATTTTATTGTCACGCGATATACATATTATGCAAGCAAAATTTCAGCTCAATCAAAAACCGGGAAGTGGGTTGGACATCATTCAAAACGTAAGTACCAAAATTTAAAAGTTGCGGCCAAAAAAAGTTAAGTTATTATTTAAAAAGGACACATTATTCGTAACATCTTTTATTATGACAGCTAAGTTGTACGACCTTTACGAATTTTCCTTTTTTAAGCTGAAAAATCTAGATTTTCAATCTTAAAATCTATATTTTCAAGCTTAAATGAATTTTTAAATCTATAATTTAAACCTTTAACTTAATACGAAAAATGTTTTATATCACAATCTATTGAAACACTATTTTCTATGGCTGGATTTGAAATCCAGATTTATAAGTGTCAAGAACAAATCTAGTAATGGTCGTACAGCTTAGCTATCATACTAAAAATGATTATAATAATAATTGTTCTTTCGAAATAATAACTTCACCTATTTTAGCCGCCACTTAAAAAATTTTGGTATTTTTTGTATAGGCCGTGAATGATGTCAACTTATAAGATTTCATTACAAACACCTGGGCAGGTGAAACGAAATAAAAGCTTATAAAGAGATAATTAATCAACTCGTATGCAGGCATTTGTATCGTAATTCTTGCAACTCTGCCTACCCCAAAAAAAGATACTCACAAGCATGTCCTAACTCAGTAAAAACAAACCATCATTAAAATTCGTGTACAGTTGATGTAATTAATGTCACCCGCGAGGAACACATGTCTCGTCGTGTATGGCTCTCATACAATATGTATGGACGAGACTTTACATGGCTGTATGGCGGAAAATGAATATTCCCTCGCGGCCTGAGTAGGTTATGTAAATTTAAAAAAAATTTGTTAGTTTACATTATGTTAATTTGGGATTATAAAGGTAAGGTCAGGCAAAAGACTAGATTACATTACATAACATACGCTCACACATATAATCCCATGCAGGGTAGGCAGAGCATGAGCTTATGCAGAGTTGTATCAGGATAGAATCCAAAGTAGTCCAAGTCCTTTTTTTATCTAATTTTATTTATTGAGGCTTTTATGAAAAGTCACCCTCATCATGACACTCATAGAGGAAACTTAGCCTAGAACCAAAATTAATCCCTCTCTTCTAAATATTTTTTATATAAACAGATAAGCATCTTGGCCAAACCAGATTCTAGAAGGGCCAAGTTGCTGTTCACCATGCTGATATTGGGGGCACGTATGCCTCTCATCGCTACGCTCTCATCGCTTCACTCCGATCACACCCATTGTAACGTGATATATGTCTTCAACTCCATCACACAAACTACAATTTGGAGAAGCTACCTAACGCATCTTATAACCTAAACAATTCAATGGAATGTGGCCGGAGTGGAGACGAAAAACAATCACTAAATCCTGGCGATCCAACTCACACGGGTTAAACCTGAACCTTGGAAGACTAGGTTGGTTGGTCTTATACCATATGCCTTTCGTAAGCGACCTTTCGTCAAAGTATTCTGCCCATCTCTTAAAACAATCACCCCGAACTTTACCAAGTCCATCTTTGAAGCAGTCAACACCTAACTCCACCAAGCATAATTAAGTTATACTTAAGCATAATTTTAATGTATTATATTAATTAGGGTCAAGCAACGGATACATGCGTCAACGGCGCAAATACAACTTTCTATACTTAACTTTTAACGCTAACCCATACGAGATCAACGCATTAACGATCGACGATCTATAGATCTTTATTATTGATCTATATTGACGTCCGGTTGGGAAATTATAAGCAATATAATTTAACTTCAGTACATAGATCAGATAAGATGGATGTGTCATTTGTATCTTTTTACGATTATAAGTAAAATTATCTCTTTTACGTTGTTGGCACTTGGCTACGTTAGCAATTGATCAATGAGACTAGGCATCAAGGGGTGTACCACCTTGATGGGTGACCATCGTGGCCTTTATCATGAGTTTTGGTGTGCTTCTTAAACATTCGGTCTCTCCTGATTCAGTCCCTCATAACATTAAAATAATGATACAAAAATACATGGATTTTTTAGTGTACATTTTAGTAAAAGTAGGTAGGTAAAAAATGTGTTGCAGAAACCAACAAATAAACCAACTATGAAACAAGCAAAAATACGAGATCAAGCTAAATGAAACCGTTAAAAAATCACTCTTGACGAATATAGAAAAGTGAAATAAAAATTATCAACATATTTCCTTGGTGGGAACGTTATATGGGCTGATAACTGATATCTATCTTTATATATAAAATTGGAGGTCCTGATTCATTGACTCATCAACGCCCAGCCCAAACCTAGACCTAGAAAGCTGAAATTAGACAAAATGTGTCTTTTGTAACTTAGGCAAGCTCTAAGAAAGGATTTTTCGAAATTCAATTCGTAAGGGGGTGAAATGGGGGTTCAAAGTTTGTATGGAGAAAACAATTTTTTTGTAGATTTTGATTCGAAACTTCGTCAAGATATACCTTGAAGCAAATAAACGGACAAGTGTTTCGCAATTTTTCGAAAATCATGCCCTAAGGAGTCAAAAATGAAATGGGTGACTAATATAGTTATTTGCGCGAGCGAAGCCGCGGGAAAAAGCTAGTCAGGTATATTAAGGACGAACTGTGAAAAACAATATCACAGAAACGTTTCTTGAGCTTTGCATTCTTAAAATCAACATTATTTTACACATAGTACTCCCTTTCTTCCTTATCGTGTAGGTATAGTCAAGCTTGTGGCAAACATGACTTACCTTGGTATCAGAGTTTTCGAACCGCCAAATGGCCTCTGACTTGATTTAACGACTGTAGCCAATCGCCAACAGCCGGGACCGACAGCTTAACGTGACCTCCGTGCTTAATATGTCTACATTATAATTGATCTGTGCACCTTAATTAGCTGCAAATTGCGCATTAATTGATTCGATTGATTGTATCGATCACATTTTGTTTTGATTGGGTTTTGTTTTGCGTCGTGATTTAAATTAAGTGCAGTTAGATCGTCTACTGTTTTGAAACGGTCACTTGTTTTAGATTGGTTTTAATTTATGTTTATGTGTGAACTTTTATAACCTATTAATAAAGGCTTATTTAAATAGACTAATCTTCACAAATATTTAATTGAATTTTAGAAGATAACATTAATATATTAATTAGTTCCTATACTAACGTATCATAAGAATAGAGTTCCTCAAAACAGAAAAAAACTAATTATACTAATATTACCGGATTGGCTAGGATAGGCTTATAGGATAATTAGAAAAAAACACAAATTAGAACATGAGTTAGGTACTGCCTTTTACAGTATACCTGGTAAGAGTAGGCATTGTATATTTTTCTTTTACTCCCAGTCCAGCATGGAAGGGGTACGTATTGTTAAGAGAAAATCGATCGACGACACAAATGGTACAACACTACCAGTGAAGAACAGCACTAGGTGGCTCCTTTTGACAGATCTTTTTTCGCGCGTACGCGTAGGTAACTCGGAGATAGGTGCTCTTACATTGTAACTATTAAATATCGAATTAAAGGACTGTGAATCAAGTAAAATATGTTTTTAATCTAACAGTATATAGCTTCCAAATCACCGATATGAAAATCCACTTTCCCTCGGCCGCTGCAAATGAAGCCTCCTTACAAAGTTAACCGCCAACATTATTAGCCACTGTAAAGCTATTTCTGTTGTAGATCGCCCGATAGCGGGATAAGCTAATTAATAATTTCACACAAATTATACCACCCTCCCCTTTTCCCCCTATACCCCGTATCCCTAATGACCTCGATTTTATTAGGGTTCTGTCTGTGTTGAAATTTTCAAATGGAATAAATAAAGACGGAGAGGAGAGTCAGGTTTATTTTAATATAAATAAAAATGCAAATAATTTTAAGATGGTCAAATGAACACGCTTAAGTCTGCTAAACGAAAGTCTTCCGTACCTAAAATAAATTAAAAACTCAATATAACATTGGCTCTACCAGAATGAAAAGAGAAACATCAATTAAAAATGTCGATTATTACAATTAGATAGATTTTTTTAAAGATAAATAAATATTAATTACTAACATAACTTTTGTACAAAATTTAGCTCGTGAATATAAAATAATGAGAAGAGTAGGTATTATTATTGAATATTTTTGAATATTTCTAAAACCTTTTTAGACTGAATAAAATTGATTCAAACAACATTTAAGTAAAACAAATTACTAATCAAAATATAGGCAAGCCTGTAGTTTTTTCATGCAATTGAAGAAACTTAGGATACAGATAGCCGGTTTGGTGGAGTGGTAATAACGCTGCCTTTTGATCGACTGGTCCTGAGTACGATTCCCGGTCGGAGCAAATATTTGTATAAAAATCAGATGTTTGTTCTCGGGTCTTAGGTGATCGTGTCTTTCTTTATGTGTGTTCCAAGGGAGCCACAACAGATGGAAAAACCTTAGGGTAGAGCTTTGAATGTGTAGTGTTTTTTTACAGTGAATTATGCCTCAGGACTTGGTACAGAACCACACCCACCGAATCCAACTCCAGCTTGACCACTTTTGAAAAGGTTTTTATTTTTATTTTCCTTTATGAATCTGATAAGGGCGCGAGTTAACTCGGTTAGCCCAGTTAGTTAGTTCAGTATTAAGCAATGATTAACCGGTCACAACACAACGCAAATGGAATTCCAACTAATTTCGGTGGCGTGTCGTTCTTTGTTTTGTTCTTGGGTTTAATTTATTTGATTTTCTATCCGTTTTGATCGTTTTTACTATAAAAGGACCACAGTGCAGAGGGTTTTTTTTTGTATTATTTTCATTTTATTTATTTCCAAGACTTAGACCCGTATTACAGAAGCCGACTCAAGTCTTGATCAATACTTAAGTATAAATTGTCTCTAGTATTGACTGTGACGCTGCCTCTTGATCGGCGGGGCCTAGGTTTGAACCCAGTTTGAACCCCCGAATCCCAGTCGGGGCAAAATATTTGTGTAAAAAGCAGATGTTTGTTCTCTGGTCATGGGTGGTTCCTTCTGTCTTTGTTGTATGTTCCAAGGGACCCACCACACAAGGGAAAACCTTAGTGTGGGCCTTTGAGTGTGTAACGTTTATTTATTTATTTCTCTCACTATCAAAAAAAAAGACGACTGCTACTCAAGTATAGATCAGATCAGAGACTGAGTCGCGTTCTCGAATACGGACCTTAGAAACTATCTTTACAGGGTACTTACGCAATAGTACGGCAATATAACTTTAAAAACTATTACACTTAATAAACTAATTATTTTATAATTTATGTAAGCAAAAAATTAGCCGGGTTATACAGGGTCTTTCAAAAATATCAGTCTACTGTCCATTGTCTCCAAGTATTCATACAGTTGAAATTGTATATACTTTAATTGATTATGATTGAAATTCTAAATATATTTCGTCTCTATTTTTGTTTTCTAATGTCAAAAAGGTATATAAATCTTTGATTTTGAAGGAAAACTAGTTTTTTTTAGCTTTATTATGCCCTTTTAAGCAGCGCAACTGATTACTAAAGTTGCTATTACTGCACTTTTGAATTGAATTTTAGAAATTTTAGATTTTTTTAACGCATGAAGGGTATTAATTTTAATATTTTGTACCTTTCTTGTCCAAAACTTGAATACCCGCCATCCCTTGTCACCCCATCAACCAGTAACAAACCTAGTTACTTGCACAATCAATTCGCAATCAAGCACCATCCGGTCATCTCTCTCTAATACAAACAATTACCGCATCTTCCGTCCCGCTCGCACTAACCGCGTCATCAGTCATGCGGTCGGCGTGTGATGACTGTGACGTCACGACGGATATAACCAATCATTGTTTCGAGATTTGTGTTCGAAATTCAAAGGGCAGTGATTGTAAGGTAACTTCATTACGCATCTAATCGTATGACATAGTGGTTACAGAAATATGTTTAGGGAAAGAAAAATGTCCGGCATGAATATAGGACTTGAACCCACGACCCCAGGATTACATCTCCTGGTGCTCTAACCAACTGAGCTATCGTGCCTTCAAGTCAAGCGGCGAAATTTCTCATTCCCTTACTAAGCACATTACATCGTGCGTGTGGGTTAGCGCCATCTATGTCTCGTACGGAGAACTACAGACTCATACCACTTACTTATTCTAAATTAAAATACTAAATTAGTGGTAACAGAATGCCTGCGTCGGTATTAGTATTAAACTTAATGTGCTTATGAGTTGCATGAGCTCATTCCGCCTGCCCCATTTCTTCCACCCGCCTCTTGTAGAGATCTCGAGGATCCGCACTGAGCGCTTTTCTTCATGCACTGAGCATTTTCAGGGTTCTTTATAAAATTTGAAAAGTTAACTTTATAATTATACTGTACTAGCATTCCGCTCGGGACTTCGTTCCCGTGGGAATTCGGGAAAATCATAATGTTAGCTTTCTAATGGTAAAATAATTTTTCAAATCTGTCCAGAGTTTCGGAGCCTATTCAATTCAAACAAACAAACAATCAAATCTTTCCTCTTTATAAATAGTATATATCCTAGTGGTTTCAAACCTTTAAACTGTAGGACAACTTAACACTTTTCTTATCGTGCCATGGACCATTAAAATTACCATTAGTGCTGGAACTTGCTCTTATCTGTGAAAAGTATCTGAAATAATGTAAATTATACTTTTTTAAACAATTTTTAATCCTTTCCAATTTAGCGGAGCATTTCTTGAGCAGCCAGGGATCACTGTTGGGAACCATCGGTCTATCCACTATCGTATTCATTTGTCCAATGCAATGAAAACTAATTAAAATATATATTTCTTGTTATTTCATATTACAGAGGACATAGGAATTTTGAAGTTGAATTCTAAATAAAATTAAAAGTCAAAAACCTTATCAAGTAAGCATTAAGTAAATTTAATGTTAACCAGATTTTTTTATAATTATTGCTATGTTATAGTTATAATTCTGCTTTAGTTCTAAAACTAAGACCAGCAATCACCACATTTCATAAATCCAGCTTTAATACTACAATTACCTTCGACCGTGTAGTAATAAATCAAACAATTTGTCTGTTTGTTTATGCAGAGCGTATCGCTCCGTCTGTTTGTCCGTAAGTGCATGTTCTGTGTAGATAATGCAATTATACGGGAATATAAGCACTGTGGGCTGGAGTATATATAGAATCTTGTCAAAACTGTATTTCCTCTATCCTCTATTCATAGAGCCCTTGACATAATTAACAAACAAATAACAATACTTTTACAGTTACTAAATGAAACATAAATCCATGACACTGAGAGCGATGGTTCCCTATAAAGCCCCTTATACCTACAGCTTGCTGTGTTCCGTCGGTACGCAGGAGTACCAGTGCCTTAATGGGCATTTTCTGGGTTAACTCGCTCCATCGTCGACCTCATCTATGACCTTTATGGTCAAGATTGAGGTCAAGAGTAAACCCATCTTATAATAAAAAATAAATAAAAAAAAATTGAAGAAAAAAACCATAACATTCAAACATAACACTACACATACTACATACGCTCACGCCTGTAATCCCTAATGGGGTAGGCAGAGCATCAGTGGTTCTAGCGAACCATTTGATGCCACGTTTGACACAAATTGTGAGGGTTATTAGATGGAAAAAGTTGAATTATGGTGAGAGGTGGTCAGCTTTTCGCCCATGATACAGGAAAACCCCCGCATCCCGCTTACAGACTTCTACAGTATACCTCGGAAGAGTAGGCAGCTGGCACATTCTAAGTTTTTCTTTCTCTCCCAGTCCACAGTAGAAGAAAATATACCTAGGTGTTTAAAGAATTCGTCTAAAAACAATTGAATGTTGTTCAGGTATAGCTGGAAAAGCTGTCACCTGGTATATTTACTAAGTCCATCTTGTAAGCTTTTTATGATGAACGCCGATGTAAGCTGACTATACGGGTAGAGTATACGATTAACTATAAAAATATGTATTTTTGTCATTTTTAAAGGCAATAGTTTTTTACCCTAACTTGATTATTAATCTTTGATTGGGCCGTAATGAACAGGGATTAAAAATGATTAATAAGATCTCAAGCCTGGGCTTATTTACAATTTTATCATTAAAATCATGTCGAAAAATTTTGGTCGAATGACTATCTCCACTCTCAACCACTGTGCAGTGAATTTGACTGCCTACCTCCGAGTGCGGAAGTGGAGCGGCCCGCGATGCGATACGCGATGATGTATGACGTGAATAACTCACAGATTTATGGCCGTGAGTTCCCGCGCGCGCCCCACTGTGCAGTTGCTGTTTGTTTCTCTAAATTATTAGTCGCGTTCCTGTTTTGGAATGATTGAGGCTTTTGCTAGTGGGAATTGAGAACTTGGGAAGAAAAAATCATAACTAATTTAATAAATATGAGTATTTGACTTTCTCAAAAAAAGAAGGCAAAATTATTTTAGCTTAGTCTTGAAACGATTATTAACTTACTTAAAAATGAAAATAGTATGCACTTTAAACGTGGTCGATGGTCTTGGTGTAACGGTAAGCGTACGTGATACGTGGATTCGTACGTGGTACCGAATTCGATTCCCGGTGTTGCCGTGTACCAATGACTCGTTTTCTGAGTTATGTGCAGTTTTTGCATACTGAGTGATGCCCTTACGATGAGGTAAAACGTAATGAGGAAACCTGCACAACTGCATATTCATGAGACTGAATGTGTATCCATGATCAATCCGATCAGGTTCCCCTGTTAGCAGGGTCACGGAGGTCAGATGGCAGTCGCTCCACTGTAATGATTTAACCTGCCAAATCCTGGATCATGGTCAATCGTACCTAAAATGAGAAACGGGACTAAGCGCTAGGAAGAAGAAGTATCTATCTCAAATTAATGAACACGCCTAAATAATTAAAAAATAGACATTTGAAACAAAATTAAACCAGCAACCCTCATTAAGGCGGCCTCATTCACCGTATTCACCCACTGTGCTATCACAGAACGTCATGTTAATTTATGTTACTTTTCCAACACTTAAGGATAGTTTGTTCAGCATTTCCCTGTCATCAATCAAAACCCGCACAGTGGTACGCGGGCCGTCGCGCGCGGACAAAATAATTGCGCGATAAATGCCGCTTTTCCACAGCGTTATTACAGCACAGTGGTACCAGTAAAATGGTTTAAAAGCCATCAATTTTCCTGCGAAATTTGCGTTTAGGGTGTTGTGTTAACAAGCAATCTTTTATGTTGGTTATTGAATTTGTAATGAGTGTAAAATTACTGCACCAAGCTGGCTGGAAGAGATCACTATTAGTGATAAGTCCGACTTTGTAAACTTTTTCTCTTATTCTGTATCCATGTTATTCAAGTACAAAAAAGAATTTACAGAAAACTGTGAAAGCACTACGATTAATTTTAATGTAACTATTAAAAAAAACATGATATCAAGTTAACTCAAAAATCAGAGTAATTAATGTTTCCCCAATACCCAAAAACAATTGTTTTTGTCTCTTTATAAAATATGTCCCAATAGTTGATTGTCCGAGTATTAGAGAATTTTTGGTCAGTCTCATTTATAAATTAAAGTTCCTTGCTCAAAGTTGTTAGCTCTTTGAGCACATTAACATTCCATAGTATCACTTTATTCAGTAATGGTTCTCATGATTTTTGACTATTTTATGAGGCTGATAAAATATTGTTATGGACATTTGACTCTAGTTACGTATATAAGGAATTCAGGCGTAAGGTGATTTAAACTTTTGCGACTTGAACACATAATTTAATACTAACATGTTTTAATATCAAAACGTTGGGATTAAAAGTAATAGTAGATTGTTAACCAAGGGCTGTATGACATCAATTGCATACGAGGTTTTTGGCGCCCGAGCGCAGCGAGGGCGCTAATTAGCCCGAGTATGCAATTGATGCTTACACCCGAGATAAACACTCTGCTTTACATATCGATTGTGAGGTAAGTAAAAAAACAAGAAAGCAGGTTTCTATGAACATTTATTTAAGAGAAACATGTGTATTTAATTAAAATTTCGTGCCTAGCTAGTCGACTGCCTTTTTTACTCTTCACGATTTTATGGCACGCAAGCGCGTCAAATCGTACTGGCCAGATTGATTTTTAAATCGATTTCAACTAACATACGATGTGACTGCGAAACAAATAGTTCGATATTAAAAATAAAATCTTCATAAATTCTTATATAAATTGTCTCGATTCCGATTCGAGTAAATAATCAATACCGAGAAAAAAAAAGTAACTTTTAAAAAATATTATTCTTGCAGTATTGAGTATGACAGTTCTTTGTTCAAATTCCAAACCTATGCTGTAATGTTAACATTACCTGGTAGGTTTTGAAACCTATGCTGTAATGATATCTATACACCCCGGCATTCAGGGAAGTAAGTGACTACTTACAGAGCAAGAGATATGTAAAAATATAAAGTATTCATGTGTTTGTGTCTGTCTTTATGTATGTTCCGAGGGACCTACGATACAAGGGAAAACCTTAGTGTGGGCCTTTGAGTGTGTAGCTTTTATTTATTTTGACCCTTGCTAGTGTTAAGTTATACATACTCACGCATTTGTCCCATTGAGGTAGGCAGAGACCAAAGATTGCCATTTAATACGATCCAAACACACCTCTTTTGCTTCCTCTACATTCATAATTCGCTTCATACATGCACTTCGGATTCGGGTACTCCTAACACGGCCATTTTCTCAGTACATCACCAATTTGGTCTAAATACGTTCGCTTATTACATTATGTAAGCTGATTTATTAAAATATTTTAGATTTATGCTACCAATTACGAATATTTCAACTGTGTTACGTCAAATAACATATTAGATTGCTTTTTCAAACTTTATAGTGGTTCAGCTAATCAATTCCGCGTATCAAATCAAGTCAGTTAAAACACGAATATGCCATATGTAGAATGTCGTTTCTGTAAAAGGGTTAATGCAAAAGCAATCAATTTTTGAGTAGCGTAGTGGCAATATTAGGACTTCCATTAGAAAATTAAAAACCTGTAATATCGTGACTTGTAATATTTATAATTATAGGTCTGGGTTACTTTCCGTAACGACACACTGTGCAATTTATTTTTTGATACATTTCTATTATGTTGGATTTTTTCAGAGATCTAAGTTATTGATATGATAATATAATTATAAGTTATCTTGACAGATTTTTTATGTTTTTTGTCATTGACTATAAAGAAACACCAATTATTTAGTCGGGCAGAATTAGCCGATCACAGATCGGGACTCAGCAAAACTCATTTTGTTCGTCTTTTATTGCGGTTTTTTTGTTACATGACACTTTTTACCGCCAGACGCGTAGTTTACCGGTAACATTTTATTTGACAGCCGCGCTGCAACTCTAAAGTTGTACAAAATGAATATGTTTATACTAATGCAAAGATCTGTAGAACTTTTTTTTATTGCTGGTTACAATTTCCTTGACGCAAAACCTAACTCTGCCCGACTAATTTTGCTATTTTCTGAAAAGATCAGAGATGGCATGAAAAAGTTTTAATCAAATTTAAAAGGTGAGACAAAAAGCTTTGACATAATGTGAGGCATGTCGACCCAATCAAGACTTACTGAGTGAAAGTCAATATCATCTCATGGCTCCATCCTAATTTTTACAAGAACAAACGTCAATCAACCGATAACCGCTAGAAAGATTGCTATAATTATCCTTTTTATTTCGCTAAGTAGAATAAATTCACTCTAGCTCCGTTTAATGATGCGACGGCAAAATGAAATTATGATTAACGCGAGTCAACCTGTCAGGCCGGCTACAAACGACACGGGACACGCAAAAACAAAATCGACCTAATCACAACCAATTATAGTTTCAAATCCAAAAAACGGTTCGATAAAAACGAATAATTCAATCAGGCGGCCATTTTAGAAAAATCATTAATACGTTTCGTTTAATACGCACCAACACGGCAAATCTGACACGTGATTAGGGTTACCACATCTAAAAAATAAACGAGACAAGCCATTATGGACGATAATGCTCGCGAGTGTTGCCAGATTATCGATAATTATTACAAAAAGGAAAAAGCCACAGATCGTATCATGATAAGTGTAAAACGTCTTAATGCGTTGCCCATAATATTTTTATTTGTTTTGTGCTGCCGACCATAATCTTCCTTCGAATCTTAATGCAACGTGACTATCTCTTTCTGTAGCAAGTTATTTGTACAAGAGTAAGCGAGACAGAATTAAGTAGTTAGTCTGTTTTGACTTGTGATCGCTCAATCTCTGTACAATGAAGGATGTTTTGTCACATTTACATCGCTTTTGATTTCTTAATCGTCGAAGCGAGTGACAGCTGAACTCGATATTTGATTCGAATTAAATGTTGTAACAAAATTATGCTTTGTTATCGGTATCTTTTTAACAAAAACAACTTTATGGACTGCAGTGTTTATATTTTTTTATCGATAATAATTTTATTCGGTCAGTGGATGCTGACTGTGCAACTATGGGCTACTTCTGAGTTACTTTTAGCTCCTGTTCTTCTTTTGGTATAGTACAATAACGACAACAGGTTACTACTGTAAGTAACAGAACTGTAACTACAGAATGATTCGTTGACAATTAGTAGGTACAATTTAGCATCTAATAAATGTATGCTGAAGCGTTCACTAAAAGAATGCGTTGATATAACCTTAGCATATTAATCTTTGCAATTATTTGAACAACATTTTCTAAAATAGGTCGAATTTTTTTCAACTCTCTATTCTTTTTGCACTATTAACAAATTACCCTTAAAACATAAGTTAAAAATTTAAAAGAATTGAATATAGATTTCTTGAGCAATTTCGGTGTTAGGGAAAAATTTCCGCTTATCCAAAAGCACTCAATCTTTACTAAGTAATTTTTTTGTTTGTCCTTTACTTTTCATCATAACGGAGCAACAGATCAACGTGTTATTTTTCATAACGATGTTTAGAGGGCTTTAGAGTGATATAAACCACTTTTTTACCCAAAATAAGTCGTGGGAAGAAAGCTAGTATAATAAACATTCAAAGTCGGAAACAGCTCTATGTCAAATAACATTTAAGATATTAATTTAAATACGGCAAATTAGTCAACGTAGTATTAATTCTCTCCCTTGCATCTCACACCTAGGTAACCGTGTGGTGATCGGTTGAGAATAACACCACCCCATCTCTTTCCGTGGGTGTCGTAAGAGGCGACTAAGGAAACACAAATGAGACCTGCCTCCTAGTAATCCATCCCAGGCAACGACACTTCATTTTTTTCTGAATCAGAGGTGTCGTCCTATGGTCTCATGCGGTGTGGTAGGCTCTGTAAAGGGCCGTCTGGTCCGCGACCACCCTCCTACCGAAGTCCGACGCCAAACAGCTTGCTGTGTTCCGTCGGTGCATGGGAGTACCAGTGCCTTTATAGGCATTTTCTGGGTTAACTCGCTCCATCGTCTACCTCATCTTTGACCTTATGGTCAAGATTGAGGTCAAGAGTTAACCCATCTTATAATTTAAAAAAAAGGCTAAAAATCAGTGTTGCCAGCCTGCTAATCAATCTGGCATGAATCGCTGAGACCAGGCCTTTTTTCCTCACTGCAGCAGACATATCCAAGTATAAACTATTGTAATAGTAAAAGAATACAAATTTCAGTTTTTTTTTAAATTTTTGTGTGTGCTGTCTTGAAGAAATCAACGTATTATGTTTCTCTTATGACCCATAGACCAGTCAACGAGGATATTTGTTGTATGGAGACTACCGAAAAGTAATATGTATTACCTAACTTCAGCACATGCAAAAGTTTTAGTGATGAGAGAATTTTTTGGGTCCCATATGCCCTGTTGATCGTCTACTATAATCGCAGGCAATTAAGTCTCAAACTTTTGGAAGGATGGGGCCAAAGCCAACACATTATATTAATTCTTCTCTTGCTCCTACAGGCGAAGGCTCCTGCAACAGCAACGACGGCTTCACCCCAACGACAGACGACAAGTCAGCTGCGGGCTCCGATGACGACGCCCCCCGGCCCGGCTCAGCAGCAGACAAGAAGAAGCACCGCCGCAACCGGACCACCTTCACCACCTACCAGCTGCACGAGCTGGAGCGGGCCTTTGAGAAGAGTCACTACCCTGATGTGTACTCTAGGGAGGAGCTCGCGATGAAGGTTAATCTACCGGAGGTTCGGGTGCAGGTCAGTTGAAATTTTGTGGTTTAACAGGTTTACAGCTAAGCACGCATCGGTGCGTTGGTAGGGGTCACGAGATGCTGAGCTCACACCTGTGCGTGTTATAACCATAGTAACTTCCATAATCATGTTTATGAACGTGGTTTTGCGTGGTTTTGTTTTTTAATTAGTAGTTTTCGTTTTTTATTTTATGCGAAATAAAACAATTACAAAAATTCGGCTTGACTAGTCAATCGATTGACTGAGGATCCTCAGGCTTACCTAACCTAAGCTAGAATAAACCAGACATTCCGAGAAGAGACTGCATATCGATCATAACATAAAATATGGATTAAAAATTCAAATAACACACAAAGATCCATACAGAAGGAGACAATCACAAAAACAACGATAGAGTCCAAACAAGAAATACAAAGAAAGTACCTAACAGATAACAATAAAAGAAAGGAAAAGCTTTTAGTTTACTGTAAAACTGAAACCCTTAAATGGTGGTCTACCATCCTGGACAGTTATTCGTTATTTTAGAGGTTCTCAATAAAGACATTAAATTTGAGATTTTTTAGGAAGCATGTTATCTCCACCACCTGTTACATGAAGGTAACTTCAAGAAAAAAATGCATTTGTATAACAAAGTATTGTCATGAGTCATGAGCATTTTATGCAGCTTTAAATTCCTAATTTTTACAAATACCATATTAAGCGCGATTTTGATACACCGAGAAGTTATTGAATAGTTTTTGTCACTTTGACTCTGTCTCTATTCAAGAGTCTTTCAATAATCTATTTTGAATTCAATCCATTTGTCAGCGGACATATTAAAATGGCATTATTATTCTGTACAAATAACACATCGTAAGCTCATAGCTCACAATGCTCCATTGAAATTAACAATAAGTTTACACTATCAACCGTGTAACCCTTTATTACCCGTCAGATTAGCAGCGACAGGGTTATTTGTCCAACCCGACCCACAAACTAACCACTGTGCAGCTAACATCACTCTTAAATCGTTCGTGTAAGATACATTTTTTCTTGAACGGGACGTTTTTGTTGTGGCATAAGAAAGCAATTAGGGATCGGCCGACTTTTGAAGAGCTTTGACTATCTTTAATGTTATAAACGGGAATTTTGTTCGTTTGTCCTTCTTCCTTTCGAAACGGAGCTGATCGACGACGTAGGTAATGTTTTGCAAAGGGACAGTTGGAAGAGTTGGCAAGTGATATAGGCTACTTTTTCTCGTGAACAAAGTTGAGGGCAGCAAGCTAGATGTTTTTATAACACACTTCTTACATTAAGGGTTAGGCATAGGTTGAGCAAGGGATAATGTAAAGTGTGATAATCCTCGTTAAACAGATAGGAAATAACTTTTTTTGAGTAATGTTATATGAACAGCTCCTAAATAACTAATTAAAAGGTTTTTATTGTTTATCTTTCCTTCTGTAACTCCATCTTACAGCAAAATTTGTGAATCTTTTTGACATTTACAAAGATTGAGTTTTCTTTCCCACTTTATTTCCCGGTTCAAAATAAACTGGTGGCTTCGAATACGCTTGACATATGTTCGCTGTGCAGCTAAAGGGGATTGAGTGGCATAAGCCCTTCCACTCATTATTGGCCCTTACCCTTCAGGGGCTCTTCCAGATGGGGCAGTCAATCTCAAACTCGACATACATTGCTGTTGTACAAAGTAACCTCCAGTGGGACTCATGTACGACAGAAGCAATGTACGATGAAAAAATAGACTTCACTATCTAAAATAGCCCCCCGGGACTGTTTGCGAAGTTTCTCTTAATAGAGAAATTTCGTTTAGTTCGTCGTTAAACATGGGGCGGCCCGAGGCACAATACTGACTTTTTTAGAGGAACTAATGAAAATAATGTTGAAGTGATCTGACACTATGTAAACAGATTTAAAACTCATTACGTTGAGGGTCTTGTTTAAGTGGTGTTTGTAGTTCTGAAAACTATAATATTATACCTTAATGGTACAAATGAATGAAAATAATTACCATTAGAAAATAACGTTACAAATATTTGATGACTCATTTAAATTTTAGAGCTAGCTTTAGAATGAAGAAAAAAGGTTTGTGCAAGAAGTTTTCGAGACAATATTTTGTAGGAAAGAAACAGGTACTACTCTTCTAACAGTCTAATAAAGACACCCGACTGAAGGTTTTCAACTGAATATTTATTTTATTTAACGCTATCTATTTTAACAAATTTAATTGTGGCATGTTTTGGCTTACTCAATAAACTGGATGAGATAATAGTCTTAAACTTTTCCAGTAGAAAAATAAATTATCTGCAGAAGAAACATTTTTTTTCAAGCGTCCACTCTTTTCTAATTACAGTAATAAATTAGTTAAACCCTTAAGTTATTTTTCTGTGGAAGTTTCAATTACTGACCCTTTCTCCCCCCCTCCCCCCCCACAGCCGCAGCCGCCGTCCGTTCGCGGGTAATTGTAATTTATTTTTCTGCAACACTGTAGCGTTTTCATTTCGTTAGGTTTTTGTCCAGTTAAGGGTTTAATTGGAACCACTGGGCGGTGTAATTAAAAAGTTGTAGCGCGTTTTTTGTTTTTATTTAGACTTAGTATAGTGACAGTAGTGCAAGACACGTTTTTTTTTTTTTTGAAGATTTATGGCCTGGATACGAGTCCTTTAAGCCAAGTCCTATTTTATATTAGACCACTTGATTTAATTTCACATTTTCTAGACAATTTCACATTCATTCATTCTTCGTCACATTCACTCATTCATGTTTAGATTTTATTAATTAAATACAAGTATTTTTTTTCTTATGTATTTATCTATGGGCCAAACTGCCTGAAAATTTAGAGTTTTTTAGCGATAAAAAATCGAAAGTATGTAATTTATGGAATTGACAGACCCAATGCAAAAGTCATGTGATTAGTCCCTGTTGATTCCATACATTTTAGAAATCACTTAGTTAAAAATGATAAAAGAAAGAAATGTATAATGACATTTATTTATTTATTTGTGTAGCGTTTATTTATTTATTTATTTTCATTTTTTTAAAAGAGCACCCCACATATAGTTATTGTAGGTCATTGACCCTACAGAGTGTCTTGCCTATAATTCTTATCAGGGGAAGTCTGCACCTGTGCGAATAGGCGTAGAGTCAGTAGAGTCAACTTAGACTTATTTTAAGTAACATCCTGAATGTCCTATGAAATAAAGCTATTCAGACTTTTACTTACCAAATGTGACTTTGTCTAGGACTCCTGGCGAGACACTGTTCTAGATAGAGACGGATGATGAGATCTCCTATCAAAGGCCAATCCTATATTAGGAGAGTTCACAAGCGACGTGACGCAGCGCGGCGGCGCGGCGCGGTGGTCAAAGCAACGTAAAATGAATCTTAATAGCTACGGAGCAAAGGTTTTATTGAAGTGAAAACTTCTTTAGCGGCGTTGAGCACTTTTAGTGTGGGGAAAAAATGTTAAACTCGCGATGAACTCGCATCAGATCGTCAGATGTCACGTGACCGTGATCGAAAATGCGTAGGATAGGGTTGCCACCTTTTTTTAAGTGAAAACTTCTTTAGTAGTGTTGTGCACTTTGAAGTATGGGTGGAAACCCGGACGGATGGCAGCCCTATGGTAAAATTATCTCTGTGACAGATGTCAACGATGTCAAGGATTATTTGCACATAGTGCGCAAATACCGATAGACTATTTTACTGAACTAAAAGTAGACAGTTTGGTCGAGTGGAAAAGTTGCCCAATTGTAAGCAACAGGACGAGGGTTTTTGTGTATTTTGTTTTTTTTCCGTATTAATGCACAACGTTACTGTTCAAGTTTTCACTTCTGCCGGCACTCCCAGGTGCAACCCGTTGTTTCTTTTTTCGTCCGTCGCTTCGTCTTCAGGTGACAGATGTCTCATCGTGCTTTTATTTTCGTCAAAAAAAATCTTTGCTCCATAGCCGTTAAGATTCAAACGTTTCTATGATCGCCATACCACCGCACCACGTCGCTTATGTATAAACAATGCCTTAGTTTAATAACATTATTATCCTTCAGCTGTGATAGCCCAGTTGGTAATGAGCCAGACTTGTAATCGGAAGGTTGCAGGTTCAAATCCTGGTGCGGGCCTGTACTACTAAATTCGTCTTTTCGTATTTATGTACGGATTTTTAATTATCACTTTTTTAAATTTATTTATTTATTAACAGATAAGTGAGTTCATTGTTTATTCTACCCGCCAAACTGTAAAGTTTACTGGCGACTTGCTCAACAGTGAAGGAAAACATCGTGATGAAACCCGCCTGTCCAATAAAATTCGTTTTCAAAAGACGAGTGGTCCACCAACCCGCATTGGGCCAGCGTGGTGGACTATGGCCTGAATCCCCTTCGTGTTTCGAAGTGAGGCCCGTGCCCCTCGGTGGGGACGTATATGGGCTGATAAAAAAATATCCTTCACAAACTCCTATTAACCCCAAAAACCGCGTAAAGCTAGTAATCCGCATCGAATCGGCACATTCCTGCTTACACCACGGCAAACACCCAGCAGTCCCCCCCACATCCACCAATTACGATGATCCGCGCGTAAACGTCAGCTGTACGGTCCCACGGGGGGAGACAGGAATAACTAGCGATCGAGTGGGAGATATTATTTGATAACTTAAAGGAATTGGAAGAATTCTTTGACATATTGTACGAACACTTTAAAAGACCCGTTTTAGCATTTAATTATGTGTGTTTCTTTTTATGAGTACATATATTTTATTCTATCTTATTTATTTGGCTGACCAACAACAAGTATACTTATACAATATTTGTAAAAAAAAAATAATTTAAAACTAAATGCATTTAAAACTAAATGCAGAGTTTAATATAAAGCGACCTTAAACATGTAAAAACATACAATCTAAAAACAGTATGATATTACTATTAATATGAAGATTTATAATAATTGGGTGCTACTAGATGATCAATGTACAATGTAAAACATACTCACATTTGTGTGTGACCGTTGATTCATATGTATTTAATCACTAATGACTAAATCAGTCCACTTATTAGTTGAAATTCTATTTAAATTTACATCACAAACACAAAGGATTGTCACACACAAATGTAAGTATTTTTTACATTGTACATCGATCATCTAGTAGCACCCAATTATTATAAATCTTCATCGTTAGGTAAAGCTACCGTTCATTAGGTTACGTGTAGGGTGTGAGGACTGATAGTGGGACGGTCGGTTTTAAGCGAATTACCGGCGACTTCCGACGCGACGATAACTGGAGCCTTTACGTCACTAACTAGTGCGAAAACTGCTGCCGCTTTCACTTGACTTTATTTAGATTAATCACAGCTTATGAATTGATTTTAACTTTTTTGACATTAAGTAAATTGGCATTGTAAGGCCGTTACAGAAGGAGACTCAAGTTTTAATCTATACTTTAGTATTAATTGTCTCTTTCTCTCACTATCAAAATGATAAAGACGACTGCTACTTAAGAGATCAGAGCCAGAGTCGCGTTCTGTAATACGAGTCTAAGTTTTTCAAGCAGATCTTAAAAACACATTTGAAATGATTAAAAGTCCGAGATTAAAAGCAACTAACTCTTATTATTTTGATAAGCTTTGAAAGATTTTGAATTGGTTTGTGTTTCATGCAAACTTTTTTGGGATGAGTTATCCAAGAGTTAAGCTCTTCTCGTCATGTCATATGAATACAACGTAGGTATTTCAAAAAAACAAAAATAAAATTTGAAAGTGAAATGGTTGCAACTCTAACATTCAGTTGCATGTTTGACATCTTTTCAAATGAAATTTTCATAGATTTAACATCACATACTTGATATATTTGAAATAGAGCTGCTGCGCATTAATCTGAATTTACATTAATTTTGGATTTTCATTTTATTGTGTATTTTTAAAACACGCTGTATAATTCTCAAAGACAAAAAATAAATACATAACAAATAGGAAAAAAATATTTTTGGTGAAACTCAAAAATGAAAGCTACATTGCAAACTATCACATAAAAAACTAGGTAACTATTTTAAAAGCCTTAAAATAATTACATTACCCGTATAATTTCCGTTACACTATCTACACAAAAACTAACAAAACGACATCTTATCTAAGAGCAATCTCATCTGATACAACTTTAATTGTACACCTCATTCAAAACCGTTCACATATAAACACTTACTCCATTGTCACCAATAACAACCAATTCCACCAGTTTCAAACGACATTCCATCCGGAACAATTTGTACGAGATGAGGGTGCAATTGAATTTGGTTGGATTAAAAAGGTTTTTTTAAGCACCACTTTCGTTAGATCCGTCGAAAGAAACAAACAATTGGGAGTCAAGGGTCCGTGTTACGCAGCTCCCTCGTCCAAGTTATTGTGACCCGTCGGCTCTACATCCTAGTAATGATATGAGGGTCTTGGTAAGTTGGCTGCAAATGCTTTCACAGTACATTTAAGCACAAGAGCAACAATGAACTGTGATGGTAATCGAATTCGCAACGTTGGGCGCACTTATTGGAGGTAGGGTGACTGAGCTGCAGAAGAATCATTGCGAAAGCTGTTAGAACTACATCAGTGGCTTGAAATAATAAGATTTTTTCTATTTAAAAATGTTAAAAATGTTTTTATATTTCCTAAAAATAAAAAAGGAAAATTCACTGACCATCGATTTAATGAAATACATAGTTGAAAATCTGACAAACCCTGAAACAAAAACAATTTTTTTGGAGATGCTGGTATTAAGTATATTATCGTTTTTCGGAATACTGCACAAATGAAAGTTTACATTTCTTTTTCCTAAAAAGAATAACATTGACAACACTCAATCTTAGATTCTTTGTAATGTTTTCTTATTATCGGCACTAAATATAATCATAATCATAATATATGTTTCATCATCATCATCATAGCAATCATCTTGAGGCCGCGCCTCTTACATTCAGGCGGAGTGGTCCACTGCTCTATAAAATAAACAGTAACAACTCTAAACTCTATCTCTCTCGAACTCTCTTTGTTCTCTCATCCAACTGTATTCTTGCAAATAAATGTATTTATTTATTATTTTTATTATTTGTCCTTGGTAATGCTCAACTTTGGTCACCCGACTCCTCTCAATAGGTCGTCACTTACCGCGCGCTCGACTTGCGACTAACGCGCTAATAAACGTTTTGTCGCACCGTCTGTTCCGACCCTTATCCACTTTCCCTACAAAAACATACTTTGTTCCCCTCACTCAAGGTTCATTTTCGTATAACATTTTTTGGACGTTCTTTTTTAAAAAAAAGGGTGCGTGAAATGAGTTTAATGTTTGTTTAAGCGCGATATTGTTTCGCAAGTTTGATGGAGAGTTTGTTTTATTGAGTTTCTTTTTTTATTCTGTTACGGTGATGAGGTTTTTATTGTTAAATGGTGATGGTAATGATGATGGATTATATTAGTATGTTTTAGAATCGAGTTTTTTTTATTTTTTATTATAAGATGGGTTAACTCTTGACCTCAATCTTGACAATAAGGTCAAAGATGAGGTCGACGATGGAGCGAGTTAACCCAGAAAATGCATATAAAGGCACTGGTACTCCCACGCACCGACGGAACACAGCAAGCTGTTTGGCGTCGGACTTCGGTAGGAAGATGGTCGCGAACCAGACGGCCCTTTACAGAGTCTACCACACCGCATGAGACCATAGGACGACACCTCAGATTCAGAAAAAAATGAAGTGTCGTTGCCTGGGATGGATTATTAGGAGGCAGGTCTCATTTGTGTTTCCTTAGTCGCCTCTTACGACTCCCACGGAAAGAGATGGCGTGGTGTTATTCTCAACCGATCACCACACGGCTTAAAGATGAGTTGATGTAAGGGTGACGTAAAAGAAAATATTTATTTTATTTTCAAGAATACTAAACAAAGAATCTTAAGTTATGTCTATACGTAGCTAGTATGTAACAGCAGAATAGAGTGCCATGGCCGAATTGGATCAAATATTACATAATATTACATAATATTTGTTATTATTTAGTGATGTCATTGTATATCTTCCACAGACCCACGACACGAGAAAATAACCTTAGTGTAGTTAGTGTTGTCCAATAAAATTTATTTTCTTTCTTTCTTTCTTGTAATTTATTTGAACTACACTCATAATCTTCAGATACACATAATGCCAGAAATGCAAAATATTAGTCAACTTGCATTCCGCCTGGGACTTCTTTTCCGTGGGAATTCGGGAAAATTATGTAGCCTATATCGATCGGAGATAATGTAGCTTTCTAATGGTGAAATAATTTTTCAAATCATTCCAGTAGTTTCGAAGCCTATTCAATGCAAACAGACAAACAATCAAATCTTTCCTCTTTATAATATTAGTACTGATAAAAAATTAAATAAATATCTTGAATGTCTCTATAAAAAGATTAATATAAACGAGCAAATTTTACGTAATTTCCATCAGCATTGAAATGAAAACTATTTTTAATTGCTAACATCTTTGATAAAATATTCTTTATTTGATGTTACTTTTCTGTGCGACACCCATCAAAAACCTCATAGCTATATTCAAAATCCTGAACCAGTATAACTCAAAGAACACATTTATGTTTTTTTTTTTTTTTAATTTTTTTCAATGGGAATAACTAGTTAATTTTTATTACTCCTACACCAGGCACGCGAGGGGTGCGGGAAGCGCTCGGGGGGTGCACCCGAGTAGTGTCTACGTTTAGGAAAAAAAAAAATCCCACCGAAAAAAAAAGAAAAAAAAAGAAAGTGTTCTGTAAGTGATACTGGTTCAGGATTTTCAATAAAGCTAGGAGGTTCTTTTTCAACCTGTTTATATTCACACTCACACATAGAACAAAATGTTAATGAATTGAACGAACTGACCTCTTCACCTTTTGACGGGGAAATTAAATTCAGTTAACAAAACATTCCCAATTAAACGGTAATAAAGGATAATAACGAGCGCTGACCCACCTCATTACCGTATTCACCCGAAATTTTGGGAAACTTAACGGTATAATTGTAATAATTAACACTTCTGCATTCACGCCATGGAGTAGATAGGAGAGTAGGTAAAACATATTTTAGGTCTTGGAAACGGGATTAATAACTTTTATTTTTCGAATTTTACTGACTTTTCAGGTCAGCAGGTACAAAATTTGTAGTAGACTTATATTTCTACAGAAATTGGATACATATTAATACGAGGTCAAGAAGTCCTATATTTATACAGAAGTGACAATCATGTATTTATTTTTATTTTTTATTTAAAGACGTTTACAACGTTTACAACGTATTGTCACAGAAGGTAAATAAAATATTTTAAACAAAAAATTGACCCGCCTTCAAAAAGGGTGAAATAATTTTTTAAAGCTATGTTCACGAGTAAGTAGTGGTTACGGGTTAAACAGCAAATAGGTGAATTCATAGCGGAATATGGTAAATAGAGAGGAATGTTTTTTTTGACGTGAATTGTTATGGGACCAATCTGGAAGTAGATGCTACCGAACTAATAAAAAATTTTTGGAATCGGTCTACAAATGACGGTGTTTTGAGGTAACAAACATAAAAAAAAATCACCTGAATTGAGAAGCTCCTCCTTTTTTTTTAAGTCGGTTAAAAAAAACATTTATTTCCGATTTCTGTGACAATGTTATGACCACCAAGATCCCCAGGCTAGGCTAGGCCTGCCCTGTGGGTAATCTTAACATGTATTACTAACTAGACTTATACCATAAATAGTAACAAAAAAACACAGTTTTTATTAACATCCTAAAACGATTAAAAAACAATTTAATTTTCAAAACTTTTTCTTGTAATATCCTTTCTGAACGAAGTTTCCGAACACTAAGGCCTGTATTACAAAAGGAGACTCAAGTCTCGATCTATACTTAAGTATTGATTGTCTCTTTCTCTCACTGTCAAAATGATAAAGAAGACTGCTACGTAAGTATAGATCAGAATCTGAGCCGCATTATAAAACTTCTAATAAGGGATTGAGTAAAACTAATGAATTTTTTTCTCGAATTCAAAATCCCTAATAATAATTTATATGCGAAAGTAACTCTGTTCATCTGTCTGTTCGCTTTCGCTTTGTCTGTCTGTCGCTGAATTATTAAACCGATTTTAATGAAATTTTATGCAAAGATAATAATACGGACCTAACACGCTGATACTAAGTAAATAAACACCTACCTCGAGGATGAGTTGATGCAGTTACACAATAATCGGGTGCCGGAGCTCAGAGGGGGTGAAGCGAGGTGGGGAGGTGTAGAGTTAGTTCGCAATTAATAACTATTATAACTTAATCAGTCGCGCCCGACGTGTTAGCACACTCGAGCTGAGGAAGAATGCTAGAAGATACAGTATGGCATTTAATTTCTTAGCAGAATAAGTATGCTTTCATGCTTTTATTGTCTAGTAAAAAACGCCCCTTACTTCATTCCCTTGGGAATCAAGAATAATTCAGATTTTTTTTCTTTTTCTAAATTATAACAGAACCAAGTTACAGTGCTTCTAATTTCTTTTTGTGTTTCTAATTTCTCCTTTCGGCAATCATTGATTTTCCGAATGTACACGAATAAAATTATATAGCCTACGTTAATCAGGGATAATGCAGCATTCTCATTTTTCAAATTAACAATTAAATCTTTCGTCTTTTTAATATTAGCGTGGAACATAATTTAAATGTATTATTGTTACATTTTTTTATCTTTTTTGCTATTTGCATCCACGGACAGAACGTCCGTGCCTTTGTTTACGAGTTTTTTTAATGTTATTATTACTTTTGTTTCGTTATAATATCAGAAAGACGAACTTTTCCGAGAGACAATAATAAAATAGGAGCACTATAATATGAAGTAATTCTAGATGTCTCTTCCACCAATCTCCTCCCACTGTGTGTGGTTGTTGAATGTGCTAACTAAGTCACGACGTGACTCGGGACTTAACTCGAGCTGTAAACATCAACACACACTGTACTGGGTCTCGTTCCCGTGGGAATTTTTTCGTCAATTTTCCAATGTTTTTAGTAGTTATTCGGCTATTAGGGACAGAGACACATACAACAAATCAAAAACCATGAAAATCAGTAAAGCCGTTCTCGAGTATTCGAACAAGTGTTCAAACAAACGCTACTTTGTTTTATATACAGGGTAATTTTTTTTATCAGTATCCAAATTTTTTGTACGTAAACTTTATGAAAATTTAACAGACCCGTATTTTTTTGTTTCTACGTTTCATATATTTCAAGCTAGATCGTCTGAAGCATGAAAATAAAATAAAAAATTGTATGTAAAAAAAATAACACCTTTCAAATGACTTGAAACTTTGTAATAGTACTCTTCAACACAATTTGTGACACACGTGTTTCTGCGTTTTACAAAATTCTTCCTCTAAGACGTTAAAAAGGGGTATCAAAATCTGAAAATTTTTGAAAAAAAATTTTTTTTTCCTCCTTATTTACGTTCTATCAACGTTACTGACACCGTAAGAAAAATTTGGATACTGATTAAAAAGTAACCCTGTATTAAGAAAATTAGGTACTTGTTTCATTATAATATCGGGAAAATGCAGTTTTCCGAGAGAAAATAAGAAAATAGGAGTACTGTAATATGAAGTAAGTCTAGATGTCTCTTCCACCAATCTCCACCCACTGTGTCTGGTTGTTGAATGTGCTAACGAGGTTACCACGCGACGCGGGACTTAACTCGAGTTGTTAACATCAACACACACTTTACTGGGTCCTCTTAAATATTACACTAGCTAACTCTGTTAGTCACCCATTGCATTCTTGACCCCTTAGGGGTGATTTTAGAAAAATCGCGAAACACGTGTCCATTTATTTGCTTCAAGGTATATCGTGACGAAGTTTCAAGGCAAAATGTCCAAAAAAATTATTTGCTCTATACAAAATTTGGACCCCCATTTCATCTCCTTAGTTATTTAATTTCGAAAAATCCTTTCTTAATGCTTGCCTACGTCATAAAAGACACCTTTTTTGCCAAATTTCAGCTTTCTAGGTCTAAGGGTTTGGGATAGGCGTTGATAAGTCAGTGAATCAGGACCACCAATTTCATATAAAAGAAGAAGAAGATACGTATTTCGTCATAATATCCGAAACACGTAATGTGAGTCTAGTGAGTCTAGACGTCTCTTCCACCAATCTCCTCCCACTGTGTGTGGCTGTTGAATCGAAGTTACGACACGACGCGGGACTTAACTCGAGCTGTAAACACCAACACACACACTTTACTCGGTCCTTTTACATATTACGTTAAGGTTGTAGAGCTCATCTATGTACATAGGAAGGGAAATGAAGGAGAAACACAGTCATCATCATCATATCAGCCTATTGCAGTCCACTGCTGAACATAGGCCTCCCTAAGGTGCACCACTTTGCTCGATCCTCCGCTTTTTACATCCAGCCACTGCCCGCTATCTTCTTTAGGTCATCTGACCTTACACTTCGTCTGCCAAGATGTGGTCTCCATTCGAGAACCTGTCTACTCTAACGCTCGACATAGCCAGCCCACTGCCACTTCAGCTTGCTACACTTATGGATAATATCCATCACTCCGGTTTTCTGTCGGATAACCTCGTTTCGGATTCTATCCCTTAGCGAGATCCCGAGCATGGAGCGTTCCATAGCTCGCTGAGCGACGTGCGATCGGTGGGCCAGCCTCACTGTCATGTTCCACGTTTCGGCTCCGTAGGTCATTAAACAAAATAATTAGAGTAAATTGGTGAAACTTTTGCAAACCGATTTCTCCAAAAAGTTTATCTACATTTCCTGAGATATTCTAAGAGTTGAGCTTCAAACGATTCCCGATCGAATCTCAATAATTTGATCGCTCTATTACAGAGGAGTATTTTTATAGTAAAAAGTGTTCATCAATGACTTTTGGATAAATATTAACTACCTATTTAATTAAAATCTTAATATAATGGATTTTTTTGTGCATTGTCGATTTATCAATATTATTGTTATGGAAACCCCAACTAGCCCCAATTTTAGCCACATCTATAATATTACCTGTATGTCACTATAAAGTTTATTTGTTTTGATTTTTTCACAAGTTCTCTTTACGTGGAGATTTGTAGAGTAAAAAAAAGTAGTTAATACTATGCCACAGATATCTAAATAAAGTTAATGTCAAAACGGAACAATAGACCGATCTGATTTTTTACAGTTGGAAACCTGCAGCTCTAACTACAGGCTACTGCTAGCTAGCTGCTGTAGTTGCGTAGGCTACTTCACCATACGAACGAAATCGCGAGCAGGAAGCTAGTTACAAAAAGTAGGCCTTCTGAAATAACCTCTTTAAGTTATCATTATCGCCCTCAGCTAACCTTGCCGAACAAGAACAAAAAAATTTCATCACATAAAGACATTAGCCGTATCGAGCGGAAACTGAGGGGGGTAAAGGGGGGGAATACAGGAGAGACGGTGTAATGACGCCATATCAGGATAAATACATTTCCAGGCGGGAGTTCCCACGGGGTAGGGCAGGGAACAAGACGCGATCGTCTGTGAAGAGATCATAGCTCTGTCACACTGTTTGGTATAAATCGGTGAAGTTAAGTGATATAGACGGTGTGGGGTGACCGTTTCATATCTAATATAACATATTTTTCAGGCAGATTATTTAAACGGTGATAGACCAGTTGGTAATGAGCCAGACTCGTAACCGGAAGGTTGCGAGTTCAAATCCTGGTGCGAGCCTGTACCACTAAATTCGTCTTTTCGGATGTATGTACGGATTTCTAATTAATTATCACTTGCTCAACGGTGAAGGAAAACATCGTGATGATACCCGCATGTCTAAGAAATTCGTTTTCGAAACCCGCATTGGGCCAGCGTAGTAGACTATGGCCTGAATATGGCATGTTTCAGTTGTTTCAATTTTTTTTACTTCACCGTAAGAGCATCGGTTTGTACGTAGGTATCACTCAGAAAACGAGTACTTGGCACTGGCGATCAACTTGGTACTTCTTGTTTAAAAGTTAGTCCCGCTAGCCATTACACCACGAACGGTCACAGATAGTATAAAAATATATAATCGAACACAGCAAAGGACTCGAGTTCTATTCACCTATACTTATTAAAAAAAAAGCTTAAAAGCAGTTATTAAAGAATTATTTCATCAATAGTACCCATAATCAATAGAAAAACAAATTCAATAGCATTAATCATAACTTCAGTCTTTTGTGAAATAATTCGATTAAAATTTGACGCATGCTTCCTGAGAATAACCCTACAGGAAACGAGAATAAGGGTAATTCTCTAATTCAATTATTAGTTTAAAAACTGGCCAGTTTTATTTGAGCTTGGGTTTCAATTTGAAACTCGAACGAAGACGTTTGAATCGAAAGCTCAAAATAAAATGGTTAGTGAGTTTTATAACCATACTTATAAGACCTCTAAGACCTTAATCTAGTTTCAAATCAGGGGTCAACTTAAAATGGCTGCAAATATAAAGAGATGAATGTAAAATAATAATCACGGGTCCCGCACATATCATGTCGGTGTGGATTACAAGCGGAACTCCAAACTTGATATTTCCGTTACAAAAAGTTTGTATTGTTAAATCACGAAACTAAAGAAATCGATGTACCCTTATTTTAGCATCAACAATCACGCGTAACATTAATCTTAATTCGTATTTTTTTTTTTAGCTTTTATATTCTCGCACTGCCGGTAAATTTTCCCACTTTTTTTCACCATTTACTGTCATCTGCAAAGTACAAGTGTTTAAACATACCAATTTTTTTTCGAATCAACTATTTTTTATAGAATGCCAATGTCATGAATGTATGTAGTTTATGCGGTTTTTATTGTTACTATATGATTTTTAGGCAGTTTTTTTTATCTACATTTTTTTATAAATGATATCATTATTATTATTATTTGGCCTAGTCCCAATATATCCAACTCGAACATAATCCAAATTATTAAAAATTCCCAACTTTATTACAAGAGCTTCTCTCAAAGAAAAGTCAATGGAATCCCACTGCTGGACGAAGGTCTTTAAATGAAAATTCAGAGGAAAATAAACACAGTGAGATAGATAAGTCGTTATGTTCTGTCTATCATTATACCCAATTAGTTTAATCATCTTTATAATATAAAGAAAAAAAATCGCACCACAGAAACGCAACACGATCTGCCCAATTAGCCGCCATCTTGTGACGTCACCGACGCACATGCGCGGATTATCCGTCCAATGCCGAGTTAGTTGCATGCCATTCAATCGCGCTCAATAGTTATTTGATCTCTATTCAATTCGGCCCGAGTGTCGGCCTTTACTTAAAGTTTGAGGACCAGTTTAGTTTGATACGGGACTTATTAGGTCCAAATATACTTACTACTATAATACATTTTAAAGTGTGTATTTGTTATTCCCCTAGAAAAGTGTATTTTTTTCCTGCGCTCTTCCTTAGCCCAATAATTTAGCTATGGGTCTATCTGTTTTTTGCACAAGTAAAGTTACATCCCTCCAAAGAGTGACATAGGCTACTTTTTAACATCAACAAAGTCTAGAGCTAATATCTACTTAAAGTTTGCTCGCAAAACAAGTTGGAAGATCGTGCTACATACGGAACCATTTGACATTACTAACTCGTTAACAGGAATTAATAATAACCATTACGGGGATTGTGTTATTTACAGTCGTAGGTTTTCCACAAGCACTGTGTCCAGATTTATTTTTAAAATATTTAAACATAGCAAGCAGAATTCTAACTGTACTCTAGAACATAAATGGATTTATCTATACTAATATTATAAAGAGGAAAGATTTGTATTTTTGTATGTGACGAATAGGCACCAAAACTACTGGACCGATTTGAAAAATTCTTTCACCATTAGAAGGCTACATAATTTTCCCGAATTCCCACGCGGACGAAGTTCCGAGCGGGATGTTAGTTTATTTATAAAGAGACAACAATAATGTTCATATTATTCTTTACTTTGTCATTCAGCAAAAGATAAGTTTATAAAGGCGTACTTATCTCACAAGAACATTTATTACATTTTACTACTACTATTTTACTTTTTTTTTCTTCTTTTTTTTTTAATAATTAATAATAATTGGTTTGCTCTTGACCATAATCTAGTTCAGGGGCGCAGATTAGGCGAGGATGAAGCAAGTTCACCCAGAAGAAGCCTATTCAAAATGAATTTTAGAGATTTTCCTTACAACTATTGCTACAAATTACCTTCTTATTTCAAGGCTCTTCTTAAACTGGTTGCTACTTGTGTTATTCGACACGGTCATTGAGGACTTTGTTATGAGTAGCAGAAGGTTTCTTGTATTGTATTGTATTATTGTACTGTATGGATGATTTAGGAGATTAGCTCGAGGGCAATACTTTTGGAAGTTATTAAACTGTTCAATAAGTCTAAAATGAAATAAAAATATATCATTCCCGATAATCATCGCTTATGCGTGCGTGTATGTTTGATCAAATAGGATTTAGCCGTATGGTGATTGGTTGAGAATAACACCACCCCATCTCTTTCCGTGGGTGTCGTAAGAGGCGACTAAGGAAACACAAATGAGACCTGCCTCCTAGTAATCCATCCCAGGCAACGACACTTCATTTTTTTCTGAATCTGAGGTGTCGTCCTATGGTGTCATGCGGTGTGGTAGGCTCTGTAAAGGGCCGTCTGGTTCGCGACCACCCTCCTACCGAAGTCCGGACGCCAAACAGCTTGCTGTGTTCCGTCGGTGCGTGGGAGTACCAGTGCCTTCATAGGCATTTTCTGGGTTAACTCGCTCCATCGTCGACCTCATCTTTGGCCTTTATGGTCAAGATTGAGGTCAAGAGTTAACCCATCTTACAATAAAAAAATAAAAAATAATAAGAACCATCTGATTACGTCAATAAAAAAAAATTGCAATAAAATTGCATTGAAATAGGTACATTCGTTTAGGAACTACGATGCCACAGACAGACACACAGATAAACATGCCAAACTTATAACACCCCTCTTTTTGTCGGGGGTTAAAATATTTTTAATTAGAATTCTTACTAAAAATAGTGTTTTTGTTTGTTTGTCCTTCGTGATTTTGTGCACAGGGATACTTCTAGCGCTGGATAGTAACATAGGCTACATTTTCAAGTGAACAAAGACGCGGCGAAAAGCTAAACACAAAATTAAATACAAACTTAGTTCAAATTGTCGGACTCATTTTATGAATTCATTTTATACACATTTAAAATATACAACATTATATCCTGTATGCTTTCAGAAGGAAAAATATATTTAAATAAAAATTTTTACCCGTTAGACACAGTTGCATAAATGTAAATCGTAGGCTATAAATGTCTACAATTTACAAATTCGATGATGATAAGTTAAGGTTCGATTCCCGATCGAGACAATCATTTGAGTTGTATGTGTTTGTCTCCTAAGTCCCAACCCAAGAGACTTGGATCATGATTATACATTTAGGCCCGTACTCAAGGACACAAGGAGACTCAAGTCTTGATCTATACTTAAGTATTGATTGTCTCTTTCTCTCACTATCAAAATGAGGCGCCTGCTACTCAATTATATACATATCAGAGTCTGAGTCGCGTTCTGTAATACGGACCTTATTCTCCTGAATGCGCAGGTTTCCTTACGATGTTTTCCCTCACCAATTTAATTCCCTCAAAAATAAAACTCCTTCACTTTGAATTAAAAAATCCTCATCAGCCATCTTAATAAGGCGCCACATAAAACCCTCACAAAGGCGTCACCTCTGCAAATGGAATTACCAAGAAAATTAATAAAATTAATAAAGCGCAAACGTTTTCTTAATAAAAATCCGCTAATCTTCACTTAATAACGCAAATTACCGCAAATTTAGCATAAATTAAGCAGAATTTTGTATAAATTAAGTGCAAATTAAGCAATTATGGCGAAACGTAAAAGTTTTTCAAGCAGTAACGTCTCTTTTTACCAAACTTCAAAAAAAAAGGAGGTTATCAATCCGACTGTATGTTTTTTTTGTATGTTTGTAACTCCGCCAACTGTCAGAGTATAATTCTGAGACGGTCCCATATAAATTTTACCGAAATATAATTTTAGCACATTCGCCTCTCCATACCATCAGCTGATTTGTCTTTGTATGGGAAACCGATTTTTTTTTTCGAGAATTTCTAATGGGTTTTTTGGGGAAAGTTGTTCAGTTTTATTTAGAGAACAACCTCTCAAAGTTTCACAATTTTTTTTAAAACTTCGCCATATACAACAATGAAAATAGCTTAATATCAGAATATCAGCGCTGCTGTGTGCAAGCATAGCAGCAACATGCTGAGTCAGCGCCTTTTTGACTAACACTTTGTATTATTTTAAGTTTGATTTGTTTTTATCTGTATTGTTGTCATGTTAGTTGAATAAAGTTTTTCCATTCTTTCTATTTCTTTTCTAATAACTTAGGTCGATCTTCAAATTATTTGAACACTAGCATCCCGCGCGGGACTTCGTTCCCGTAGGAATTCGGGAAAATCATGTACCCTATGTCCATCCCGGATAATGTAGGATTCTAATGGTGAAATAATTTTTCAAATCGGTCCAGTAGTTTTGGAGCCTATTAGATGCAAACAAACAAACAAACAATCAAATCTTTCCTCTTTATAATATGTATATATAGATATTATAAGTATAGATTAAATTAAAATTATCTTAATTAGCCATCTTAATCCAGAAGTTCATCAATTACTGGCATAATCCGTATACCGCGTGTTAATCCGCCTCAGCAATTAATTAAGACGGTGGAGCGAAATTGAGTAAATGCGAAGTAAATACAGAGTAAATGCCGCGGCTTTGTCTGCTCCCCCCCCCCCCCACTCGCCCGGCGCCGACTGAAATTGTGTTACTTTGATAATTAGCAATGAAAGACTCTTGTAGACGATTAGTGCTTCAATCTGAATGTGTATACTGTTAAGTGTGTTCAAATAAACTCTCAGACAGATATAGAAAAAGGCCACACAATCATAGACAGATTGTGTGGCCTTTTTTGCTTCCATGCTGGACAGGGAGTGAAAGAATAGCTTAGTGTGCCAGCTACCTCTCTTCTCAGGCATACAGTAAAAGTCTGTAAGCAGGATGCGAGGGTTTTGCTGTACAATGGGCAAAACGCTGACCACCTCTCACCATTATGCAACTTGTTCCATCTGATAACCATCACAATGTGTGTCAAACGTGGCATCTAGTGGTTCAAGAACCACTGATGCTCTGCCTACCCCGTTAGGGATTATGGGCGTGAGCGTATAGTATGTATGTAGAACATTTATGTCTGCTTTTTCACAAAAGTTACCTTAAACCCAAGGACCGTCGATTGTCCACCTAGGTGGACATAGCTGGTGGACCACGACCGATACCTGGGTTCAGAGATCATGTTGCTGCCCAGAAAAGGAGAACTGTTTTTTTGTACACATACGAAAGCTCACGCCTTTGTCCCATTGGGGTAGGCAGAGACCACAGATTTCCACTTGCTATGATTCAAACACGATCTTTCGCTTCCTCTACATTCATAATTCGCTTCATACAAGCTCTTCGGATTCGGGTACTCCTAGCACGGCCTTTTCTCAATACCTCACCAATTTGGTCTAAGTAAGTACGCCTTGGGCGTTTTTTCGTATAATAAACTAATACATGCATTATACACAGGTATAATAACAAAATTAAATAAAGCGTTAGGATATTCTAACAATATCTCACAGTAACAAAATCGATAGCTATACATATACCTCATGGTTAGTTAAACGGTTGTATGTCTGTATGGCAACTTGTACAAGCACTAATTAATCCGGTTGTTGCAGACACCACAAGCGAAGCCGGGCGTGGCGCTAGTCTAGTGCCAAATTTAATTAGTGAGCTCGCCTTGTTAGCGGGTTGGCTAGTGTGGAGATGGACTCTTGTTTTTTTAAACCCTGATACAAAAGAGTATTATAAGTTAGACGTGTATTTCTGTGGCTCCTAAACGAATGGACGTAGATGCAGTTTTTTTTGTTTGAAAGCTGTAATGGAAGTTGTTTTTAGCTAAGTTTTATCAAAATCGGTTTAACCGTTTAAAAGTTATAATCTTATAATGAATGTCATTTTTTATTATTATAAAAAAACTAATTTCCTCGTACTATGTTGCTGTAATCTCTCTAACGTTTGATTACCATTTTATCACTATTGATCTGTTTGCCACTCATGCGCTCGAATGTGGCTAATTCATTCGATCTTTGTGGTATATGACTACTTTAAGCGACCCACGTAAAGCTTACCTCGTTCTCCCTGCGCATCATATTAGTACAATCAATTTTTAACTTACGCTAAGTGACAAATCACAAAGTCTTAAAAGACTTTAGAGAATCACATTTTCGGGCTTAATCAATTATTTTTGGGTCTAAATCTAAGATACACGATACCAAATATATGTTATAATATATATTTTTTATTTATTTTTTCTGCAGAAACAATGAGATAGATATTACAATTGGATTACATAATAAAAACAACATGCTAATTATATAATTAACATTACTTCAGGACATAAAATTAGTTTTTTTTTTTTGCAAAATTAATAAAAAGAATCTGTCTCCACACTATTAAACCTGACGCCAGCACAATAAATTAATTAACGCCGATTTCCCTGCCTCCCCCACGCACCGTCCCTCTCCTACTCCCCCTGGAGATCCCCCTGGGATCTTCTCTCCCTTTCTAGAAGAGCTATGTGCTTTAATCCAACTTTATATACTTTTAACTTCGTTATCTTTGACAATTTCCCTTTTATGGAAGCAAACTTGAATTGGGTAGTACTTTTGGGGGTAGATTGCATATTTTTAAAGACTTAAAGTTTTGAAAGAATAATGAAATTGAATTGTTTGGTATTTTTAACACGCCTACCCGCATTAGTGATATTCACAAAAAAGTAATTTTTAGGAAAAGAAAAATGTTCGGCGCGAGTGGGAATTGAACCCACTATCTACTCGTAACTAACTGAGCTATCGTGCCTTCAAGTTAAACGGCGAAATTTCTCATGTCGAAATTTTGCGCCGAACATTATTCTTTCCCTTAAGATTATTTCTAAACTTTATTGTTATTATTAGTATAACTATATACCTTTTATACAAACCGGTTCTACATTGACAATTTCGATGTTAGTTTAACGTTCGATTCCCGGTCGAGTTTAATTATTATAATTTCACTTTGCATGCTGATTATTTGACCAGCAAAACATGACTGTGCCTAGATATTTAATATGACCACCTGTATTATACCATGTTTTACGCAAATAAATAATATTGATTGATTGATTGATTGAGACAAGCATTTATACTAGATGTGTTTTTGCGCTAAAACACTTGTGTACTAAGAGACCTATAACTTCACACAACCTACCTAGTTACCTGTCTGCAAATGGAATTAGCAAGAAATTAATCTCGTTGCGATTATTAGTTAGCATAGGATGCTATTTTTGAACATTATAAACCTCAGGATATATATTTTTTATTATAAGATGGGTTAACTCTTGACCTCAATCTTAACCATAAAGGTTAAAGAGCCTACCACACCGCATGAGACAATAGGACGACACCTCAGATTCAGAAAAAAACGAAGTGTCGTTGCCTGGGATGGATTACTAGGAGGCAGGTCTCATTTGTGTTTCCTTAGTCAACTCTTACGACACCCACGGAAAGAGATGGGGTGGTGTTATTCTCAACCGATCACCACACTGCAATAATACGGCAATGGCGCCCAACTGATCTACTAAAAACTCTTGTTTTATTTAGTTACGCTTATTAATATTACTTTTTTAATGTAAGTTCCGTTTTACAGAACGCGACTCAAAACTCTGATCCATACTTAAGTAGACGTCGTCTTTGTCATTTCGATAGTGAGAGAAAGAGATAATCAATACTTAAGTATAGATCAAGACCTAGAGTAGAGATCAAGTAGAGATCATCTCCTTCTGTGATACGGACCTTAGATTCCTTGGAAGACCTATAACATCACATAAATACACTTACGCCTGTATGGCCCTAACGGGATAGGCACTGAGACAATACACATTGTATGTGTTTATGGTCTAACTAAGGATAGGCAGCATCATATAGTTTCAAACCACTTGACACCACTTTTGACACACATTACACGGACTTAATAAAGCGGTGATAGGTGGTCAGCCGATACAGCAATACCCTCGCCTTCCAATTACTGACTCTTTCAGTATGGATGAGAAGAGTTGGCAGACACATTCTAAGTTTTTCTTTTAATCCCAGTCCAGTGTGGAAGAGAAACATTAACTTCCACGGCACTAGAGCGTTTATCGAATCTCAAGTCGGTTTTTCAACAAGTTCCACTTTGCTCTAGTCCCGCTACGCACTAATCCCAAATTACCCTACCGACCAGATGGAGAAATATTAAACAATTCTATTAGTTGGAAAAACTTCAGGGCAATTCATCCAACGAAACTGAACAACTTTTTACAAGGAACCCATGATATCTTCTCCATTTTTTTCGGATTTTGTTTAGATAGCTGAACGAAAAAGTTGTATGAATAAGCGCAGTATAATATTCATCGAAGAAAGTTCATTTTGTATGTGATTCATAACATAACACATTTTTGTTTTTGTTTTTTGGTGAGTCTCATTATCCATATTATCCATACTAATATTACAAATGCGAAAGTAATTCGCATGATCTGTCCGTCTTTCACGCCTAAACTACTAAGCAAATGATGAAATTAGGTACAGAGATAGATTAGAATCTTGGAAAGGATATAGGCTACATTTTATCCCACAGTTGGACACGATATAACCTGTAGTCCACGCAGGCGGAGCCGCGCGCGGAAAACTAGTGTTAAATATTGTAACCATCTAGAAACGTATGCTTTCCTGAGTATCCTTGAATCGCGATAACCTAGACCCTCTAGGACCTAAATTAACGCGATAATCTAGATCCTAGAGGGTGCGTTCGATCCTGCGCATGATCATAATGCTTTAGGTCACCGCACCGCAGAAAAACTACCAATCTCAAGCCTCCCTCAACAATCGATTCCTAAGAAATGTAACACCATATCATTGCATATTGGCCCACACGTGGCGTAGGGTAACTGCCCCAGTTGTCAGCCGCAATCAGTAGCGGCACGCGACTAGCACGTGACCTCCACCACTGTTGGAAGACACCCACTACTTGCTCTTTTACTCTAAGAGATTTCATTTTAGTTCTAAGGGTTTATTTGTTTGAATTTCGAAGTTGTGATCAAAGTAAATAATACTCGCTTGAAGATTATTTTATTTTAATACAAACTTTCTGCCCGCTCTTCGCCCGCGTGCACTAGGTTGTAGGGGTATAGCTATACATGTACTATCAACCCCAGTTCCGCCTGACCAGTTTCAAATGATTATCCCTGGCAAGCGAAGAGCAAGACAAGCCCCGCCCTCATCTTAAATTGAGCAATCACAGAACTGGACATTTTTTTTATTGCTAAACAAAGGAACTTCTCGTTTTTTTTGGTGAACAAAAAACAATTAACTAGAAAGGAATAGTTTTTTCAACCCGCAAAGGCAAGATCATTAAAGAATGATCTGAACAAAGCGCTATTAGTTGCCGAAAATGAACAATTGGGGCAAGGCGCCGAACGATGCAAACATAACTGATCCATAAGGTGGTCCGGCGGAACTGGGGTTGATAGTACGTAAGCTAGTCGTAACAGCGCGGCGCTCGGCTCTCCAGTCGTTCCCCGCGCGCTTCGTCCACCACTCATCTGTATAAGTCAACACATGTGAAAATTTAATAAACGCGTAATATTCGTGAACCGCATTGAATCTTTCATTGGAACATTTTCCTGTAGTATAAACTTTAGAGTCAGTCAAATAATTAATTCCACATGGACCTGACCTTCTGAGTGTCTAAATTAATGACAATCTACATAGTGGGAACACACTAACCCCCACAAGCTGAGGGATTAAATGTAGCCTATATCTTTTTCCAATGTGTAATCTACCTTTGTACCAAATTTCATCAATCGGTTTAGTGTGAAAGCGTAACAGGCAGACAGAGTTACTTAGTTACTTTCGCATTGACAATATTAGTAGGGATTGAAAAGCTGAATAACGATACTTGCGAACTTCACATGTGTATGAAAAAAACATAAGGATTCGTATTTCAGATAAAATCTTAAAGTCGAGCATAGTTACTACTTTTAAATTCCTTAGAATTCTTTTAAGTTTTTTTTTAATAAACCTATCTTCATTTAATCAAATTAAATTACTATAAAATAAATTCATCTTTCTATTCCATCAGTCTTAATTAGCCAATGCGATCCCACGGCTGGTCAAAAAATCAGAACAAAAAACATACATATAATAGAAAATTACTTTAAATTATTCCTCATACAAGCAAAGGCCAAGAGAAACTGGTTAGGGTAAACGGCCCAGTATTTGTACACACGGCAAGTTGTTTGTTTTTGACTTGATCTTGCGTAATGAGAGGGGATGTCTGTCAGTCTGTCAACTCTACTCGGAGCTAACTATTAATTACTGTTGGGATGGGGCTTTGGGTCTTTTGGATTATTCTTATTTAATTTTTTTAAAGAAAATTTACGAACATACAAAATTAAATTCTGTAGTGCTTTTTTAGATGAAATTACAAGATGGTTTCCGCATTTTTTTCTAATGGTTGCTGCACGATTAACCATCATTTATCTAAGGGTGAATGCTTGATAATCTTGATATGGTAATATGTAAAAAAAATGCAAAAAAAAACTTCCTAGGGCTATTAAGAGAAACATGAATTATTTTGGTACAGAAATTATATATATATATTCTTTATAGGAAAAAAAATTTACATAAAAAATAGTGTACAAAGACGAGCTTATCTCTAGAAGAAATGAAGAATTATGTGTGCTTTAAAAATTTTCATGGCAGTAAAATACAGAAAAACTTTTTGTTTGCTTCACTAATCCTTACAGTTTGCCTGGCAAGAGCTGACAGCTGGAAAATGTACATCAACGTCTCCGCATACTGTTAAATTGTCTCATTTGTCCGTATTTCATCCGTGTCCCACATCGCGGTAGGGTAGACACCCCTGTTTGCGCACTACTTAATAAAGACTTATTTATTTGCCCGCCGCATCATTCGCGTAATTGCAGGCCACTATGGGCACGCTCACCCTACGCAAACTTCCATACGAACGCTATTAGGGGAGAGGGGTTAAATGATCTTGAATATTCGGACAGTTTAGTGATTCTATTTTCTACTTACTTTTTCTTTAAATACTTTTTCAATTCATGATCTTGGGCTTTGGCGTAAAAATAAATACTTCATTCATTTGGATGATCCTTTGGTCTGTTTAACAAGCTTTAATATGAATATGTTGTGCAACTGGGTATAGAAGTATTTAAAAATCACAAGTTTGACAAAATAGGGGAAAAAACCGGTTTGGTCGAGTGATGGTGATGCTGCCTCTCGATCAACGGGTCTTGGGTTCGATTCTTGGTCGGGATAATAACTTATATAAAAAACTTATCGAAAAAGCAAATATTTGTGTGGTAGGGTTTCATTTTTTTTTTTTGAATATTCTTGAGAAAATATTTGTGTGAGATTTTTGTTCTCGGGCATTTGTGTTCGTTTCTCTCTTTATGTATTTTCTAAGGGACAGACAACACAAAGAAAATATATATATTTTTTAATTTACGATAATTAGCTATTCTCTCAACATAGACTATAAACTACTTTTTATAGTCCATAAACTCACTGCACAGAAATAATTTGTAATCAATTAAGTTAAAAATATAACGGTGAGGTAGGTTAAATAGAATTCAGGATAATTTTGTATCAATCCGTAATCATTTTCGAGGAAATGGAATCCAATTCCAGTTTGGTATTAGCTCGTATAATGAATTGACTAACAAATTGATTGATATGTCAATACATAGTGATTACTAACAATAATCTGTCTGCGTCATCAATTTCGATGGAAACGAATTCAATTTTCAAATTAATTTTCCTTTTACCGACTATCGCTTTATTAAATCGTCACTGTGAATGGATATTAAAATTGAAAAAAGACAATTCAATCGATAATAAAAAATGCACCTACCTTTCACGCGATAAGGTTGAATATTGATTGGATACGGTTCTGTTGTAAGCAATTAATAGAAGGCTGTAATTGCAACTTTGTGATGGCGACAAAAACGATTGGATTGTTACTAATTGCTTGCTTTTTTGTAGAAGCTGACATTGTAATCATAAAAAAACAATATCATAAAATAATTAAAAATAATAAATAATGAGGTAATCTAGGTATGTTTTAATATTTTTTTTCAATTACAAACATCTTCACTATTCATCAACTGGTCAGTTCACCTCACTTGTGTGGAAAGTTAAAGTTATACCTACTGTCAAAACTTAAAAAAATTGGTTATATTGAAAACTAGCTGATGCCCGCAACTTCGTCTGCGTGTTGTATGTATTTTTATAGACCGAGTTTGTTCACTGACACAACTACAGATACATGAATTGCCGTTTTTTATTAAAGAAATTACTTTTTTCGTTCATATTTTCGTTTATTGATAACTAAGGAACAGCAATTTCTAAAAATATTTTTCACTTGAAAACTTGGCTAACTATGTCATATTAGGTTGATACTTAATACATTACTTTGGATCTGAAAACATAGTTGTTTCCTCTATCGCTTATATTTTCTATATATACCATTGTTACACTTGCTGATTTTGATAGATTAAGGTCCGTATTACAGAACGCGACTCCGACTCTGATCTATACTTAAAAAATTATAGATCAGAGTCAGAGTCATCTATACGGAGTGATCTATACGTAAGTCAAAAAATTTACGAAAATTGTATGTTGAAAGACCTATTACTTAGGTAAGTACAATAAATGACACACGAATTCAAGATCACACCTATATAGACCATATTCATAGTGGTTTTAATAAAACAAATGTCAATTGTCAGTTTCTATTGAGTTACCCGCCTTTAAAAATAAGAAATGCATTGAAAACACTGGCTGTACGGCCATAGATTACTTTGCTTAAAAATAAAAAGAAGCCGTTTTATTGTTTTCAAAAAGTGACATCCTGAAGATAGAATAATGTCATTTAGTTTCTCCGACAGGGCCGAATTGTCTAAATTTTGCTATGTACGGACGGCCCCCGACATATGTATGTTGAGATCAAAGCAATAGACGAACTTGGGCACGAGAGAGTCCATAAATCCAAACGATCAAAGGTTGCTGTTGGTGTACCTCAAGGTTCTGTTTTAGGTCCCCTATTGTTTATTGTATTTACAAATGACCTGATTGACTTTATATCCCAACCTGACAAAGGCGGTGACGTGAAATTGGTTACATTTGCGGATGACACTAACGCTATAATTTCCGGCAGCAATATTGAAAAGCTCACGGCAAGGGTCAATGACACTATTAGTAACTTTTATTCTTGGTTCACCATGAATAAACTAAGCATTAACATGGATAAAACCAGTGTCATGCTGTTCAGGTCAACTGCCAGAAATGATGACTCTATAGACATTAACATTCAGGGTAAAATAATAGACATTGTTAGGGTGACAAAGTTTCTAGGGGTGTATATAGATGATCAGTTGAACTGGAAGAGAGAACTACAAAACATTGAAGGCACTCTGAGTTCTGCTTGCTATGCCTTAAAGTCCTTGCGTGATGAGGTTAACATTGAGCAGCTCAAAATGGTGTACTTCGCCTTAGTGGAATCAAAACTTCGATATAGTATTCAGTTCTGGGGAAATAGTTACGAATACAATGTACGAAGAGCTTTTACATTACAAAAACGAGCTATAAGAACTATAGTTCGCATCCCTCAGCAGGAGTCGTGTAGACCTCATTTTTTAAATTTAGGTTTGCTTACTGTGCCTAGTCTCTACGTATTAGTAGTTTTGAGTAGTCTTTCTAAACATGTTCATGAGTTTGAAACTAATGCTGAAAGAAAAGTAAGAGAACACACTAGGAGAATGGATTTGAAAAGTCATGTTGTACCCAGACTCAATGTGGCAAAGCATAATACTAATTATCAAGCCATAAAGTTATTTAATCGTCTTCCTGTAGAGTTAAAGAACCTTATATATCAAACGGTACAGTTCAAGGGTAAGCTCAAGGCTCTTTTACTGGAAAAATGTTTTTATAGCGTTGAAGAGTTTATGCAAAATTGGTAGATTTTCGTGTAGGTAAATAATCATTTATATTAAACAAAGAAATTAAATGAATTTATGAATTTTTAAATTGACGATATTTATACAATTATTCTTTGAAAATTTGTAATTATTTGACATTTTATTAATTTTATTGTGTGACTTCTATAAAATTGCATGACATTATCTATATATTATTTAAGACATTACCTATAATTATTTAAATTTTACACATAATATTGAACTTAATTAGATATTAGTTTTTACTTTATTTTATTATATTCTTCTAATTAAATTAATGTACTTTTTTCAGACACAATGTATATTGTTAAATGAAATAAATGAAATGAAATGACCCCAACTCAGGTTACCACACGCGTGCACTCTGTGCTGTTGTGATAAGAGCGGTTTTACAATGAAAATGGAGCAACCAGATGCGCTGGCCTCTGTACCAACAATGCAATGTATTTGGTTGGCAGCTGGCACATCCCAAATTTTTTGTTCAGTGCCAGTTCAGCACAGTTTTTTTTTATATTTGTGGGTCAGTTACTATAATTGTAATTTCTTCCGACTCACTTATTGTAATACTCCTTGAAGGGAAAGTACTCTTAAAACTACAGCTGACGCTATAAAACCTATAGATTATTTTATTTTATTATATATTAAATTGTATGTTTATTTTTAAACAAAATAATACCTAAAATAATCTATGTTTTACAATATACTAATTTTATTTAATGTTGCACTTGTATAAAGGCATAAACTGACATGTAACAATTGTTATAAATAAATATTTCATTTCATTTCATTTTAATACTGTAGATAGAAAATTGTACTCAAAGAAAACATTCCTTTATTTTTGAAAAGAAAGAAAACTGTATTCAAGGATTTTCGAAAATTCGTTTACCAAACCCGGGAATCGAACCGACTAAAATCTGTAAAAATTACACCCTATACTTTTAATGCATCGATCGTTAGGGTCAATTATAAGAATGAAATTTCTCTGAAAAACTTAGTAAATTAAACGAAAGGAAAACTATGAAATCTTAAATTAAACCATTGAATTTAGCATGTTGGTATTGACTCATTGAATTTATAAGTCCGGATTTCACAGATTTAATGGTTTTTCTTTCATTTAATTTACCAAGTTTGTTAGAAAGATTTCATCCTTATAATTGACCCTAACGATCGACGCAATAAAAGTACAGGGTATTCTTACAGATTTTAGTCGGTTCGATTCCCGGTTGTGGCAAGCGAATTTTCGAAAATCCTTGAATACAGTTTTCTTTCTTTTCAAAAATAAAGGAATGTTTTCTTTGAATATAATTTTCTATCTACAGTATTAAGAGTACTTTCCCTTCAGGTGGCATTACAAAATTCTACCCTGTGTACAGTCGAACATACCTCCTCTTTTTTGGAAGTCGGTTAAAAAGTAATTCAAGTGATACAGTGTATCCGCTCCGTTTGGTTTCGACAAAGATTCAGCGGCAGTGCTTCTCGCCGCCATAGTTCTTCGTAAACAAAACACTATCGGCTTACGGAGAATGAGAGGAGTGAAGAAATAAATTGAAGACATAGCTAAGAAATACATATATTGAAGACCTGGCTGTATGGACACAGATTCCTTTGCCTTTCTCGAAAGAGATAAATTTAAAAAACAACATGTCCATGCTTTTAGCCCATGTATGTCAAAAATACGTTGATCTCTATGGTATGAGTAAAATGTACTGAAAAACACCTAGCTTTGAATTTTTTCAGGGGTTTTTGTTGTTGGTTTTATATTTACTGGCTAAATTTTGAGATTTTATGTAGCCTAAATGTTGACCGGGGATATAAGGTACCACCATGCAAAATTTCAATTAAATCGGTCCAACAGTTTCGGAGATTAGCCCGTGCAAACAGACAAACAGACAAACAGATAAACAGACAAACAGACAAACAGAGAAACAAAAAATTTAGAAAAAATTGGGATATGTTTTATTTCTCTTCTTACATCCCCCTGACTCGGTTTTTAGCATTTTTTTTCAATGTACAGAAATTCGACCTCTACAGTTTTATTATATGTATAGATAGATATAGTATGTAATAGTTTAAATTTTATTTCATCGAATTGAATAAGACATGGAACCCTTCAAGCATAACAGCTATTTATTTTTGAAATGTATATTCGGTATTTTGGAGCCATTACAAGCACATATTACGGATAAATATCGTATGTAACTATAACAATCATTATTACAAGATTAATTGCACTAAATGAGAAAGAGATGCTTTTACATCTAAAAAAATACTTTATAGTATTGTAATAATATTGTGTGTGTACGATACTCCCTAGTAACTAATAACAAACTAATCATTATTAAATACCAGACCATACTCCCAAAGGTCGCAAACCACATCCCTTCAAAAACTAGCAAATTAAAATGTAATACTAGCGGTGAAACGTGTCTGCACACTGTCCTATTGTATCCATCCATACAAACTCCATACATTGTGTAATAAGCTCCCATTCAGTCCCATACGTTTCGTATAATGAGGTCCCATGCTATGTGCCCGGATATTTAGATGGTTTTCTGAAACTAATAATAACGTCGGAAGCAAAACAGCCCTAATTGCTATTTTTTGCTTTTCCCGTAAATTCTGTGCACTGAAAACACAAAAATAAATTAACTCAATATACTTTTACACATAGTTTTGGTTCGGGTGTTAATCTGTTCCAATAATGGACAAAAAGTCCTCAAATAAGCTTGATAAAAGATGGCCACGCTCGATTCTTTGGCCTAAACTATAAAAAGAACTTAAACAAGATATTGACAAAAAACGGAAAATATTTTTTTACTATTTTTGTGACAATTGTACACAGTAGGTACTCGTAGGTAACAATTTTGTGACAAGACATTAAATGAGTAATTGTGACTAGCTTCTTTACAAACCATAACTAAAGTAATATCAGCTTTATACTTACAACATTCACAAAAACAACGTACAGCATCTCGTATTTGTAATTGAATTTCCCATAAAAACCCCGCAATCATTTTGTAAAGGCTCCTCCAACAATATTCACTTATGATGATCGTTCTCAAATGTATCGCTAATGAATCAAATAAAAACTCCATTTTCATCCCTGCACTTAGCCAATCCAACTCAATAATGATTCTATCTCCTTTCATCAGAGTTTACTTTACAAATAATCCCTAATGGCTCTTACGACTTTTCTCACCTAGGTGACTTCAAACGTTTAAGTATAAAGGAGGCAATAATGAACTTTATTGCTCAGTCATTACGTTTTCTTTCAAAGAAAACGTCTACGGCGTTTATGCTCTTTCTACTCGGTCAAGCACTAAACGATGCGAAGATAGAACTAAATCAAGAGATAAACTATGTTGTTACATTGAATTTTGAATCTTGTAATTATTGAGACTAAGTTGGTTATTCTCCAGCCAGTGCGTTCAATTAGGTTTTTCTTTTAAGTGATAATGGATTTTGTAGGGTTGTGTTAGAGTTGGTATTTGCGTGGCGGTGTGTGTTTGAGGGTGTTGTCTGAGTTAATTTAGTTGCGGATTAACTTGTGATTGATGTTTGTCATATCAATGGGGATGATTCTGTTTCAGAGCAATTCGTTTGTTGTTTTTATTGTGTTTCGTATCGTTTGTTGCAGTTCTTTTTGACGAAACAGATGGAAAATTAAGAGTCCTGATTTTTTTTGTTTTTGTTTTATTCTTGTGAAAAACTTGGCTGTAAACATTTCACTTAAACGTGTTTTAAATAAAAGCTTTTCGTAAATTAAGTGACTTATTTAGATCTTGTTTCTGTGATATTTTAGACTATAGCAATTTGGTGATATATTTTATTTACTTTATTTTAACAAATTGGGAAAGCATTTAATAGATTTACCGGAGATAGAATAGCTTAACTTTCACAGAAGCCAACAAGGTTTCCACTCAATCTATTACGTACATTATTATCATTTATTTTGGTCACAAATTACCGAATCAGATAATTTCAGTTTAAGATTTATAGAGTCAAACAATTTCTTATGTCAAGTTTAGGATATTTATAATTTTAGTACTTAGGAACCTTTATTAGAACTCTTTATACCTGTGATAGGTGCTACTAGTTAGAATAGCGATTGCATTGCCAAACCCGTAGGTATCGAGCATCGATCGTTAATACCCCTTATTTACACTACAAATGTAATTGGCTGTCTCCCTCACACTACACAAACTCGACCTTTCTTTCCACTCACAAGAAAATAAAAGAAGACGCAATCACATCTTAACAACGAGAAGAAAAGAGACGGAAACACACGCCATCTTAGATGCAGCTTGTGTACCAAAAGTTAGCCAATAACTCGGCTTCTTTAACACAAAAACGACGTAAGCGTGAAAAAAGAAGTCAACTTTATTCTGAGGTGGTAAAGTTGAGTTTTGATTGCGTTAGGGTGGTTTAATAATGTTTGTAACAAGTTAGGGGCCGCAGGGGCGGGCTGTGACAGTAATGACGGTGGCTGGAGTTGATGGGTTCTGCCTATGAAGTAATATAATAAGGCCTATTAGTTAAAGGGATTGTGTCCTTCTTTTGTGTTGCGGGTTATTGTTATTGTTCAAATTTTGGCGTAGGTTCATTTTTTTCCTAATAAAGTTGCAGAATATTTGTGTAAAACATAAATTATTCGTAAATTCCATTTTTTCTTGTTAATATTTGACTATACCGACTTTTTTTTGTAGTATGTCTGTAAGTGTGTAAGTAAATCTTTATTGCAAACTTTTACAGATTAATACAAAAGAAACATAGCTGTATGCAAAGGCGAACTTATCCCTAAGTATATCTCTTCCATTCGAAGATAAAGTTTATTTTATTAAGAAACATGAAAGTAAAAGATTTAAATTTGAAGCAGTTATACAATGTAGACGTTCATTATTTTTTCCTCTTATTTTTTTCATTTTTCCCGAGTGAAGTCGGTCTACCGATGCAGACAGAGCGTCAACTGTTACAAGCGATGGCGACTCGACATGCGACAGACAACAATAAGATAAACAAAATACTGTCCACACGACATCGAATAGGAATATAAAGTTTGATTTGGTGTGTAAACTGAAAATCATAACGGATTTAGGATAGGCTTTTTTAGGTTCGGTTATGTTAAGTTGCATTATATTATAAAAAAGTCTGTCACTGAGAAAAAAATGGGGCAGTTCACAAAGTACAGAGAGTTTATAATCTTACTAAGTCAAATTACAATATTACAGGTTTGACAATTTTACGGTGACATATATATTGCGATTGATGTTTGATTATAAAATATCACAGCTCTCAAAGGCGGGATACGAAAATGGCAGTCTATAATTACTGAAAAGAAATGTCTTCCAGGCAAACAGACAAAACCTCTCTTTATTCCCTACTAAGATACGACTCATCAATCTAGAAAGTAAAAAAAAGAATCACCCTCAAACGACTATAAATAAACAAATTTATATTTTCCTGGCAACTCTCCACAAAATTTTAATAAATGTTTCGAAATTAAAAGCTGTATTTACACGGAACTGCAAACACCTCCGCAGAGTATCAACAGTCGCCCACAGAGTAAATATACTTACAGAACGCGGCCGCAGACGAAATAAAAGCAGACGTGTTATAGCAAATATGAGGTAGACAGAGATAAGGTGGAAATTTTAGCTATAGCTCGAGGGCGATGGCGACAAACTCTTGCGGCGCGCTAAGCGGCTGACGCTAAAACTTCACTTTGATTGCGCGAGAGCCCTACGCAAAAGCTTGCTCGCCCTCTGGCGTTGTCAATGTTGAAATTTTGACACAGGACCGCGGCGCATTGCGCACGCTATCACCTGCTATCACCTATCGCTGCTTTAAAACAAAAATCTTCTTATGGTTTAGGTATATCAAGTGTGTGGCTAACTTGGCTAACCCTGGTGTCATTCGCCCACATAGTAAAAATATGTACAGAAGCGGGCCGCATACGAAATAAAAGCAGACGTGTTAAAATGAAATTAAGTATTGAATGAAATTAAGTACTTATTCATTAATTACTTGTAACTTAATGACAAGAAACTTGGATGAATACCTCACAGACAGTAGTAAACACATCCTAGTCACAGAATAACAGCTCTAACAGTATACTCATACAGTCCTTTCTTATAATGAAGGTATAATCAAGATTTGGCAAACTTGGCTACCATACCCTCTGACCTCTGACTTGGTTTAACAACCGTAGGCAATCGACAACAGCTGGAACGTAGCCTCCGAACCACGGAAAAGCTGGTGATTTATTTTCACTACAGTGAGTGGTCAACCATCTTCCCTGCCTCCGTGTACTGACGTGGTACTTACGTTGCTAAACTAGCACTGGTTTGACACCTCATTGATAGTACCAAACTCATCCGAATCACAGAGTAGCAGCTTCAATGGGTATACTGTTGGAGCTGCTACTCTGTGATTCGGATGAGTTAACATATAATATTATTAACTAGCTTTTACCACAGAATAAATAATAGTACTAACGTACTTTTACGCTTAAAATACTACTCAACCATCAAAATGGATGTAATTTTATATAGATAAAAAATTTGAAGAGTTTCCTCGGGGCTATGGTAATAATTACCAAAGTCCATGCAAGCGAAGCCGCGGGTAAAAAGCTAGTAGTGTATATCCATGTTTAAATCAGTCGATTCGCCGTCAATTAATCTCCTCGTGTGAGTCGGTTCAAGCACGGATTTAGTGGGTAATTGCCGGGCGACTCGAAGATTATAATCTCATTACTATTATGACTTGGAAAGTTTCAGAATAATACAGTATACACAAAACATTTCTTGTATCAGTTTTTTATGACTCTTTACTGAAATATTTTTTTTTAATGATTATTGTAAGATAGGCTGCAAACAAAGTTTATCTGCAGTTTATTCGTCGGTGCGTAAGAGTACCAGTGCCTTTAAGGCATTTTCTGGGTGAACTCGCTCCATCGTCAATCTCATCTATGACCTTGGTCAAGATTGAGGTCAAGAGTTAATCCATCTCTTTTATAATAAAAAAATATTTATTCCGATTTCCGACTATTTTTGCACGACTATGGAATACCACTTTTGCACAATCGTATATATTTTGGGACAAAGTATTTTAAGAAGAAAAGGCAATTTTAAAATTTCTTAGGATGTAAAATGATGGCCACGTTTGCCGTTTTTTTAGGGATTTTTTTATTCATTTAAAATTATTATCCAACGTAATTTTATTTAACAAAATAAAAGAGACACTGTCAGAGATATTCGCGCGACAGACTGATTTATATATTATAGAAGTACTTAAATAAAGTTTATTAGCGTTAGTTTGGAAACCATGAGTTAAACATACGCTCACGCTTATTGTCCTATTAGGGGAGACAGAGATCACAGGTTGCCGACGAGCCAAACCAATCCATTTTTCTTTCTCTACATTCATAATTTGTTTCACGTGTACATAATTAAAATAAATATGAAATGTTATTTATACTGTAAACGATATACCATGGCCTTCTCTTATAATTTTATAGCTGCCTCCGGACTCTGATAAGGAAAACGAATGGAAATTAAATTTGTTCGACTGTAACCCAGACGCGAATGGACCAGAATCGTATCAAACAAATACATTTAGGTCCGTATTACGCGACTCAGACTTCGATCTATACTTACGACTGCTCGTCTTTGTAATTTTGATAGTGAGAGAAAGTGACAAAACTTAAGTATAGATTAAGACTTAAGTCTCCTTCGGTAATACGGGCCTTAGAGTAGCTTTCCCGCCACGCCTTCGTTCCCGTGGGAAAACAAAACTTGCTGTTATGACTAGCCGATAACTCAGTTGGCTGACTTTTGCTGCTGTTCTTCAAATCAGTAGGTTGCGGATTCAATTCCCGACCAATCCAAGTATTAGAAAATCATTATTTTGAATGTCATTCAAGCATTCAACATTTTAACATAAACACCTAGACTACTAAGGTATTTACATCAGTTACCTAGCGCCTTTTCTGGTTCTAGTGTTTAACGCTGTAATTATTGTTTTTGTTGCAAAATGGGGTATTTTTGAATTATTTAAACTATAAAATAGAAAATATCAAAAACATGAGACAAAAATCCTGAGGAAAATTCCATTGAAAAAGCATTCAGAACTCTGGTCTGTATTGAGGATTTTAGTTTTTGCTAAGCTGTCTCTAGACTCGGTTCTATTTTACAAAAAAAGGAATTAAAATATTTACAGTTTTGTTTATATGTAGCAGTGGATAACTACGTCTGTAACACTCACCCCTTTTCTATACTAATTCCAAATAAGTACATATTATATTCACTTAGTTTGTTTATTAGATCTATTCACTTTACAAATTTCTCGGATAGCAAAAACTCGCAACATACACCATAATTTTCAAAGGAAATTGATAGAAGACACAACGATCTGCTGATACCATTTTTTGATTGACGTGGATTTCCGCATCACAACTCCTGAGAGGCTTTCTGAGGTACAGATGACCGCCCCTCGTACCCTCTTCAAGTAATTATTGTTCGAGAGGAAATTTTCTAGCTGGTTAGCTGATGGTACCTTCTTAGCTAGGAGTACGCTAGCAGCATTGTTGGATGTTCCTGACATACAAAGAGACATGTAGTTGGAAGTGTGTGTGTACGCGACGAAATGCAACGTGGGCAAGCCATTGCAAAAGCACAACGCTGTCAAAGCTTTCTCCAACTCCAGTTCGGAGGTTACAAATATGATCAACATCCTGCCGCTTCCTCGCGGCATGGTAACCTTTATTCTTGGCACTTCTTTGGCTCCGCACGTGCATTTCTCTGGTAATGCCACCAGGGCTATTGAATCGCATCCGTAGCTTATTGGGCGCTCTGGAAATACCATTATTCCAGTCCATTTGCCTTCAAAATCGTATGAAGTCTTTGCGAGTGGTGTTAGCAACAGAAGAGTAAACACAAGTGTCTGCATGACTGTCGCAACGGTATCTCGATTCCAATCAGTTTTATATACTTTAGATTGTTAATAAATTCGAATCATAGAAAAACAGTAATTCACACAGTTTTAAAAGCACTTTATAAGGTTTTTTTGTTTGAATATAAAGCAATATAACGTATTGTAGATACAATATAAATAAAAATATGGTTGACAGGCAAAGGCAAAAGTCAAAACCAAAGAGAATATAAACACTAGCGTTTTACTAGTCAAAACTAAAGAGACAAGCAGGTTTTTTTTTCCGTCAGATACTTCTATAGAGATTCTACAGAACATATATTTTGGCGTTTTGTATGAAAATGGTAAAAAAGCATTGACCAACCGATGTCTCTGTTTCGTCCATGTTACTAACTGAAAGAAGTCCGTCAGCCCGCATTAGAACAGTGTGGTGAACTAGGATAAGTTCACCACGCTGATCCAATGCGGGTCGACGTGCCCACTAGTGGGGACGAATATGGGCTTATGACGAAAAGAAATAGGAAAAATAATTCATGGCTGCTCTTTCACACCGGATTGAAAGTGAAAGAAAAACTTTGAATGTACCAGCTGCCAACTCTTCCCAATCATACTAGATATAGAAACCAGTAAGTGGGACGCGAGGGTTTTGATGTATTATGGGCAAAAGGATGATAACCTTACTACATGCTCAATTGCTCATGTTCCATCTCAGAACCCAGAATGTAGTCAAACGTGGTGTCAGCAAATGGCTTAAGAACCAATCATGCTCTGCCTACCCCAACAGGGATAAAAACTGTAAGTACCTGAAACATACTGAATATTAGTTACTTACACAAAGGCGCATTCTTTCAAACGAATAAAACACAACAAATACTTTTCATAACTATTTCCGTAATTCTTTATTGACTAGCTGAAAAACGTCGGTTTCCCGCCAAAAAAACAATCAATCACAATGTTGACAACTTGTGCATAAGTAATTGAATGCAACGTCACACAATAGCCAACATAACAGTGAAAATAATATGAAACAAAATACGATCCTGCCCGCCACAACTGGCATTTCAAAAAACGAACGACAACATGGCCGCCACAATGACAGATGTCATGGGGGTTTATTCTAAAAATATTTTAGTGACTTAATAAAAAAATACTTTTATGCCTAAAAAAATGCATGTTCAACTCAGTAATGAGATTAAAGAAAATACGAAGAAAGTATTGAATTAAATGTTTACCAGGTTAAAATGTAGATACTGGTTATGCAGATCAGAGAACAGATTAATGGTACGTTTGAAAATAGATGTTATAGAATTAAAAACTTGTTGGATTATCAAAATCAAAAACCGTTTTTGTTATAATTTTAATATTTATTTTATTTTATTTTATTTTTGACAGGACAAACTACATGAGCCTTTTTATAATTCGAATAGTACGGCAAGTTTTTATTAACATTGCCCCCTAGATTTCTGGTCACACTAATAATACTAGAAAAATAGGGGGCAGTCGTACCACGCCCTACTAAAAAATAAATTAAAAAAAGGGGGCAGTGATAAAGCCGATTGAATTATAAAACGGCCCTATTCTTATAAATAATTTAGTGTTAATAAAGTTACCTTAAAATACATTTTACATCATTATATCTAATTTTCAAAAGCAGGAGTAAGTGAATGGATGGGTGGAAAATTCAACAGTTAGTAGAATCATTCCCATTCCTGATTGGTCAATCAGATGATTCTAAAGAGTTCCACGTTTGAATATGATTCAATTTATGAATCCGCATGAGATCGTTTAGCAATTTTCGCGGCAAATTGGCTACACAAATGAATGTAACATGTGTTGTTTTTTCCCGCTCATTTTTGTTTTATTTAATTTAGAATGAGAGAAGTGTAGTTTTTCTCTCTATATATTATTTTCAGTAAGTTTCAGTATGTTTGTTTCTTAGTTTGACGAATATTAAAAATGTAGGTAGCTTTTAATTTTGATTCATTTTTTTGTATGATGGCCAGATATGTATGTCGCTCTGTAGATAATTGTGCGTGACCAAGTATGTACAGGCAATACATGAGGTTTAGGTCGTAATTATTTGTATATATATATATATATATACAAATAATTACGACCTAAACAACATACAGCGTGTTTCAAAAAACCCAAAAAAAAATAATTCAAAATTAATTAAAATTTAGCTTATTATGCAGCTCTATTACAAATATGACAAGTATGTCATTTTAATTATATGAAATTTTCGTTTTGAAAGATGTCAAACCGTTTTTTTTTTTTTTTGGAGTTTTTGGCCTGGTTACTAGACCTTTGGGCCAAGTCTTAATTCTTGTTGCACTTCACATGCAACTGATTAGGTACTAGAGTTGCGACTATATCACTTTTAAAATTAAATATTGGATTTTCTTTTTTTTGGGTTTTTTTGAAACACCTTGTATAGTAGAGTAAAACAGTTGCACATTTCTATTTTTGCTTTACAATGAATTTCCGCGCCTTTATCTATCTATACATATTATAAAGAGGAAAGATTTGATTGTTTGTTTGTTTGCATTGAATAGGCTCCGAAACTACTGGACCGATTTGAAAAATTGTTTCGTCATCAGAAAGCTACATTATCCCTGATGGACAAAGGCTACATAATTTTCTCGAATTCCCTCGGGAACGAAGTCCCGAGCGGAATGCTAGTTACTTATAAGATTTTATCCTTTGAAAGCATGTACGGAACTCTATACAGAAGTCCGACTCGCACTTTTCAGGCTTTATAAAAAAAATGCCATCCTGCCAGATCCTGCCCCATAACGAAAATGATCAATTGATCACCCATTTAGATTCTAACCGCGCCAAACGTTGCTTAACCTTAGTGATTAATTCTTATTAGTATCTAATATGACGCCTAGTTGTGCGTGACCTAATCGAATTTCCGTAAGGTACTTAAGCTTTATTTTTCGCTGTTATATCACTCAAAGCGCTATAAAAGTGCCTGTAAAGTGCCAAAAGGATGGCACGACAAAATGGTGGGTGGTTCTGAAAGCACGCGACGTCGACTGTGAATTAATGAAGTGAAACATAACTCGTGAGAACTTGCCCTCAATACCCAATGTGGGGGGGGGGAATTAGTGAACTTGTGGCAGGGTTGTCAGATTCAAATAATCTATAAAATATTTAGAAGATAGGGATTGTTGTTATTATTCTTTATTATAAGATAGTTTAACCCATGACTTCAATCTTGACCATAAAGGTCAAAGATGAGGTCGACGATGGAGCGAGTTAACCCAGAAAATGCCTATAAAGGCACTGGTACTCCCACGCACCGACGGAACACAGCAAGCTGTTTGGCGTCGGACTTCTGTAGGAGGGTGGTCGCGAACCAGACGGCCCTTTTACAGAGCCTAACACGGCATGAGACCATAGGACGACACCTCAGATTCAGAAAAAAAATGAAGTGTCGTTGCCTGGAATGGATTACTAGGAGGCATGTCTCATTTGTGTTTCCTTAGTAGCCTCTTACGACACCCACGGAAAGAGATGGGGTGCTGTTATTCTCAACCGATCACCACACGGGGGGAGATAGAGATTAGTTTCTGTTTTAGGCTGTGTTACATCTATCTTCTTCTTCTTATCGTGTAGGTATAGTCAAGTGTGTGGCGAACTTGACTAACCCTAGTATCAGAGTTTTCAAACCGCACAATGGCCTCTGACTCGCTTTTCACGACAGTCAATCGATAACAGCCCGGACCGACAGCTTAACATGCCCTCCGAAGCACGGAAACGCTCGTGATAAATTGCCGCTTTGGTCATCCATCAGGTTCCCTGCCACAGTGTACGTTGCTTAACCTCACTGATCAGTACAGCGAGCGCCACTGTGCTTACATCTATGAATGTTATGATGAGGGTGGCATTGCGTAAAACCCTAAATAGGTAAATAAAGTCAGATTAAAAAGTGCTTTCTGAATAAAAGAATGCACACTTTCAAAGCTTGGTCTTAGAAAAGAGGCGCACGCTGCTGTTCTAAACCGATCAGTGTGATTAAGCAACGTAACGGGGGCAGGGAACCTGATAGGTGACCGTAGTGACAACTTACCTATGAAGAGGCACCTCCGTGATTCGGAAAGCACGATAAATTGACAGTCTCGACTGCTGTTTTTTTTTAGCAGTAGGCTTTCAATGGGTCTTTTTCTGCGCCGGTTTTACGGCTATAGTCTCTGATAAGAAGAACTACATTTGAATGAATAAATGAATGAAACTTTATTTGAGAGACATTTTTTTTTTCATGTGGTGATCGGTTGAAAATAACACCACCCCATCTCTTTCCGTGGGTGTCGTAAGAGGCGACTAAGGAAACACAAATGAGACTTGCCTCCTAGTAATCCACCCCAGGCAACGACACTTAATTTTTTTCTGAATCTGAGGTGTCGTCGTGGTAGACTCCGTGACGTGGTAAAGGGCCGTCTGGTTCGCGACCACCCTCCTACCGAAGTCCGACGCCAAACAGCTTGCTGTGTTCCTTGGTGCGTGGGAGTACCAGTGCTTTAATTGGAATTTTCTGGGTTAACTCGCTCCATCGTCGACCTCATCTATGACCATGGTCAAAATTGAGGTCAAGAGTTAACCCATCTTATAATAAAAAAAAATATATATATATTTTTTTTATATTAGCCCATAATATACATTCATATACCCACCGAGGGGCACGGGCCTCCCTTTGAAACACGATGGGGACTTAGGCCATAGTCCACCACGCTGGACCAATGCGGGTTGGTGGACCGCTTGTCTTTCGAAACAATTTTTTTTAGACGGGCGGGTTTCATCACGATGTTTTCCTTCACCGTTGAGCAAGTGATTAATTAATTAGAAATCCGTACATACGAGTAAATCCGAAAAGACGAATTAAGTGGTATGTACCCGACCCGCATCAGGATTTGAACCCGCAACCTTCCGGTTACAAGTCTGGCTCATTACCAACTGGGCAATCACCGCAATCGATTATTAGTAAAATCATTTTCAACAACAGATATAAAATTACTAAGACAGCATAACTCGCTCAGACTTCAATAAAACCATCATATTCGGGTAAATGTCGTGACTACCCTCACTTACCCTCTAATACGGGTAAACTGTCTGCCGTTTTACTATTTTATGACCTGTCAAATTTCACAGCTGAGCATTACGGCGACACGGGGAACATAAAGTATTGGGTTTGTTTTTAAAATGCTTTTTGATGAGGTCTTAACACGTTAACATTTAAAGTCTGGCCCAAAACTAGATTAGGAACACTGGTATCGTCGGGATTATTTAATATTTTTCTCTAAATAATGCAGCATTCATTCATTCAACATTGACTCAAAATCAGAGGATGTGGAAAAAGATGAGGTCCAGGGCCGTCTTTAACTTGTAGAAGGCCCTAGGCAAATAATATAGATTAATGGGGTAGAATAATGACTTTGATTTTTTTTTTATATAACCTACGCTGATGATTCTTTCTTCTTTAAATCAGTTAATTATTAATCATAACTGTGTCCCTTTAAGCTACCCAGAGTAGATCGTCATTTCTCTGTACCTACGGAAAACTACTGATTATATTTTGATAAAACTTCAGTTTTTCTTTTAATTTATTAATTAAATGTGAAACAATAATTTACAAAAGTATTAAATAAGTACAGTATAACGTAAATAGGATACTGGTTTCTCGGTAAACTGCTACTGCTAGTTTTTATTAAGTTTCTGATACCAGAACGATTATACCTAGATCAGTGTGGTGTGGATGATGTAAATAGATAGATCAAAACGAACTAAGATCACAAATAAAACGTGCGACAATCTGTCGGCATCGTGTCTAGTTACGACGACAAGTACGCACGCGAGGCGGAGCTATATCATTTCAGACTGCCATTCTACAACATATCATATTTTGTAAAGTAAACGAGAAGATTTGGTATGATTTAAAAGTATGTACTCATCTATGTACACCTTTCTGTTACAAAATCTTACAGACAAAAGAAAGCCATAGAAACGAAGAAAGTATTACGGTCTAAGTGCAAGAATAACTATAATACATACACAATACACATTTAATAAATTATGATATGGGGTACTACAAGATTTATAGGGTGATCTTAATCATTAATTAAATTCTAAATTTAAAAAAAAACGCTTAGCCAACATTAGTATGTTTTTTGATTTAATTTAAATTGTATTGTAAGTTTCATTGTCTGTCTTGTTTTCTTTTTTACGTTATTGTGCACGTTGTACTCGCCTCACTTCGTCCAATCTCTCTTGTTAGGTCTGCTGCTAGAAATAAGCAGTGCCTGTTGCGTCGTCTCTCTCTTGTATGTTTATTTTTGTATGTCTATTGTGTACAATAAACAGTAAATAAATAATAATAAATAATACATAAGTATATGTAACGAAAACATTTCAATTTTTAATACTTTTATTTATGAAAGTGAAAAAAATAAAATGAGTAACTAAATATTCTTGGACAACCGCGGATTGTACGTCAAAAAAGAATATTAAAATTAAAATTATACTATAAGTGGGTGTGGCCTGCTCATTATCACTATGACAACAGAAATAGACATATTTCACTGATTATCTCTAAGTGAATTCATAAAGCTGTAGTGTCGTATAGACTGTAAGGTTATTCATGTGTCATAGCTGTAAAATATACATATTGCTTTACTATCGCATCGGGGAATATTTTATAAAGATAGTTTGCATATGTTAACAAGCTAATGTCAAAAAAATCAACAGAAATTACAATACCACACCAAGTCTAACCGTCTACGCCACCCATTCCCGAACAATCTGAAAGAAGCTCTATTACTATCGATTATAGAAGTGTTATTGAAGTGTCAGTGTTTAGTGTAAGCCGAGCAGTGGCACTGGGCGAGCAGACGAGGGGATATGGCTGTCGTGATCGGCCTGGTTCATCGGGAGACCATTTAACCGGGTCGTGTGGAAAATAACTTATGGGGTGTCATAGTATGTGATCAAAATATTTCTTTAAAATCAGTAAAACATGAATTGGCTAATCAGTAAATTCTTGATAAAATGGCGTCCACGATTTTCGTGATTTTGCCAAATAGTGTTAAAATAGATTTGTGAGGATGTATGGATGTTTGTTACTCTTTAACGCTCAGACGGCTGGACCAATTTTGAAAAAAAATGTATGGAAGTAGCTGACACCCTGGATTAACACATAAACTACCAAATTTTTCCAAATTCCCACAGAAACGAGCGGAAAATTGTCTCATAAAGCGTTTTAATGCTTTTAAAAATACTAAAAATAAAAAATAAACTTTATTTTTCAGACATTCCGGAAAAAAATTTCCATCCAAATAGCAATTTCATGTATAAAAGATTACTAAGATTATTATTATTGTCTTTAAAATTACTTTTAATTCGTCTCCCACCAATTCACCTCCGTATAACTCGCCCAAACACATTTGATAGAGACAAATCGCGCCAGGGGTGACGCTAGCGGCGTATAAGATGAGGAATGGTGACTGTCGGTACCACCCCAGCGCCGTGCTGAGGCTTACGTGTGTTTATACTAGCACGAATACTTCGACGGCATTAGACATACTAGGGGATACAAGTTTCGATGGATGAAAAATTTGGATTCGTAATCTTATTATGGCGTAGTGAAATATCCTATCCGACTAATATTACAAATGCGAAAGTTTGTGAGAATGTATGGATGAACTGATGTTTGTTTCTCTTTCACGCTTAAGCGGCTAGACCACGTTTGATAAAATTTGGTACTTATGGAGGTAGCTGACACCCTGGATTAACACATAGGCTAAATAGTTTGCCCAAATTCCCACGGGAAGGAAATATAGTCCTGGGCGAAAAGCTGGTAAATAAAAAAAAAAGCATTGTTAGCACAGTTGGTAATTAGGCAGATTTGTAACCACAAGGTTACAATTACGGGTTCAAATCCTGATACGGATCAAACTAAATTCGTCTTTTCGGATTTATCTGTGGATTTTTCATAAATGTCACTTGCTAAAGGTGAAGAAAAAGCGGGAACGAAGTAGTGAATAGTTTTTTTAGCTCTAACTGAAATATTTTTTTAACTCTAACTGTAATTCACTACTTCAACTTACTTTAGTAACATCTAAAAAAAAACGTTTTCGGGTGGCGCGTGGTTCATCAACTAGCATTAGGTCAGCGTGATGGACTATGATCTAAATCCTCTTCGTGTTTCGAGGGGAGGCTTACGGCATATGGGCTGATAACAAAGAGTTCAAATATTGTACTATGTCACAAATATCACTTTCATGTTTACAATATTCTAAAAAATTTTAACTCATTCCAATGGAATCCTTTTAGATTTTTGAGTATATGAAGAAAACTTATTCCTCCTCTTTACTTTTTCAGGTATGGTTCCAGAACCGTCGCGCGAAGTGGCGTCGTCAGGAGAAGATGGAGGCGGCTCGCCTCGGCCTGTCGGAGTACGGCGCGGGGGGGGGCCTGCCGCGGCTGGGGGGGCTCGGACTGCCTGTGGACCCGTGGCTCGCGCCGCCGCTGCTCACTGCCTTGCCTGGTAAGGTTCTTTCCTTCTTATTTAATTCGCTAACTCACAATCAGGTCCCCGATTCTGTAACTTAAGTTGTGTGTCGATGGAATGGTCGCCATTTTATCCGTTCAGTTGGCAAAATTGACGTAAAAAGTATTCTTAACTTTTACCTACCTACCTATTAACTTGCTTCTTCTTCTTATCGTGTAGGTATAGTCAAGTGTGTGGCGAACTTGGCTATGCCTGGTGTCAGAGTTTTCAAACCGCACAAAGGCATCTGACTTGGTTTTAACGACTGTAGTCAATCGACAACAGCCGGGACCGACTGCTTAACGTGTCCTCCGAAACACGAAAACGCTCGTGATTAATTATCACTTTGGTCACCCATCAGGTTCCCTGCCATTGTATACGTTGCTTAACCGGTTGAAATCACTGGGCTACGAGCGCTTCTTTAATTTGCTAATCAGCTATTTTCTTTTGTTCCAGGCTTCCTCTCCCACCCTCACTCAGGGTACCCGTCGTACCTGACACCCCCCGCGCCAGGCCCCCCCGCCCCGCCCCCCGACCCCCGCTCCTCCTCCATAGCGGCCCTCCGACTCAAGGCGAAGGAGCATGTGGAGTCACTCTCTAAGGGCTTGCAGATGGTTTAATAGTTAGGTTGTAAAGTCGGTTTGATAGGAACCATGAATGTTTAACAGTTTAAGATGTATAGTCAGTGTATAACGCTTAAAATAGGGTGGCGTTTAGTTAGCTAGCGGTAGCCAAGGATGTAAGTCGAAAACCATGTTTTCCATTAAGAAAAAAATTCATCTCTTTATAAAACATGTACGATTAGACAATTTTAGTACATGGAATGACTTTAAATTAGTTAGCAGAACTGAAGGATGCAAATTGATAAACTAATAATAATGTATGTATGTAAAATCATTTGGGCTTTTGCCCATAACACACAATCGGATACCTACATACAAAACAATGCATTTAAAAATTAGAAATATAAGAAGTTTGAAAAACCCAATATCAAAAATTAATGCAAATTGATAAATTATAAAGAAAATTGAAAATTACAAAATTAAAAATAATAAAATCGTTGTAAAGAAAGGGATGCACTAGCATGCAAGTACATCCACCTTTTCATGAATGAAAAGTCCCACCGATCTGATGAAACTGAACTAAACCGAACAACTGTTCCCAAGGAACCACACCACGCCTACTCGTATTTTTAGCCACAGATTACCTAATACGATGACGGGCCTTACGCCAAAAGGTACTGACAAAATATCAGCGCTAGAGCCTACTGCTGTAGCGCGAACGCTGAGTCAGCGCCTATCCTCTTCTTGTTCTAAGCGAGTCGATGGCAAGTAACTATAAAGTTGTGGCCCAGAACGTAACCACTTGGACGGTGGACTGAGTAGCGTTGACAGATCTCGGAGATAAGGGTAAGTCCAGCTATGTGTAGTCGGCTTTGAGTTTCGTCTCGATGTGTTTCTTGGACACACGATAAACAGAAGTGATTTGTTCTGAAAGAAACCCTCGATATTAATCGAAACTACACACATAGCCGGTTTTAGTGCTGGACTGTCTGGATGGTTTAGACTTGCCATCGTGGTGAAAGGATTGGCCAGTCAGCGGGAGGAGTTCGCCTAACTATTGCCCAGGGTTCACCGAACCTACAAAAATTTGGGATATAGATGCATAATGTTTAGTAATAAGATATTTGTGTCATTTAAATAAAGTTTATTTCTTTCTTCTTTCTTTATTTTTAATAGCTAACTACTTTAAAGTCATTTTTATGATCTTTTTTTTTATTATTATAAGATGGGTTAACTCTTGACCTCAATCTTGACCAAGGTCATAAGATGAGGTCGAAGATGGAGCGGGTTAACCCAGAAAATGCCTATAAAGGCACTGGTGCTCCCACGCACCGACGGAACACAGCTGGCTGTTTGGCGTCGGACTTCGGTAGGAGGGTGGTCGCGAACCAGACGGCCCTTTACAGAGCCTACCACACCGCATGAGACCATAGGACGACACCTCAGATTCAGAACAAATTGAGGTGTCGTTGCCTGGGGTGGATTAATAGGAGGCAGGTCTCATTTGTGTTTCCTTAGTCGCCTCTTACGACACCCATGGAAAGAGATGGGGTGGTGTTATTCTCAACCGATCACCACACGGCTTAAAGTTTCTAGTTATTCCTGGGGTATTGATGTCCTATTTCGCCAGCTAATTAGAAGTCGCCCTACATGAGATAAGATTGCATTCTGTGTCCTAACACGTAATCTTAGAAGCCACTTATGTGAATTATTATTGTGTTTGTAATTTTTTTTTAAATTAACATCCTGACTCTAAAAAATATTCAGCAAGTGCTAGAACTATATTTTTCAGATTAAAATGTGACGATGACAAGGAGTCGTCATCAGCCCATATACGTCCCCACCGAGGGACACGGGCCTCCCTTCGAAATAAGAAGGGGTTTTAGGCCATAGTCCACCACGCTGGCCCAATGACAAGGAGTAATAAGTAACATTTATTTACATCAGACACCTAATACGGCCCGCGAAATACTCGCACGTCGCGCCGAGTACCTGTCAAAGTACCTTTAGAAACTTAATGGTCTGCATGACAGAACGCGACTCAGACTCTGGTCTATACTTAAGTAGCAGTTGTCTTTGTCATTTTGATAGTGATAGAAAGAGACAATCAATACTTAAGTATAGATCAAGACTTGAGTCTCCTTCTATAATACGGGCCTATTTGAATTAGAATTTTTTGGAGTCAAAGAGAACAAAAATGATTTTTTCTTTTCAAATGTTAATTGGTATAAAATATTCTAAGCCACCAAATTATTATCTTTTAATAATTTAAAATTGTATCGGAACTGATATTGTAAATATCTCATAACTTTAGTAAATTATTCGTTTAAACAAAATATGTAAGTACGTATTTGTAATTATGCCTAAATGTGGTACATTATAATTAAGGTAGTATGTTTTAGTCAGTATTTGTAAATATTGTACTTAGTAGAACTTGTAAACTGAACGTCGCTGTTTTAGATTTATTGCTTAAGGTCAGGATACTTAATTTTATTTAACGCGTATTTTTTTTAAATTAGATTACAATTTGCTTGGCCTTTACTCACACATTAGGCCTTTTTATAATTCGAAAACGGTACCATTGCCTCCTATGTAATAGTAATATTAGAAGTAAGTAATTTAGACGCATTTACAAGCAATATTCAGCTACGATATTTCTCGACAACTCACGCAGACAAATCTAACCATTGTATGTATGAATTGTCGGGTAAGCTTCCTCTTGTGATCAAATAAATATAATTTTGATGCTCACTTCAATATATTCAAAACATTCCTTGTACGGATTAATATGGCTAGCTTTCCACCCGGGACTTCGTTCCCGTAAGAAAATGCAAAAATTACGTAGCCTATGTGTTAATCCAGGGTATCAGCTACCTCCATTCCAAATTTTATCAAAATTGGTCCAGCCGTTTGAGCGTGAAAGAGTAACAAACATCCATACTTCCACACAAACTTTATAATATTAGTAAGGATTTCCTTTTTTATTTTCACAACTTTAGCAAGTAACTCGTTGATTGAATTCCTATAAGCAATAATAAATTATCGTATTGTCTGTAAGTAGTAACTTATAAAATAAATAAAATCTTAATGTATGAGTGAATGTATAGATGAAGCACCTATGTTAATAATAAGTTTTGTACCTTAATACATTATTTATCGAATAGACAAAACTCTTGGAGCGTAAAGAACACTTCTATCACTATAAGTTGTTGATAAACGTTTTATAATACTTACACAAAAATAAAGATATTCACGCGTGTTTTCGTCCCTGAGAGAACTATAAACATTACTACAAGAGACTCCTCCAATCCTCATTAGGTCCCGCCCCGATTCTGTAACTTAAGTTGTGTGTCGATGAATAGTGGCGAAATTGAGAATTATCCAAATTTCATACATCTAATGACGGCTGCTTTGACTGGTGGCGCCACCGCCAACTCAATTTTCAGTTGCTAGGAGTTTGTAACTTTACGTTCGGTTGGCGGTGGCGCTGCTGGTCAGGGTGGTTGTAGCAAGTATATGAAAATTAAATAGGTCTCAATTTCGCCACCTGAACAGAATTTCTTCCATTGTCATTCAACCGCCATTGAGACACGATTGATTAGTGGAAAGGACGCCCAGCGTGGTGAACTATGGCTTAAACCACTATACAGTTTCCCATGCCGCGCGGTGAAAACGTGTTTGGAGGCTAATGACGAACAAACACCTGGAACGAATTTTCTGTCATCTAGTTACAGTAATTGGTGTTCAGCTTCTTTTATGTGAGTGATTTCAAAGTAGTAAACTTTATAGTGCAATGTCCAAGAACTGAAAAACTTTCTCTAACTACTAGCCTATATAATTCTGCTCAGTAAACCATCTGCATAAGTTGCTAAAGATTGTACACATGACATATGGTTATACATGTTAACCTTGACATCGCCTTTATATCGCTCGGAATAGCGGCGGCTTTCGTAATGCGAATGTATAGCCAGATATGCTGCTGTATGTATAAGAAACAGAAAGTTTTCTCTCCTTTTTAACTTATATTCCTTGGGGAAAGTTATTCAGCTTAAGAGCCTTATGGGTTATTTTTGTGATCACCCAAGAATTTGTTTTGGAATTAAAGTGCAGTTTAATTCCAAAACAAGTTCTTGGAATTAATTTTCATTTAAATGAAACTCTGTGGTTTAAGTTTCAATTAAATAGACGCATATTCTATCTAAGAATATTTAAGGTATAAAAGATAAATATTCCTGATAATTGTATATAGGTATGATATAGAAAAGAAATACATTCCTAATTTATATAGAGTAAGTGGATGTGTCTGTCTGTATATAAAACTGTAGTATTGTATTGTAATATACGCATGTACGTACATAATAATATGAGAGATTAATAATAATAAATGTGTTCTTTCATTTTACGAGTTTTATTAATAACCAACTTCCATGCTGGATTTGGAGTGAAAGAAAAACTTTTGCTGTACTGACTGAATCACTGAAATGCTCTGCCTACCCCATTAGGGAACATAGGCGTGAGCGTATGTAAGTTTAACCTTTGTTAAACTTTAACGCTCTTTATTTAGGTGGTTAGTAAAGTTACCTCTGAATCTGACATTCCTAGGTTCGGTTTCAGGTTGTTGCAAATGTTAGTACACAGATAGCAGCACGTCAGGAGGTTTACCATGATCGCTTAGCGCGATCCAATTTAGGACCTAAACAAGTCTGCAACGCTTATTCGTACCATGATGGCTTATAAGCGATTCAATTTTGGCGCTGTTGCGATTCAAAGGCAGACCAGAGACAATTTATTTTAAAAATAAAAATGGACCATAGACAACCGAGCAGTTCAAAAGCAGCGCCATCATGGTATCATTTAAAAAAACATTCCAATTGCGAAGCAGTTCAAAGTTGGATCCTAAACAGAAATGCTTTTAAACGATCGTGGTAGGTACCCAGGTCACCCATTTGAACTAAAAAAGCTTATTACGAGCGAGATAAGGGCAAATGTCAAGGTCAACATGTGTAGCCTTATGTGCTGCGGTGTGTATGTGAAATGAAATGAAAATTTCTCAATACCTTGACTAGAATCTAGCTCAGGGGCGAAGATGTGGTCGAGGATGTAGCAAGCTCACCCAGAATATGCCAATCCACTTCAACTTTAAAGAGAATCGGGTTATATGAACTCGGAAATACACACGCCGGCAGAGAATTCCATTCCCTAGCAATGCGCAATATGAAAGTTGATAAAAAGCGCTCAGTGCGAATCCGTGGGATATCAATAAGATAGGGATGGTACCCCGCGGTGCGTCTGGACGTCCGATAGAAGAAAGGGGCAGGCAGAATGAGCTCGTGCAGCTCATGAGCACACTCCCCGAACACATCTTGTAAAAAACACATGTTAAGGCGACTACAGCACCCGATAAAGGCAGCACGCATAGGAATAGTGCCATCTCCGTCTCTCAACAGGCCTGGGCCGGCAGTGCAAACAGTGTCGATACACGAAGTTTACGGACTATGAAAGCGTGCGTGCGTAAAAACATGTTCGAAAGTTAGAAAAATGAGATTTATGGAAAGGTAACAGCTTAAATCGAAAAATGCGTTAACTACTTATCGAGAGTGTTCAATCACGAACATTTTGATAGCAAATTCAAGTTCCTGTGTGCATTTTACTATCGTTTTAACAGCTTAAAAGATACACAATATTGGGTATTTAGAGGTGACTTTGTGAGCTTTTTCTATCGAACCAAAAGTGCTGAATCATGTTTTCAGCAAACTACTTATCTGGGTTGTGTCCTGAATATTACCGTAGTATTTTTTTCTTCGATTTAATGCAGTACGTCATGCTTATCTACGCATCATAAAATCGTAATTTAGGTGCTGTAGTCGCCTTAAAAACGAAACATAACACACAACTAAACAGTATACGAGGTATACTGTTATAGAATTTTGTAATAAAATAAAAAATACCCATATCAATTGAGAACCCCTAATATTATATGTATTGTTTTTGTTACTGTCTTATGACGTTATCTATCATCTTAATGAAGCCATTTCCACGAACTCGTTTCGAGACAAACCCGCTAGAGGTTATCGAAACCTAGATTAATAAAATGTATGTTTTGATCACTACATAGTATAAAACAAAGTCGCTTCCCGCTGTCTGTCTGTCCCTATGTATGCTTAGATCTTTAAAACTACGCAACGGATTTTGATCCGGTTTTTTTAAATAGATAGAGTGATTCAAGAGAAAGGTTTATATGTATAATACTTGCATTATTTAGTTAAAAAACACTGATAATTTTAGAGGTCTCTAATATGATGTCGTAAATAAACTCATTTTTTTGCGCTTACATTGCAAACGCTGACTGAACCCTACGAGATAGATCAAAATAATGTATTACAGTATTGTACACCTTAAAAAGGTCTACAAAAAAATCTGCAAAAGTATATGTCTATCTCTTAGGGATAACCCACAATAACCATTTTTATCCTTTACTTTTTACGAGAAATAATGGCTTATTTTCGAAGCGATTTTAAGCAATACAGCATTAATTTTGATCCAATTAAGTACCTTAACTACATTGTGCATTTAATATAGATTAATATTGCCCTTTACAGCATGTAATTTAATTGAATATTTTCGAAGATATAACAGATTTAAAATGCGGGGTAATAGTGGTTGATGAAATTTGGTAGAGATACGAGTGTAGATTAGAACTTGGGAAAGGACATAGGCTACATTTTATCTCACAACTGGGCACGATATAACCTGTAGTCCACGCGGGCGTAGCCGCGGGTGGAAAGCTAGTATTTTATAATTAAATAAAAATAAAATAGTCCGTAGCTACGTAGTCTCGTAGCGGCTACGAGACCTCGTAGCAGAAAATTAATTTCGTAGAACGTTAAAGCTCTGTCTGTCGAATCTATGAGCATTCCTGCAGTTGAGAGATAGCTACTGGTTGGTTGGTGTGACATTACTAAATTAAATTATCTATGACTCTCTACGTGTTGGCTTCGGCCCCACGCTCCGGGAGGTTTATTGCTCGTGATTCTTAAGGCATCTTAACAATTTAAAAAAACTAAAAAATATTTTATTTTACTTACAAACGGGATAGATAGAGCTTAGTGTTTTTAATGTGGATTGGTAACGATTTTACATTAGCACTCAGTTACATAAACGTTCATTTCATTTAAAGCTTCTTTTAATGTAATGCCATCCTTGTTTTCGTAAACAAGACTGAAAGAGATGAGCTACTTTTTCAAGCGGACAAAGTCGCAGCTATATCCCTACTAATATTATAAATGCTATCTATCTGTTACGCTTTTACGCCTAAACTACTGAATTTATTTTGATTATATTTTTTACAGAAATAGATTAGACCTTGGGAAAGGGCATAGGCTACACTTTATCCCACAGCTGGGCACAATATGACCTGTGGTCCATACAGGCAGAGCCGCGGGCCGAAAGCTATATTTTTAATTATAAAAGCACATGAGCAAGGAAATGAAAGAACCCACGCGACGCAGTAATAATACGCGAGGAACAAACTAAAACGTAATGAGTTGAGTGTAATATGATTGATTTAATCAATTTGGGCAAGCACAGAACTATAATGCGGGAGGTGGCCGTTTACAGAACGTAATTAAACAGTTTCAAATTAAATCAAATACCAATGGATTTTATTTTATTTGGAAATCTTGCAGTTTAAGGGTAACAAAAGCAACTAACAAGATTCTGCCATTAGCTAGTAAACACAGAAGGAAAACAATATTGATAACATTAAATTAGTCATAATAAATAAATTAATACAAAATATGTGATCTTCAAATTATTAAAAAATTACCCCGAGTCATCCCCGGTGCAAAGGTACATCACACTCTTGGTATTTCCGCGCTCGATAGCGATAGATAGCCTTTGCAGCAGGAATGACCTGGAGCGAGGGTCAATGCGTTTTTCCCACAATCGAAGGCCGATCTTCCGAATGAAGGCTATTGCCTTTCAAAGTGATTTAAATAGGCAAGTTGTGCTTTTGAGGTTGTGTCTACTGACTCCTTGCGAATTTCCACTACTTCGAAGAGGAACGTATCAAAGAAAAACGTTTGAAAATTTAAGGCAACTACAGCAATTACGATTTTATGATGCATAGATAAGCATGACGCACTGCATGAAATCGAAGAAAAAAATACTACGGTAATATTCAGGACATAAACGAGAAAAGTAGTTTGCTGAAAACATAATGCAGCACTTTTGGTTCGATAGAAAAAGCTCACAAAGTCACCTCTAAATACCCAATATTGTGTATTTTTAAGCTGTAAAAAAACGATAGTAAAATGCACACAGGAACTTGAATTTGCTATCAAAATGTTCTTGATTGAACACTCTCGATAAGTAGCTAACGCATTTTTCGATTTCAGCTGTTACCTTTCCATCAATCTCATGTTTCTAACTTTCGAACATGTTTTACGCACGCACGCTTTCATAGTCCGTAAACTTCGTGTATCGACACTGTTCGCACTGCCAGCCCAGGCCCGTTGAGAGACGGAGATGGCACTATTCCTATGTGTGCTGCCTTTATCGGGTGCTGTAGTCGCCTTATGTAGTTAAAAATCAGGAATAAAAAAATGTACCTGTGTAAGAGACTTAGGGAGGCGAAATCTTTTGAAAAATAGCAGTCTGTAATATAAGAAGCATATAATTCTGCTTATGCTAGCCGTAAAGGAGCCTCCGAAATATTTCCCATTCGGGTAGACAGTGCCATATTTCTAGTGGCTCAGTTTATTAAGCTCTACGGTGGTCCCACTCATTAGCGGTGACCATGCAATTACGGCGATAAACAGGCAAGTTAAGCGTGATAATCTGCCGCCGGCCTGAATGGTTACAAGCTTTTATTGTAACTGTAAAGTAGGTATTTATAGCGAGGCAAATTACTGAAAACATCTTGTTTTGTAACGAATGGGTTCGCTCTGAAGAAACTACGTAGATTACTGATCATGTATACATATGCTCCCGTCGATAATCCCTAATGGGATAGGCAGAGCATCAGTGGTTCTAGAACCACATTTATTATAAATTTTGAGGGTTATTAGATGAAACGTGCAGTAATGGTGAGAAGTTGTCGGCCTTTCGCCTATCCTACTAGTATTCGAAATGCGAAAGTTTGTAAGGATGTATGGATGTTTGTTACTCTTTCACGCTCAAACAGCTGGACCAATTTCGATAAAATTTGATATGAAGGAAGCTGACACCCCGGATTACCTATAAGCTAAACAATTTTTCCACATTCCTACCGGAACGAAGTCCTGGGCGGAAAGCTAGTAATACATATGTGAATTAAATTTTAAAAAATATAAAAAATTAAATTCTAAAAATAGTAAAAAGAAAAACCTGTCTCTTGGCCTACGAAAAGGCGTCACCGCACTGTAGAACAAGTTGACAGTAAGTAGTAATGAATGAAGTGAATAAACATCCCATTAGTACAACAATTAGAACTCACGACATACTCGCGTTAGCGCGCCGTGACTTATTGCACTCATATTTTGAGTTAAGCGACGATTAATTTTTAAATAACATTTAATTAAAATGCATTGTTTCCTAGCACAGTGATTTAACTGGGTAGTTGACTGTTATCTATACTAATATTATAAGGAGGAATATTTGATTGTTTGTTTGTTTGTTTTCATTGAATACGCTCCAAAACTACTGGACCAATTTCAAAAATTCTTTCACCATCAGAATGCAACATTATCCCTGGCTTAATTTTTAACATAGTAACATAGGCTTAATTGTCCCGAATTCCCACGGGAACAAAGTCCCGAGCGGACGCTAGTGTCTTATAAACATCCATATTTCATTTTACGCGTTGCCAAGGATTGGAATTCCCTGCCTGCGTCTGCATTTCTGATAGACTGAGATCCTAGGGCCGCCAGACCTTACTTATTTTCTTAGTAACCAACAGTGTGGGAAAGAATAGTGCTAGTACGTACTATTAACATATGAATACCAGCTAACCTGGGCCAAAGGCCAAGTTTCAGCTACCAGGTTCTGAAGGTACTTCCAAAAATTACTTACTTGTCTTGAAGTTTGGGTGCTGATGTCTTATAGAATATAATTAATAAAATGTAAAAAATTATTATCACCACCGCCAGACACTCTCTGTCGGCGTAATTTCTGCCAGACGCTTTACAGTTCGCAAGTAAATTATGCCATCGTACCTTCAATCTGAGCCGTGATTTTTGTTATACGATGGTCAGGGAACTATAAGACTTCAAGACAAGTGAGTATAATTTTTGGAAGTACCTTCAGAACCTGGTAGCTGAAAATTGGCCGTCGGGCCAGGCTGGCAGGTATTCATATGTTTATCTCGTATACATTAGTACTTTCGCACACTTGTTAATAGTACTTTCGCACACTTTTGGTTAATGAGAAAATAAGTAAGGTCTGGGGGCCCTGGGGTCTTGATCTATACGATATGATGATGATGCTGAAGGTCTGTCTCACTTCTTCTTCTTATCGTTTAGGTATAGTCAAGTGTGTGGTGAACGTACCCACTCCTTATAAAATTTTAAAAAAAGGTAATTACTTTACAGTTTTTAGTGAGATTACCTGACCCGCCAAATATATTTTTTGAAAGAGCATCCCTCGGAGTTTCTTGCCTATTCTTCTCTGGGGAAGAATGAACCTTTGAGAATAGGTGTAGGGTTAGTAGAGTCAAAAGAACGAAAATGTTTGTTAAATCCTTACTTTGACTTATAAGTATGTATGTATATACGTAAACTCTTTATTGCAAACTCTTATAGACTAATACAAAAGATACATAGATGAGCAAAGGCGGAATTATCCCTGAAGGGATCTCTTTCAGTCTACCTTAGACTGGAAGGCATCAACTTTGACTACATCTATACAACTAGGGGGCATTTTAAAAATATTCTTACATATTTTTAAATGTTGTTAATTAACTAGTTAGACTTGAACACCAAAAACGTTAATAAAATGACTACTTTTAGTGAATGCCTAATGTCGTTATGACTTGAAATAAAAAAACTTACCGAGCCATTAATTGTTAACATTAGTTACGAGTATTAACGCGAAGAAACACGCACCGGGTGTAACTACAGTTATACAACTTCTCAGACTATTAATGAACCTTATGTGATGGTGTTAAGAGTTATATTACACTGAAAATGGTGTAAAATAAGCTTGTCCTCTGCGTATGGAGTAATCATTAGTTTTGTTAAATAATTACTGTTCAGTGTTTAGGTAGTTAGTGTTCTTATTCCTGCAATTTGCATTCTTAATTTATGAGTGAATTAATTTTTATAGTGGTAGTTCGTTTATAAAAAGAGTACTTGAAGGTACTGTGAAAGAAAAAACTTACTTGAAATGTAAAATTTTATAAAACTGTAAAAAAGGTATAGGTATAAGTTAAAAAAAGTTTTAATATTGTAAACTATTTATTAATGACTTATTTATTAAAAAATAACATTTAAAAGTACTAAATAGTTTTAAAAAATACAAAAATATTTTGAAAACACAACATAGCTCACTAGTATAACGCCATCTAGCGTCGATTAGCCGTACTTTTATTAATAATCTAACCTTAAAATAGTTTCGTAAGCATGCTACTTTAAAAATGAGAACAAACAGAGCAATAAATAAACCTAATCTTAACAACTTAATCTCTACAAAATACGCAATTTTAAATTAAAATTCTCCTTAACTACTAACGCCATCTATGAGCGAGTAGCGAAGCTCTTAAGCCGCTTCTCCCTCGTAGCTGCCTGCTCGTTTCGGACGATGTCCGCCAGGAGGCGCGCGGCGTCGCCCATCTTGTCGAGCGGCACTTTGCTGAAAGTTAGCCGGAGGTGCCGCGAGGGGGCGCTAGCGTCGTATTGGAACCCCTGGCCTGGCACCAGCATGAGACCTCGTTTTAAGGCTGTATCGAATACCTGGGGATAATATAATCAAAAATATTTATTTCCTCAACAGGGTAACTTTTTTATCACCAGCCAAATTTATTTTACGGTGTTAGTAACGTTGATAGAACGTAAAAAAGGAGGAAAAAATTTTTTTTACCAAACTTTTCAGATTTAGGTTCCCCTTTTTAACGTCTTAGAGGATGAATTTTGTAAAACGCAGAAACACGAGTGTCACAAATTGTGTTGAAAAGTAGTATTACCAAGTTTCAAGTCAATTGGACGATGTTTTTTTTTTCAATACAAAAATTTTGATTTATTTTCATGCTTCAGACGATCTAGCTTGAAATTTTTATATGAAACGACATATGTCTGTTAAATTTTCATAAAGTTTACGTACAAAAAATTTGGATGGTGATAAAAAAATCTTCCTGTATACTACAGGTTGAAATTAAAAACATTCGAAAAACTTGAATCTACCCATAATTATGAACAACTTTTTCTACGGGACCAACTTTCCTACTAAAAAGTCAAAATCAGTTGTTCCATAAAAAGTTCAGTACTTACTCAACCAAAATGTATGGAACAACTGATTTTATTTTTTTTAGTAGGAAAGTTGGATGCGATCTTATAGGATTTTTTAGGCTAGATAAAAAAAAGGAAAGTTGGTCCCACAGAAAAAGTTGTTCGTAATCATGGGTAGATTCATCCCTCAAAGTTTGTTGAATGTTTTCAATTTAAGTTTTCCATATAACATTTTTTTTTCCTTTCACTCCCAGTCCAGAGGGAAGTTACAAAACAGAGAAAAAGATAGAAAATAATTGTGAATGGTTCCGCAAAAAGGGAACTAAACAAATAGGAAACGGGTTTTTTTATTTTACATGAATTTTGTTTCTGTGGTGTTTCAGTTTTGTTTTGGTGTAATAAGAATATTTTTAGGTGCCGCAGTTTTTTTATGGATTTTTTAGTTAGTGTGCTCGAGGTGACACTTATTTTGACTTAAAACTTTAATTAATTATTTTCACCTCTCCAACTCGAAAAGAGAGCTTTTGCTTGTCAAAATCAAGCAGCAAAATCGTTGTTTGCTGCGAGCATTTTTTGAGTGAAAGACAGTGATTTGAATTTGGAACAATAACTTTTAAATGACTTGGCGCGGTGATTTGTTCTGAAACTGATTTAGGTTTAGCAAATCACGAAATTTTGTATTCGTGAAATCAAAATCACAAAACTGTGTTCAATACTAATCGTTTAAGGTAATAAAAGGTTATTTAACATTAAATCTAATATTCAATGTTGTTTTCTAAAACAATATTTCTAATTTTGTAAAAATTTTACCAACTGCTATTTCTGAACTCAAACTACACACATCAACACGGGCTAGGGATATTGCACGATTTTTCATATAAAATTGGTCTGTTTTAAAAGCTACAAAAGCATACTCGAGATATATTCCGTCACGTTTCACAAATTTCAAGTAAAACAAAATTTATTGACTAGAATTAAAAATTCAGGTTTAGCACTTGCTCGTCTGAAAATTACAGCCCTCCATGTATCTCGAGTATGCTTTTATAGCTTCTCAAACAGACCTCTTTTGTATGAAAAATCGTGCAATATCCCTAGACCGTGTTGATGTGTATATAATCCTGGCCACTTTTGAAATAATTCACAGCTATTTGTCAATTAATCTTCATGAAGTTTGTAATCACTGTTAATCTTTTCTCGCTGTAGAGGTGAAAAGTTGTATGTTTAACACGAGTGCAATTGTTTTTGATCACTCAGTAGGCTCAGTAGTATATTTTAGGATCACTCGCTACGCTCGTGATTCAATTGTAGACTACTTCGCTAGCTCGTGATTTAAAAATTGCACTCGGATAGCAAAAAACAACTTTGCTCTCTTGTTGAACAAATAACTATTCTCTTGAGATCCTTTTTTGCGTAACCACTCACAATTAGAGAAATTATCTAAATTCTTACCATATTGTAAACATCGTCGATCCCATCCACCTTTAGCCAAAGGAACAGTCCAGCGTTGGGTTTCCCCCACCGCGCCAGCTCGCCGAGCCGCTCGCCGAGCAGTGCGGCGTGCAGGGCGTCGCGCCGCCGCCGGTAGAAGTCGCGCGCCGACGCTAGGTGGGTAGACAGGGACTTGCGGTCTAGTAGGATGTGGGTTAAGATGGCCTGAGGAATAATTACTACTATTAATTAAGGTTAGGGAAAGAATAATAGTAGATTACCCAACAAGTGAAAAAAAGGTGAATTCCTTTCGAGGGATACAAGAGCCGAGATGAAATTTTTTTCACGTGTTAGGTACTCTACTTTTTACCATTGACTACGAGAAAAAGAAAATAATTACTCTGTGACAGTAAATTATCAACAATAGCTGCTGGTTTAACGCGAAATGACTCTGGAACGAGAGGTTCACTTTCATCACTGGATGTCGAACTCATTTTATGATTTTGAGAAAAAAACTTTTAACATAAACTTTTAACTGCATGAAAATTGCACAGAAAATTGGCTGAATTCCTTATTCTAAAACATTTTTAACCGAGCCATATACCATACGTTTTTATAGCGAGAGTATGCAACCTCCTTGCACATTTTCTTTTGTTTTCTTACTAAAATCCGTATATTCGCGCATGTTCCAAATTCAAAATGTTTTATTCACTCATTGAAATAAACAGCGTTTTATTCACTGTTTTTGAAGAATAACGGTTTTTGAAGATTTTTCGAAGGGCAATGGTAAAAATTAATGTATAAAATCAGAAAACCTGAATGCGTAATTAAAACTGAAAAGAAAAAAAACAAGTCCAGTAGTCAAGACTTTTATTATTGAATACGCGTTTGGTCTAAATAGTGCCACAAAGGTACATACATACTGTGATATGCAGTCTTTACCGTGACGGGACTGCGTATCACAGGCGTTACTGGCTGATCGGAGTGCCGTCATCAAGTATCGATTTGAATTTAAAATTGAATTACAAAGTTCTAAAAAAATAATTGAAGCGGAGAGACAGCAATCCGGGGCCAGGCGTCATTCCTAGACGGACGTTCAAGCGGTTCAAGTGTGTTAAATGTGTAAATATTATAGTGTTCGGGTGTGTACACTAGGCAGGCGTACAATTCTGTCGCGTTAAGTAATTAAAAACCTGTGTATCACAAGTAAAAAGTTCATGAAGCGCCCCATAAAATACATACATAGGCTGATAAAAACATTACCCTCCTTTACGTCGCGCAGTCGGGTAAAAATATTCGGCGCGAATGGAACTTGAAACCCACGACCCCAGGATTGGATCTTATTGTTCAAACCAACTGAGCTATCGTGCCTTCAAGTCAAGCAGCGAAATTTCTCATTCCCTTACTAAGCACATTACCACAGAATAAATAATAGTACTAACGTACAGAAGTCTCACTCCCTAACAAAAGTCAACTTTAGGCATAAAAAATTGCCTACTGTTGAAAGTGGTTTTTGATATCTAGCCTACACACCCACTAACTACAGACACCTACAGACTATTGTGATGGCAAAACGTGTTTCTGTCTGGTTTTCATATTGTTAATAAGTAGGTACATTATTATTTTGTTCAATGCGCGACTAACGCGGTGAGCGCGCGCGCGGCGAGTTTCAACCCGCGCTCGCTGGCATACTCAGTATGCCCGCCGCGCGAACATGCCTAAACTGCGGAGTGACACCCCCCTGACATTACGTCGTGCGTGTAGGTTAACGCCATCTATATCTCCTACGGAGAACTACAGACTCATATACCACTTATTCGAAGTACTAATATGAAGCGATCTCAACCATCAGTGAGGTTAAGCAACTTACACCGAGGCAAGGAACTTGATGCGTAACTATAATGGTAATTTTATCACAAGTGTTTCCGTGCTTCGGAGGGCACGTTAAGCTGTCGGTTCCGGCTGATGTCGATTGACTACAGTCGTTAAACCAAGTTTGATCCTATTTGGCGGTTTATAAACTGTGACACCAGGCTTAGTCAAGTTCTCAAAATACTTGATTGTACCTATACGATAAAAGAAAAAAACTATTATTATTAATTGGAGCCCCTAGGGTCCCGCTGTTGGAAAAAGGTGTCCTTTTTCTCACTCCAATCACTTGCTCGCCCTCTGGCGTTGTCATTTTGACACTTTTCTGACATTTGACCGCTTTGTTTTCACGTTGTGCTTGAGATGCTGATCATTTCCATTTACTCAAATATAATTCAAGTTCTCGTAGCGGTAAACACATGCACGTAATATATTTTGTAATTCATTAATAAACATGTGACAAAATATGTGTATGTACAGTCAAGTGTAAAGCTAGTATCACCCCAACTATCTCTCAATGGTTGGGGTGATACTAAATATATGTACTAAAGGAATCCTGAAATCATTATTAATATTATTATTTATGTATCTTATATCTCATATATAAAATTGAAGGTCCTGATTCACTGACTCATCAACGCCCAGCCCAAACCCTTAGACCTGAAATGCTGAAATTTGGCAAAAAGGTGTCTTTTAGTCTTTTATAACGTAGGAAAGCGCTAAGAAAGGATTTATCAAAATTCAATGCCTTTAAGGGAGTGAAATGGGGGTTCAAAGTTTGTATGGAGTAAACAATATTTTGGACATTTCGACTCGAAACTTCGTCAAGACATACCTTGAAGCAAATAAATGGAAACGTGTTTCGCGATTTTTCGAAAATCATCCCATAAGGGGTCAAGAATGAAATGGGTTCTTTGCGCGAGCGAAGTTTCGGGGAAAAGCTAGTAAGTATATATAAATGTTTATTTCATCATAAATATGTCTTTGCTTATGTTCCTTAAAAATATTTACAACGAAGTTAATATCAATAAAATTATTAATCAATAAAATATACTTATACTTACCTAAAATTAATTGTATGAGAATTGTATTTTTTTTTGTGTAAACATGTTATTGACGAATTGTTGACATATTTATGACTGTTCATATGTATACCTATACCTACATTTATAAAGATCGTTTTGAGTAACATGTTTATGGATACATATTTATACATCTGACTTTACATTGAACTTAAAACAACTTAATCAGTTAAATAATATTTATCTCTGAGAATATTTACACAAATGTGTGATTTCGCAGTATTTTATCCGAATTTCGGCAAAAAATGTTTACTTGACCTTTATGCGATGATAAAACATGTTCTGATATGATAATATAGAGGTGTCCCTATAATTGAATGAATTCTTCTTAAAGGTGGTACTTCAAAAGTGTATATATATTAGCTTTCCGCCCACGTCTATAAAATGTAGCCTATGTCCTTCCCCAAGGTCTAATCTATCTCTGTACCAAATTTCATCATAATCGGTTCAATAGTTTAGGCGTAAAAGCGTAACAGACAGAGTTGCTTTCGCATTTATAGTATTACTAAATTCGTGCTTGGGACTTCGTTCACGAGAGAATTTTGGAAATAAATTAAACATATAAACCTTCCTCTTGAAGCACTCTATTTATTACTGAAAACTGCATTAAAATCCGTTGAGTAGTTTAAGAGATCTAAGCAAACAGACAGCGGAACCGACTTCATTTTATAAACTTTAAATTAATTGGGTGTATTTAAATTAATTTGCGAAAATTAAAAATGTGAATCAGCCCACAAAACTCAACAACTTTGCTCAAAGTATGTTCCTTACCTTAAAGTAAGAAACTAAAATGGTCAAAATATTATTAACCAAAAATTTCGCCGCTCCATACCACTTTTGCGATCAGTTTGCTTTTGTACGAGAAGTCGAAAATTAAAAATAAATAAATAAATAAAACACCATACACTCAATGGCCCACACTAGGTTTTCCCTTGTATCGTGGGTCCCTCGGAACACACATAAAGACAGACACAAACATCCATGATCCGAGAACTTTTCTATGGGGAAAGTTGTTCAGTTTTATGGGGAAAAATAAACACCTAATGGTTCTCATATACTTGAAAAAAAGAAAACAAAAAATCTTTATTTTAAAGAACATTCAGGATGCCACTTAAAACAAGTCAAGATTACATGAAATACATACAAACATACATTATAGGATTTAAATACATACATACGCATTCGTTCTATTGACCATACTGACTCTATGCCTATTCGCAAAGATGCAGTCTTCCCCAGAGAAGAACACACAAGAAACTCTGAGGGTGCTCTTTTTAATCGCATTTCAAATTACACCCATTTGTGGCTTGTTGGAGGTACACCCATTTGTGGCTGATCTGCAGCTCAAGCACAACTCGAAAACAACGGCCAATGTCAAAAAAGTGTCAAAATGGCAACGCCAGAGGGTGAGCAGGCCTTTACGCGGTGCCCTCGCGCAATCAAAGTCATCGGAGTTGCGTGACACGCGGATTTGTCGCGGACCGAGCTAGCTATGCTGATGATGTCAAAAAGAGTTGTTTTTAATAATAATAATAACGTTTATTGTACACACAGGACATAAATTACAGACTTAAGACAGTACATACAAAAAGGTTCCGCTTATTTCTAAAAGGTTTTTTTAACCCCCGACGCAAAACGAGAAGGGCGTTATAAGTTTAACGTGTCTGTCTGTGTATCTGTCTGTGGTATCGTAGCTCCTAAACGGATGAACCGATTTTCGTTTATTTTTTTTTGTGTTATAGATAATTTTATCCTGAGTGTTCTTAGCTATGTTTCATGAAAATCTGTTCAGTGGTTTAAAAGTTATAAGCAACCGAATGTCGGAGGTGATTAATTTATTTTTGTTTTATTGTTATTAACGCCACACGCTCAAAGACATTAAAATAATAGGTCCATCGAACCTAGGCACTGTTAATTCATAGGCAAACGACTAAGGAAACACAAATGAGACCTGCCTCCTAGTAATCCATCCCAGGCAACGACACTTCATTTTTTTCTGAATCTGAGGTGTCGTCCTATGGTCTCATGCGGTGTGGTAGGCTCTGTAAAGGGCCGTCTGGTTCGCGACCACCCCCTACCGAAGTCCGACGCCAAACAGCTTGCTGTGTTCCTTCGGTGCGTGGGAGTACCAGTACCTTTATAGGCATTTTCTGGGTTAACTCGCTCCATCGTCGACCTCATCTTTGACCTTATGGTCAAGATTGAGGTCAAGAGTTAACCCATCTTATAATAAAAAAAAGCGTTACAACCACTGTAGTAGAAGAAGAAGAAAATACGTTTATTTCTCCAATTCTGTAGGACAGTGCACAATATAAGAGCTAAGCTAAGGAACATAACTAACAAACACAAAAAAAACGACGAAAAACGCCTACGCTAATAAATAATCTAATTTGAGATGTTTATTGCTATTAAACGCAAATTGTGCATAATTTACGACGAAGCGCATACTTGATCCCTTGCCACTATCAATAACTGTGATATTCCCCTTGAACCCGCCGCAGCCGGTTAAAACACAATATCACACGCAATTTAGATAACGATTTGTATGAACTAGCGAAAACTTAAATAACTTTGCAGAATTTACTTTTTGATAGAACGTGGTAAGACGGGTAATTTTTTTCCTATATTTTTGTGTTTTTAAAATGCTTCACGTAGAAGGATGTTTACAAATAATTTAATCCTAGGGTCGTAGGTTCAAGTTCCTTTTGCGCATAACATTTTTCTTTCCCTAAAAATTATTGCCCCCTTGACTACAAAATGGGCACCATCAAATATAAGAAGGAGACGTGGTCACCACGCAAGAGATGGTATGACGAATTGGATTCCTTTTCAACAAATTTTTGGCGATTGCCTGACGACCGTGGGGTGTCCAAAAAGAAAAAGGAGGCCTTTGCCCAGCTGTGGGATCCTCAGGGTTTGTAATAAATAAATAAATATTTGTCTTTTTTGCTGTATTTCTGTTGTCGGTCCTGCCTCTACTCTGTAAGTCTAAGATCGATCCGATAAATGTCACTTTGATCTGTACAACGCAAGGCAGAGATGTACTGATATCCGACATTTTGCAATTTTGGTAGTAGGCAAACAGAGGCCTCCAGGTTTGTGCGGAAAGAGAGATAGAGCATTCCGGCAAAATGCCGAGTTTGATTGAAATGAAATCTGAGATAATCCTCTCAACTCTTGAGCGGGTCATCAGTTTTAAATCTAACTTGTGACAGGACTTCTTTGAAGCAAACCAGAGGGCCACTGAGGTCAACATCTTCTGGTCTAGCAAAATCTAGGACAATTAGAATAGAATAGAAAATACTTTATTTCGGTACAACACAGACATCACAACTCACAACACAGAAGACACTTTACAGACACAAAAACAAAATCAGAAAAGAATTTAAAGATACGATTAGAAAAACAGAGTGCTGCACTGTGCTGCTTGTGTTGCACAGACGAAATCGGCGCTGGCTCAGCATTAAGTTTTACCTGTAGCGCCGATATTCTGCTAGGAATTGCAAATTCTGCCAATTGAAGAAGAAGAACTGACCTGTGATAAGGAGGAGCTGTGCAGCAGCTCAGCCTGTGCATGCAGCTCCAGGCGGTCCACCAGCGGCGTGGGCGCGGTCACCCATCCGGCGCGGAGCCCGGCTGACAGGACCTTGGAGAACGAGTCCATGCGGACCACGCGCCCACACGAGTCCATTGATAGGAAGGAGGGGACTGGACTCTATAAAGTAGAAAATTATTACTTTCTAGCTAATGGGTTTTAAGGATTCACTATTTAAGGTAAATTGTATTAATTTAAAAACAATATATTGACTTCGAGGATCGTCTCAGTGTTTTTTCCCATACAAACGGCGTCAATGGATTCCATCGCCTAAACGTCAAAGGATCCCTGTGAAATTTTAGTATAGTGTCAGGAACACAAATAACTAGGTCTATACGTTTTGATTTTTTTGATATTTTTAGTAGATAAAAAAAATTTGAGACTAAAAGTAAGCATTTTACGCCAAAAAAATCTCAACATTTAAGAGGTTACTGTTGAAAAACTAAGAATAATTTTGGAAAAAAACAAAACGTACGAACCTTGTTTATACGATCACAAATCGATAGAGACCAAAAACGTACGATTTCATTAAGTTTTTGGGGTAGGAATTCATTGACACCTAAACTCATAATTTTGGAAATAAAACTCGGCATCTCGCCATAAAGCTGCAATTGTCCCTTTCGCACAAGTCTGAGACGGGTGGTCGACATCAAGACAGCATGAAAAACAACTGAGACGCTAGTCCAAACTGAGACGCTCCTCTTAAGTAATTATCAAAGATTATCAGAATACTTTTCTTACAAAGTAATCCTATGTGAAAATTTGTGAGGATGGATATGGATAAATAGATCGATGTTACTCCTTCACGCAAAAGCTACTGAACGAATTTTTATGAAACTTTGAAGTAATATAGCTGAGGCATCAAAATAATCAATCAATCAAGGCTACATAGGTTACATCCTTATTAATATTATAAACGTGAAAGTTTGTATGTATAGAAGTATGGATGTTTGTTACTCTTTCACGCTCAAATGGCTAGACAGATTGTAATAAAATTTGGTACGGAGGTAGCTGACACCCTGAATTAATATAAAGCTATATAATTTTCCCAAATTCCCATGGAAACGAAGTCCCGGACGCGGGGTTATTATGCAATACTCACACAACTAGGAAATTAACTTATTACAAAACTTACTGCTGGGCTTTGGCTTCGGATTGATAGTTTCGATCGCAACGCAGTTACAAATATTTAATACTGTAATTTTCCACGTTAAAAACGTATGAGTCACCGACTTCAATACCAACAACAGTTCGCACAAAGTAGATAACTAGTATTTTTGCAATGCCTATTAGCAGATAACCACAAACGAAAATGTCATTCATTTATTTAGATGATGTTCTGGTTTGTAGTATTTTTTGATTTTGTTGTTTTTTTTAAAGTGCTGAATCATTTTCGATAAAATTTATATGGGACCACCTCTGAAGTATACTCTTTCGAACAAAAAAGAATTTTGAAAATCGGTCCATAATTGGCGGAGAAATCGGAGAATCGGTTTAAGAAATTTATTTTTCAAAAGAATTTACATAATTCGCTTACTGAGAAATACAGTTGCGAGTACTTGCTTATAAAACAGTTCCTTAAATTAAAACTACTTACTAACAAGTGATTCGTGAGTGACTTAATTCGAAGCCGATTTTATATACGAGTTACTCAATTTATGATTGTAGAATTAGTTCACATCGTAATATTCTTACTATTAACTAAATATCTTAGTGGGTACGTTAAAATAATTCACCATCTAAGTAGTTTGCTTGCATAGTTGAACGTGACATGGATAAATACAATGTATGCAGGATTAAGATTTACTGGATATGGCATATTTTTATTTTTTGTTACATTTAATTTTATTTAAAAGTTACGTTATATGAGTGCGTGCGCCGTGTGTGTGTGTGTGTCTGTGTGTGTGTGTGTGTGTGTGTGTGTGTGTGTACACTAAAAAAATACATACAGTCGAACAAGAACCTCCTCTTTTTTTGAAGTCGGTTAAAAACAACGTACTGACCTCCATATAATTGAGGAACATGTAAGGATCATCTTCCAGGATCAGGAAGTCGTATCTGCAGGCCAGCTCGTAAATCTGCCTCCTCCTGTCTTCAGGTATGACGGTGCCGGTTGGATTGTTGCCGGTCGGTATGGTGTAGAGGACGCGGGGCATCTTCATACCTTGGGGGAGATGATAAATAAACACCCTCACACTCAAAGGCTCACGCTAAGGTCTTCTTCTTATCGTGTAGGTATAGTCAAGTGTGTGGGGAACTTGGCTAACCCAGGGCCCTGATTCTGTAACTTAAGTTGTCTATTCAGGTGGCGAAATCAATAACTATTTAATTTTCGTATACTTGCTGTCAATCACCGCCAACCGAACGTAAAGTTGCAAACTACCTGCAACTGAAAATTCAGTGGGCGGTGGCACTACCAGTCAAAGCAGCCCTTATTAGATGTTTGAAATTTGGATAGTTCTCAATTTTGCCACCTGAACGGATAAAATTGCTACCATTCCATCGACATACAACTGAAGTTACAGAATCGGGGCCCTCGTGTCAGAGATTTTGAACCACACAATGGCTTCTGACTTGGCTTTAACGACCGTAGTCAATCGACAACAGCCAGGACTGACGGCTTAACGTGCCCTACGAGGCACGGAAACATGATATCATGATAAATTGCCTCTTTGGTCTTCTATTTATGTGTACGTTGCTTAACCTCACTGATCGGTTGCGACGCTAAGGTTTTTCTTTGGGACACGAACACCCAAACCATAGAACAAACATCTGCTTTTTACACAAATGTTTGCTCCGAACGGGAACTGAACCAAGCAACCAATGATTTAAAGGCAAAGTTACAGGTTGAAAAAGAACCTTCTAGTTTTATTGAAAATCCTGAACCACCATCACTTACCGAACACTTTTTTTTTACCTTTATCGGTGGGATTTTTTTTTCCTAAACATAGACACTACTCGGGTGCACCCCCCGAGCACTTCCCGTACCCCTCACGTGCCTGGTGTAGGAGTAATGTCTACGTTTAGTCAAGTATTCCCATTGAAAAAATATTTAAAAAAAATTTCTTTGAGTGATACTGGTTCAGGATTTTGAGTATAGCTAGGAGGTTTTTTTTCACCCTTTATAGTCACTTGCGCTAACCTATCGTAATGGAAACCAAGAGCTATTCCACTTATCAATGGCGTCTGATTGGCGGTGGAATGACAGTTATGTAAATTTTATCTGTTCAGTTGGCGAAATTGAGAACTTTTGTCATACATTTGATTACGGATGGTTTGACCAGCGGCGCCACCGGCAACTGATTATTAAGTAACTAAGTAGTTTGCAACTTAACGCGTGGTGGGCGGTGGTGCTGGTGGTGGCTGCCAGTAAGGGTATGAAAATTAAATAGTTCTCACTTCGCCACTTGAACAAATATTGGGTGAAAACAAACCTCCTAGCTATATTCAAAATCCTGAACCAGTACCACTCAAAGAACACATTTATGTTTTTTTTTTTCAATGGGAATAGTTAATATTTGCCTAAACGTAGACATTACTTCTACACCAGGCACGCGAGGGGTACGGGTAGCGCTCGGGGGGTGCGCCCAAGTGGTGTCTACGTTTAGGAAAAAAAATCCCCCCCCCCAAAAAAAAAAACAAAAAAAAAATATTAAAAAAAAACAGAAAGTGATACTGGTTCAGGATTTTCAATAAAGGTTCTTTTTGAACCTGAATAGTTGTCAAACTCATAGAATTAATTACGTTTCCCCGGATTCGAAAATTTAATGCGTATGTTCTATATTCTTTCCACGAATTAGACGTCAAAACAAAGCACGCATAACTTTGCAGGCCAGAAGTTATCGCTTTAACCTAAATTTCGTCCTTAACACTTATATTGACATTTAGAAAGCATTATCAAAGTCATTTGTTTATTATTTCTCAGCGGGCCTAGTACAACCTGCGAGAAACTCGCACTTAACAGCGCGAGGGCACCGCGCAAAGCTGGCTCGTGCTCTGCCGTAATCATTCGACATTCAGCCGCGGCGCATTACACCACGGTATTTGAGCCACAGAATATGGTATCATAGTAGCAGCAGCGTCAACACACTGGCACTTTTGACAGATCAATAAGACCATCAAAGCTATTAACGTAATCTAGAGGCTGTCAGTTTGTGTCTATCTCACATCCAATTGCAGAAACGTCCACGTTTACAGTTCATGCAACTTTAAATATCATACTGTCACTTTCCAGTGTTGTTGTTCACTTAAGTTGTGACGTTTTCTATCTATCTACACTAATATTATAAAGAGGAAAGATTTGATTGTTTGTTTATTTGCATTGAATAGGCCCCGAAACTACTAGACCGATTTGAAAAATTCTCCCGGCTACATAATTTTCCTGAATTCCCACGGGAACGAAGTCCCGGGCGAAAAGCTATTCTAAATAAATAAAAAGCTACACACTCAAACGCCCACCCTAAGGTTCTTCGGAACATACATAAAGATAGACACAAACCCCCATGACCCTAGAACGAACATCTGCTTTTTACACAAAAATTTGCCCCGACTGGTATTCGAACCCAGGACCCGTCGATCAAGAGGCAGCGCCACTACCACTCGACCAAACCGGCCGTCAATTATTCTAATCTGTCATTCATTAGTCATTACATTATATCTCACGGATCTACAGTCAAATGACCTCAAACTAGAAACATTGTAGCGTAAACACAAAACAACTGATTACAAGATGTATTATCATTCATAAATCATATGGTTTTCCCTTTTTCCTGTTTTTATGAACTTCATTGATAAGTGACTATAGTTAGCATTTATTATAAGTGTTTCCGTGCTTCGGTGGTACGATAAAACGTTGTTTTTGACTTTTTTGATTGACTTTAGTCATGAAGTGAATCAGAGGTCTTTTGGCGGATTAAAAACGCTGTCACCAGAGCCAGTCTTTAGCCACTTAACTACCTACAAACTGTAAAAAAGCTTACCCTGAGTTAATCGTGCATCTAACATGGCCTCCAATGCTTCTGGAATAATGCCATCTTCGTCTTCAGGGATAGCTACAATCTCAGGGTTATAAGGCTTGAGCTACAACAAAACAACAAATCATCAAGTTTTTGGCTTTCATCTTGAGGAATGGAGAAGATCATTCAATTCTCTGTTTTTACTTCTGTCAAATACAAGAGCATGGTCTAAATTGATGTTCTACTTTTTTCTACTGAGGTAACATGAAAATTTTTAAACTAAATCATCAAATGTTAAACTCAAAGGTCATACAAACACCTTTTAGCAGAAATAAAACATTTGCGTCCATTTGAACAAGTATTTAAGGAAAAGAAGAAGGCAGAAGAAATAGCTATTTTAAAAGGCCAAAGCAAGAAGAAATGGTTATTTCTGTGCCGTGTGGTGATCAATTATTGAGAATAACACCACCCTATCTCTTTCTGTGGGTGTCGATAGTGAATAAGGAAAAATAAATTAATATGGCCTGCCTTCTTTCAATCCATCCTCAGCAACGGTACCTCAATTTGTTCTAAATCTGAGAACTGGAAGGCGCAGAATGAAAAGGCATTCCATTAGGTGGATCGACGATCTGGAAAAGATTTCGGGAAGCCGTAGGATCCGAGTGGACTGATCGGAGATCCTTGGGCACTGATAAATGATGATGAAGAAAAAGCAGAAAACTTACAGCCGCATGGAAGCCAGTATAAGCATACTCGCTCATAAGCACAGGGTCTCCGTATTCCACAAACAGCTCGCAGCACTGGTAGATGGCGTGCTGGGCGCCGTTGGTGACGATGACGTCACGGTCTGCGGGCGGAGGACGGTGCAGCACCTCTTGGAACTCCCGGAGAGAGGATATCAAGGCTGGTAGGCTAGAGAGAAGGTTTTTGTTAGGTATTATATTATATTGTAATAGTACATTATTATATAAGTGCGGTATGTAGAAAATTACAGCCGAGGCGATATTGCTAGCCCGAGCCGTAGGCGAGGGCTACAAGAAAGCAGAGGCTGTAATTATCAAAGCGCACGTATGTCATACGACGTTTTATAACATATTTGCGAGGAAATAAAAAAAAATACAAAGAAAAGAAGTACGCGGAATTTTTACATGTTCACAAATTAGCGATGCGCGCGCATCAGCGCTTTTTTTTAGGCAAAGGCACAAAAATCAGCCAGTATTACTAATAAAGTAAATTAATACTTTTGTGTCTGTGTTACAGATAAATGGTTGTAATTTATTGCCAAAATTAATTAAAGAATTAAATGTTTATTTATTATATTTTATTTCCCAAAGTTAATTTTATTAATAAAATGTTGACCACTTTTCTGACATAAAAACTCTTTGCTAAGATTAAAAAAAAAACCGTTTGTTTTTAGACGGAGCATCTTGATAAACCGTGCCTTTTACATTACATTACCGCTCGAGTGCGTAATGAGATACAATACGATATTGAAATTGGTAAAATAAGAGACCCTTTACGAGCAAATCTATACTAATATTATAAAGAAGAAAGATTTGTATTTTTGTATGTAACGAATAAACGTAAAAACTACTAGACCGATTTCAAAAATTCTTACACCATTAGGATGCTACTATCCCTTAGTAACATAGGCTACATAATTTTCCCGAATTCCCATTGGAACCGAGTCCCGAGCGGGATGCTACTCTATACTAATAATAAAACAGCACGCTGTGTTCCGTCGGTGCGTGGGAGTACCAGTGCCTTTATAGGCATTTTCTGGGTTAACTCGCTCTATCGTCGACCTCATCTTTGACCTTTATGATCAAGATTGAGGTCAAGAGTTAACCCATCTTATAATACAAAAATAAAATAAAAAATATTATAAAGATCAAAGATTTGATTATTTGTTTGTTTTTTTTGCATTGAATAGGCTCCGAAACTACTGGACCGATTTGAAAAATTCTTTCACAATTAGAAAGCTACATTATCCCCGATGGGCATAGGTTACAAATTTTTTTCTGAATTCTTACGGGAACAAAGTCCCGGGCGGAATGCTAGTGTGTTATAAAATCCTTTATTGCACATCAACAGGAAAGATCGCTAAGTAGAAATTTAGCGGACTTATTAATTTTGTTTTATAAATGTTACACTACAGATTTATCTTTAAAAATTTTCATGGTAAGTATTGATGTTCTTACGGCAAATATTATTTTTTCTACCGTTTTCTTAGAAGAAAACTTCTGAATCTGATATTTATAAACTAGTACAAAACATCAACGAATGTCTGACGTAATAAAACAATTTTATTTTCCAGAAATTACTTTATTTGGATCTATACATTTTTGAATTCTGTTAAAACATGTGAAGATAAGGAAATTATACAATGACA